>CM031374.1:33767590-34148707 GCA_018208015.1 Medicago ruthenica | reverse complement strand
TTTTTTTAACAACCCCGAACTACGTGATTTTGATCCCGCTCGGGTACGTAGGCAAAAGACTTTGTCTTTCCAAATCAACAAAAATAACAAAAACATTTTTCTCTTCAACAAAATACCAAAAACATTTTTCTTCTCTTTTATTCATCACTTTAATATTTTTTACATTTAGGCATTTATTTACAATTTAGCATAAAGATAACTAAAAACAAAAGGTTCCTATAAAGTATTATAGACGTTTAGGGTGCTAATATCTTCCCTTTGCGTAACCAACCCACGGACCTTTGATCTTTAAAAAATAGGGTTTTTTGAACTTTCCTCATTTTCCTCGGAAAAAATAAAAGCTTGGTGTTGAACTTAAAATTGCGAGTCAACGCTAATTAATAGCTTGGTATCCAAAAATCACTGCGACAGAAAAATGGCGACTTCACTGGGGACGATGTCCTAAGTGGGTTTAACCCATCTTGTTTATCTTTATCTTTGTGCTTTAAAATACGTGCCTATGTGTTTACTTTTACGTGAGTGGTGAGATAAGTCCTACACCCGGACTTGAGGGAAACATAAGATAGGATGGTGGTATAATCAAAGTGTCTTACCGAGAGTAAATTTCGGATGTGGCACATGTGATAACCCCACTCAATGGAGGACTCTTGGAAGTATTACTATGTCGGTATGAGTAGTCGTGTTCGGCATTGCTATTTTCAAGTGACCTATGAAGTTGAGGACCTTTAGTTACATTTAACCCATCTTGGCCTTTTTAGGACGTAGTGCGGTGACTAACCAAGAGTAATCTTGAATTAGTTGATACGCGATACTACACTCAAACGAGACTTTCTTACAAGTATTATTGGACCGGGAGTTATTTCCGCAACCCGATGATATTTGGAAGGGGTTGAAGACTTTGGTAACTTGGTAGAACCCGTGATACAGGTACATATGAAACCATAGTCCTTACCAAATGGCGTGTTTACCCTCGACTCCAACATTACAGACTTAACCTCACCATGTTTTCTCCGCTCTTTAGCATAATCATTCATACATGCATCCATGCATAAACTCATGTCTTCTCATCCAATTTACCAAAGGACTTAAACAAGTTTTTTTTTTTGTAAACATCATAGATATGGACATTCCAAGGAGAAGCACTAAGAAGTATCATTTCAAAAAACCAGATTTGTCAAGATTAAGGGAGCTAGAGTCTTTAGTAAGTGATCCAACTAACTTTCAAACTCATTACGGAAAGCTTCTTAGTATCCTTAGAGTAGATGTTGAGGGAGGATGTTTGGAAACCTTGGTCCAATTCTATGACTCTCTCTATCACTGCTTCACATTTCCCGATTATCAGCTCGTCCCTACTCTTGAGGAATATTCTTACTTGGTGGGTTTACTAGTGCCCGACAAAGTACCGTTCCATGGCCTTGAACCTCTCCCTAGACCCTCCGACATTGCAACTGCTCTTCACCTCGAAACTTCCCTCATCAAAACAAACCTCACCTTAAAGGAGGCCTCCAAGGTCTGCCCACCCATTTCCTTTACCAACAAGCCTCCGCATTCGCTGAAGTAGCCAGTACCGGTGCATAGAGTCGTTAGAAAAGATTGATCAATCACCAATGATTTGTTGCTTGATTTGGTTCATGTCCTATGAAGGATTGTATTTGAATCTATTCTTTGATATGGAATGAACCTTTCTTTTTCAAGGAGACACAGCTTGCAACAACGTACATTTGCACATGGGAATGTTGGAGGTATGGTTTGTACTATGTCCTTTATTGAAAGTGACATCCATTGACTTCTGAAACTTTAGAGCCACCATGTCTGAACTTGCAGAGGATTCAGTAATAAACATCTTCAGCTTTCATGGGTCTGGCTTCCAGAGAATATGACTATCAGAGTCTGGGTCTTCAGCTTCTGGAGTAGCCTTCAGAGTCTGGGTATCCTTCAAGTTTGACCATCAGAATCCGAGTCTTCAGCTTCTGGAGTACCTTTAGAGTCTGACTTGAAACTAGCTTCTCTTGAAAATCATTTGCTTCTAACTTGTTCTTTCAGAACCAATACATGAATAAATCAATATAATTTTTGTCTATGGTCCTGCACACTTGAACAAATATTAGCATATCCAATTGATCTTTTAATACCTTGTTATCGTCAAAACTCAAGAGTCATTGTTTAAACTTATTTTGTTCCAACATTCACATCTCATCAATAACCTCAATTATACATTTACCACATAAATGCACAAGTTCACACCAAAATATTGCCACATACGACTCATCATGTTCATGCAATGCACCTAACACGACTCTATATGTATGTGGTACCAAAGTTTGGATATCAGAGGTCTATTACTGAATGATCCCACGACATGTTGGATTATCAAATCCCTCGGCATGTTGGTGATTATTAAAACCCTCGGTATGTTGGTGATTATTAAAATCCCTCGGCATGTTATCATCAATTCACAACTCGACTGACAATGTATGCATGAACACCACGTATAGACTCGACAATGCATTCATCATGCTTGTTATATAATTCACTCCATCATTTAACATATCTCTACATCATCACCATTGCATTATCAAATCAATACATTCCATACATCACAAGTCATGTTATCATCACAATATCATTTCATCACATTCATCATCATTCATACATCATTAGTCAATTAACCAGTTCACATGCAACTTACGGCTCAATTAAAGATAATTCACAAGTTCATTTCACATCTTTCCAATCCTAAGTTACCTTTAATCATACACCAAGTTAATCAACCATAATCATCATAATTAAACACTCATCAATCAAGTTTAGGGGTTTGGGACCCAAACACATGCCTTAGAACCTTTAAAAACAAGAAAAACGAGGTTTCAGACCAAAACAGGGTGCGCACGGTCGTGCGTCTAACACGCACGGCCGTGCACTCTAACATCGAGAGTCACACACGGTCCGTGCGGTCAGGGCGCACAGTCGTGCGTCCTTCGCAAGACAATAAAATGATTTTTTTCGCGTTTTCGCGTGGAAAAGTCTCATTTAACGACATCTTTTGATCCCAAACACTTCAAACTCGATTCAAATCATTAACCTAACATTAATTACTCAATTACACATCAAACACAACTTAAACCATTTAATCATAATAATTTTTCATCAATAATTACCATGTTTTTCAATTAATTCAAACATCGTCTCAAAAGCTCATTTTCACCAACACTTATCACCACACATGGTATAATAACAACAACAAACATTTCTTCATGTTCCACATAATCATAATCACTTATTTCAATTATCATATCAACAACGTATTCAATTTAACAACAACTTAATCATTTTCATCCAATTAAGCATATTCATCAAGACACAACAACACCAACTTATTTCACAACTTATCCAACATAATCTCATGAATTCTCAAACCAAATATATACCCATGCTAAAATTCAACTTATTAAACCACAAACAACATCAATTATCATGTACTACACCAAATTCATCAAAATTCACAAAGTTACCAATTCACTATAACTAAACATGAATTTTGACATAAACAAAACATGATTTCATCAATTTTAACATACTCAAATTAACCATGATAATAAGAGCACAAATTTCACATAATCAACATCAATTATCATGAAATTAAACATAATTAAAAACACCGAAACTACTCAATTGCTTATTAACCTTAATTGGTGAAAATAATCTTCCCCCTTACCTCAATTCTTCACTTCTCTAAGCTCCTCTAGCTAGAATCCTTCTTTCCCCTTGTTGCTCTTGAGCTCTTCTCACTTCTTCCTCTTTAAGCGTCTTCTTTCTCTATTCTCTCTTTAGTCTCCTTTGTGATTTTGTGAAATGAGCTAAACCTAGTTCAATAACACATTCACTACTCTTTCTATATTATGGGTTAAAGTCACTCTCACTAATGAGTTTAGTCACATCCAATTCTCATAAATAATTCTCTACACTTTTACTTCACTTAAACATCCATTTCTACTCTTACACCACTATTCTCTAAATATTCAAATTTTAATTCTAACATATTTACAAAATATGTCAT
Organism: Medicago ruthenica; assembly: GCA_018208015.1. Taxonomy (NCBI): domain Eukaryota; kingdom Viridiplantae; phylum Streptophyta; class Magnoliopsida; order Fabales; family Fabaceae; genus Medicago; species Medicago ruthenica. Next base: position 34,144,650 of record CM031374.1, on the reverse strand, counting down.
TCACCCTAAAATGACTAAAATACCCTCAATCACTAAAAATCCACTAATCCATCCATCACACACATATTAAAAAGCAATACTTAAATAAAACAAACAATTAACAAACATAACAATATTAAACAAATCTATTACTAAAAATGGAACTGTTACATCGGGGACATTTGTTATAATTTTTCTATATAAATAAATCATCTATATAAAATTTATACAAATTTAAAATCATTTAATTTGATTTTGATATCTACCAAAATTAAGAGACATGTCAGTAGTTTCTCGCTAGTTTAAGATTAAGCAATGAGTCTTGTTAACTAGTATCTTCAAGACATTTTTTAAACATTTTAAATTAAATAATTATTCTTTAAAAAAGTCAAACATTTTAATTATCAATACATCAAATACACAAATTTCTTTTAAAAAAATTCATTTATTATTATTAAAAATGTTCCAAAAACACTAGTTAGATTTAAAAAAAAAAAAAAGTCTTAAAAACAATCAGAGAGTGTGAAGTTGGTGAGCGGTGGTGTGAGTAAGATTTGGTGGGGGAGATAGTCGACCCCACCTATTAGCTAATCCCTTTCACTTTCTTTTTTAGAACCTTTAATTTCATTAATTAGTATTTGAATGAAGCGGTCGAATAATACACGTGCCTCTTCCTCTCTTACTAGTATTTTTTTTCTTCTCTTCCTTTCTCCACCGCCGTTGTTTCCTTCCTATTCCCGGCAAAAATATTACGTGTAACTCCACGCGCTTCATTACTCTCTCTCTCTCTCTCTCTCTCTAATTCTTTGATTAGTTTCAATTTCATCTCAAAAAATAGATTATGATTATGATTATTCTATTCTATTTTGTAAATAAAATTCAATTTCAGTAGCATTAACTGAAGAAGAAGAAGAAGACTCTGTGATTGATTCAACGCGTATTCGATTTTGTCCTCTTTCGAAAATCACCGACTTCAACTACACTCTCACACTTCACCGTCTTTTCACTTTCTAGTATGATTCTTCCATTTTTCTCCTCGTTTTGCTCAATTTGACTAGGGTTTTCAATTGTGCTTTTGTGTTTCTAGGTTTTCATGGCGTTAGATCAAAGTTCCAGCCCTAAAACTATGCTGCCACCACCGGTGAACGTTATCCGATCGGATGAGTCCGTGAATGGAGGTTCCGGAGCGGCGGTTCCGGTTTATTATCCTGAAAGTGGATTGGTTGGAGTGGGATATGGAAATGTTGCTTCTGGCGGTGGTTCTTCTACCACATGGTGTATTCGACCTCATCCACCTTTGAACCCTAATGTTGTGTTTAATTTCCCCAATCGTGTTGCTGGTGGCAATGCTGTTGATCTCTCTGGTAGTTTTGTTGCAACTGCTAATGGATATCCTTTGAATTTGGGTAATTGGGTTACTACTGGTAATGCTTTGGATAGTAATAGTAATAATAGTATTCAGTATGGTAGCAGAGTGATTGGTAATGGTGGTGTTGGGTTGATTGGGACTCCTTCCGATCATGTTAATCAATCCGCTAGCCAGGCGAGTGAAAACAGCGGGGATGATTCTGTTTCCGGGCGGAAATTGAAGTTTATGTGTAGTTATGGTGGGAGGATTTATCCTAGACCTAGTGATGGAATGTTGAGGTATGTTGGTGGGCAAACTAGGATAATAAGTGTTAAGAGAGATGTGAGTTTTAATGATTTGGTGCAAAAGATGGTTGATACTTTTGGCCAACCTGTTGTCATCAAATATCAGCTTCCTGGTGAGGATCTTGATGCATTGGTCTCGGTTTCTTGTGCCGATGATCTTGATAATATGGTGGAGGAGTATGAAAGGTTGATTCAGAGGTCTTCAGATGGTTCTCCTAAGTTAAGGGTTTTTCTGTTTTCTGCTTCCGAATTGGATCCTTCAGGTCTGCTACAGTTTGCAAATTTAAATGATGGTGGGCAGAAATATGTTGAAGCAGTGAATGGAATTTTTGAGAGGGTTAATGGAAGCAAACTCACAAGGAAAGGGAGTCTTACAAGTGCAGCATCCACTCAAAATTCTGATTTGAGCGGGTTCGACGCTCCTGATAGCACAAATGCTGCTCAAGTTGATGTTAATGGCCTACCTATGTCCACCACTTTATCACCCGATGCGAATGTCATTGCATCTCATGACGCTACTACTGCAAATGTTATGGTTTCTGACCCTGTTGAATCGGTATGCTCAAATGTTTCTGCAGTTTTCATTGGGCATACCTGTGGCTAATTCAGCTCCAACTCAGCCTCCACCTTTCCAGAATGAGGTTGAGGTAGAGAAGTTGGTGCCTGTTACTTTATCCCAACAGCCATTTGGCTTGCAGCAGTCTGGAATGCAAATTCCACCATCTGCGCCTTTGCAGGCATTTGTTGATCCTCGACACGAAGTTCTGAACCATGCAGATTATGTCCCAATGCCTGCCCACATGGGATTCCCAAGTCCCCAGCCTGTAGGTAGGCCTGGGACTATCTACTCTCAGCATTATTTTCATGATAATACTGCTCGTGTTACATCCCAACAGGTAATCCCTGCATTGCATGTGACAATGACTCAGCCATCTTCTCATGCCAGTATAAGGCCAAGTGTTATTCAACCACGACCAGTCATACATGGGCAACAAAACGGTTTTGAGCAATATTATGACGAAAATACTTCAGGGCTAAGGATGCACCACCAGCTTATTTCTGAGCAAAGTTGCAAAGCATATCCAGTTCAAGTCCCTTTCGGAGGTAATTATGGTTGGGTTCAAATTTCTCCTTCGGAGCATGTTTTTTATCATGATGGAATGTTACCTCAACAACCAGTAATGGTCCCTCAAAGAGTAGAGGATTGTTATATGTGTCAGAAAAAACTGCCTCATGCTCATTCAGATCCAGTGGTTCAGGATCAGCATAATAGCTGTGTAGGTTCAGTTCCTGATTCAATGCCAAGTTACAACAGTCTCCCGGTAGAGGACAATTTAAGAGCTCAACCAACAAACAGGGTGTCGGTGACTGCACCAGTGAAGGAAGGCAATGTTAATGTTGAACAAGCAGTTGGGACCAGACCCAGGGACATTATACCGTGTAGTGACACAAGTGGTCTTCCTCTGGAGGCTGAAGGTGAGAGAAATAGGTCTGATCATCCCAGAAATGCAGTGACTATCCCGGAAATGGTTGGAAGAACAGGTGAAAAACAGTTGTCAAGGGATGGGCTTACAAGAACAGCGCCACTGTCTTATCTAGATGATTTCGCCCGCCAGCACATGGTGCCAGTTGAAACCTGGGTCAAAGAAGATGTGGTTTTGAATACGCCTGTTAATGAAATGCCTTTAGTTGGTGGCACATCAGTTGAAAATTCCGAGTGTATGATTCAAGAATCATCAACAGAATACACTAATGAGCTTGCTAATACAATTTCAAAAGCAGATGCTGTGGATAATTGGATTTCACAGGACCTGCTCAAACCTATTGATGGAGGGACGGACAACCTCAAGATAAGCAATCCTGAAATTTTTGTAAATAATGATAATTTTGATTATAGTACTCAGCATGCTATAGAGAAGAAAGGGGTGGATTTGGATAACATTGGGAGGTCAAAATTGATTGCTGATGGAAATCAAATTAAGATGGTGGATACTCTTCCTAATCCCACTGTAGAAATTTCATATGGTAATAAATCCAGGCCAGTGGAGTACAATGAGGCTGCACACTCGCCTGTTTGGGGAAGTCCTGGAACAAATCCTCAATCTAAGAATGGAAACCATCAGAAGGATGATGCAGTTTTATCTTCAATTTCGCAACATGTTGGGTTTGGACATGTGCAGGATTCTTCAAACTCACTTTTTAGCAATCAGGATCCCTGGAATATACACGGTACCTACTATCCACCACCTAGACCTGACAAAGTCACATCAAAGAAAGAAACCTATTCTTATATCGATCAGTTTGGTGAGAATTCAGGCAACAGTGTTGAACAAAAGTTCGATGGTCAATTGAATGATGGTCTCTATCAGACATTCAAACAGAGTTCAACATTAGAAGAAGCTCGATATACCAAGGGTCCGTAAATTGTTAAAGTCTTACATATAAGTTGTCCTTATCAATCATAAATAGTATAGATCTCGTATTCCATACTCATTGTATTTTGGTTTCTTCATTTATCACCAGAAGACCAACAACTTCAAGCTGTTGCTGAAAGTTCGGCTGCATCTGTTTTGCACTCTAGCACTTCAAATCCTGACTTACATGCCCGAGATGTGTTCCTTCATGAAAATGTTGAAGATGGAGATGTTCAAAATAATCTACTAGATGTACACTGTAAAGAAAAAGCTCAGGTGACTGACATCCCTTTCTATTTATATTATTTTTTTCATTCTTGCAATTGCAGGAACTGTCTCCAAAATAAAATGCTTTCTTCCTCTCACATTCTTGCTCCTTCTCAGTTGTGAATTTATTATTGTTCTGAATAGAATTATTCTTTTTTCTCCTTAGGATGACAAAAGCAATCTGTCAGAGAAGGCAAATTTTGGCTTTCCAGCATCAGATGTTGGATCGTTACAGGTTGAATGTTTTCTATTATATGTTTTTTTTTTTCCTATTAAAACTGCTTTACCTGCTAAACTAAAACCTTGCTGTGGGAATGTGACTAGATTATTAAAAATAGTGACCTTGAAGAGCTAGTAGAATTGGGCTCTGGGACCTTTGGGACTGTGTATCATGGAAAGTGGAGAGGTACTGATGTTGCAATAAAGCGGATCAATGATAGGTGTTTTGCTGGAAAGCCTTCAGAGCAAGAGCGCTTGGTCTGTTTCTCATTATGAATTATTATTGATTTTGATTTCCATTGTCTCGTAGTTTCCTTCATTATCAGTAAACTAGCTTACATTGTTCACGGTTTATGCATCAAGCAGAGAGCTGATTTTTGGAATGAAGCAATCAAGCTTGCTGACTTGCACCACCCAAATGTGGTAGCTTTCTATGGTGTTGTTCTTGATGGCCCAGGAGGGTCTGTGGCAACAGTAACAGAGTATATGGTTAATGGTTCTCTAAGAAATGCCTGCCAGAAGAATGGAAGGTATTTGTATGTCGTGCATGCATACACTTCTACCTGTTGGCTATTTTGCATTACCCTGGTTTTATGTATCACTGTTTCATATTATAAATGTTTGATCTTTTTTTGATCATATCAGGAATCTTGACAAGCGCAAGCGTCTTATGATTGCAATGGATGTGGCCTTTGGCATGGAGTACCTCCATGGAAAAAACATAGTGCACTTCGACTTGAAAAGTGACAACTTGCTTGTGAATCTTCGTGATCCACACCGCCCAATATGCAAGGTTTTAAATGTTTCTGATGTGATAATATTATATTTAAAATATTGTTCTGCAGCATTCATCTGTGTTAGACATTCATCACATCATTTTATATATATAAGGAGCTGAATAACTAGTGCACCAAATTAGTGAACCAACTTGAATATACTCCTAGGCGAGCAATTCAATGGTGTGAAAGTTCAGAGTGTGACAACATATAACCCCTGTTCTGTACTTTCTGAGAAGGTGATTGGATACTAGTGTTAGGGATATGTTGAGGTGGCTTTTCTTGGAGGAGCATGATGGGATACATTTACAATTTGCTGCTTTTGTCAGATTTAAGAAATTTGAATCATCAGAAAGGCGATTTAAAGACTAATTTTTTAATTAGCTATACTCAAGGTCTAGGTAGGCATGATTGATATATACAAAAAAAGATAGTAATATATCGCTCAAAATGGTTCTTTATTACATTAGAGTTTAGTCTGCAATTTCTCATCACAGATTTGCACTGTTCTCCCTACAGTGCCGCTAGGAATACACAACTACTAATACATGCATTAAGTATAAGTCAGGCTTGAAGATGCATAGCTCTCCCACAAAAAAAATTGAAATTTAGTGTTTTGTTTTTTTTGTGAGCGTAACACAAAATTGAAATTTATTGTTAAATCTTGAATTTTGGAGTTTTTACTACATTCTAATTAGGTACTTATTTGCATTCATCAATGATTTTATGCTGAACCTTAATGTATGCTCCATACTAGTGTTCCTATATCATAGAAATGTCCGTGTAGAGTTATCGAGTCGTTTGATGGCCATGATGAGATAATGATAGATTGAATAATAGGATGAGTCTGATAAGATCTTATCATATCCAATGATTGTTTCACACTTAAATAGACAAAATTACCTTTCCTAATAGGCGACTTGTGGGGTTCAACGGCGTGTTAGAAACAGACCAGTATTACTTTGGGATTTTCCTCTGAATATGTGATACCTGTATGAACAAATCGAATACAATAGGTTACAATGAAGATATGAGAATGTTCTTGAGCCTCTCTTCTCCCAATATCTACCACCAAGCTGATACTGAATAATTGCATTCCCAAATCGAATACAATGGGATTTATTGAAGATTGTTTTGGGTCCACTATCTACCTGAATACGATGGAAGTGACTTTACTGGCCCCTGAGGATTATACTTATTGATAATACTGCATACCATCATTGGTGTATGTCACTTGATGCTGGCTGACATGAAGTATATAAGGAATTTGAGATGTTTTTGCGCAGTGTCCAATTGTTCTGTTAACCGACCATACCTGCAGTTTGTTAGTTTTACTAGCTTAAATATGCCTATGCCTCATCCTTATTTTTCTTGTTTACATATTCAATGCAATTGACACCATGATCTACTAACAATTTAAAATTAGTTCCACCTCTGCGACATTAAGCACCATCTTATTTTCAGTGTTTTGTTAAACTGGTTTTAGGGTATATAGTACTTCCTGTCACAATCAAAACAGTTCTATTTTCAGCTCAGAGCAACTGAATGTATTATGTTCCATATCCCAGTTATTCACACGTTGATTCTGATACCAGGTTGGAGACTTGGGTCTGTCCAAAGTAAAATGCCAGACTCTAATATCCGGTGGTGTGAGAGGAACCCTACCTTGGATGGCACCTGAACTCCTGAATGGGAGTAGTAGCCTTGTTTCAGAAAAGGTTTATCTAACTCATCTTAAACATTAATTTATTTAATAATTTCTGCACATTTTTTCATTCTCTAAATCTAAACTAGTTTTCTTCTAATATTTGTTCTCCCAGGTTGATGTGTTCTCGTTTGGTATTGTCATGTGGGAACTGCTCACTGGAGAAGAGCCTTATGCTGATTTGCACTATGGCGCCATCATAGGTAATCCAAAGGCTGAATCCATACTATAGAGTCAGGTTATATTAGCTTTTGGTTATTGAGCTGAGGATTTTTCCAAACATAATTCAGGTGGCATTGTGAACAACACTTTGCGGCCTCCAGTTCCAGAATCTTGTGATCCAGAATGGAGAGTGCTGATGGAGAGGTGCTGGTCTTCAGAACCATCCGAAAGACCTTCATTTACCGAGATTGCCAATGATTTACGTTCCATGGCGGCCAAGATCTCTCCCAAAGGACAAAATCAACAGCAGCAGCCTGCTTCATCTCAGAATCAGGTGCAGAAATAATTTCCTACAACTGCAGGAGCGAGATGCTTAATCCTATATCCGTCTATGGTTTGTGTTTCCCATCCAATTGACAATATTTGCCTTATGAAGATCTTGTAAGTGTCAGAAGGTAACCTATGGTTGTTAATAAGTGTCAGGTTGTCTAGTACTACTACCTATTCTTGTAATACACCCAAGGTCATTACTAGAAAAGAAAAAAGATAAAGAAAAAGAAAAATGTTTGTTAGTATTCTAAATTTTTTACAGTGCTTGTAAAAATTTATATTGTAAAGAGGAGCAGCACTTTTAACTATGTTTGCATTTGTTGCTGTTGTTCCATGTTTAAAGTGATTATTGATTGTGTTACTGTACTAAGTACTAACCAAAGACCATTTATTTTCTTTAACAAATACCCACTAATGGGATTGACTTGTGGCCACACAGGCAATTAAATTTCTTTGTTCTTATCAATTACGTGGGAGCCACCAACAGTTGAGCGTGACACAGCTTACCGTTGGAGTCTGCTTTATCCTTCTTTAAATGGAATCCATATTTTATATAATTTTTTTTGGGTAGTTCATTTTTCTATTCTTATATTAAATTAAATATTGCCGTCTCTTGAGCTACCGACTTGGCAATTGAAATTGCCAAATGCCAGATACATCGCGTAATGTTGTGTTGTTTGCATTATCAAACTTCATAGGATGCCTTATTTGTTTGTAGATTAAAAAGCTATACTCCCTTTTATTAATATTATTTTTGGTTGAAGATTTTTGAAGACAGTTGTAGCTTCATTTTCTCTGTCATTATCTCCCTTGCATCTCTCCTTTTTAATGATTGCCACCTACAAAAGAATCTGAACAAATAAAGCCCCTAAACTTAACTCTAAAAACTTGCTATTATTTCTCTGAAAATATGGCGGCGGTTTTTGAGGGAAGCCCATTGGTTGAGGCGGTGGAACACAGTAGAGAATATTTCAATGATCACCAAGAGGCTAGTGGATGTGGGTATGGGTGCTTTCGAGTTTTTGGGTTGAAATGGGGGCAAGGCAATGATGAAGGTAAAGGTCTACTGGAGCAAAGGGAAGATTCTTGGTGGGTTTGCAAGTTGAGGAAGATGAAGGAGGTTTCAGAAGTGATTGCAGGTCCTAAGTGGAAGACATGCATTAGAAAGATTAGCATGTATGGTAAGAAGCAACAGAAGGGTAAGTTCCAATATGATGAACACAGCTATGCTCTCAACTTCAGTAGTGGGGCTCAGAGTGAAGATGACGACTTGCCGCACAGTTTTTCAGCTAGGTTTAGTGCTCCTTTTCCCTCTGGACGTCGCCAGGGTGAACTGTGATTCATGTATATCGTGTTGATTAAGGTTTTATTGCTTAAATTTGTGCACTGGATGGTATATTTGTAGATTCATTCTGTAAATCTAATTCTTTTTATTCATATATTTTTTGTTTTCGCCTTTTCCCTTCCCTTGGGCCAATGTTCCTTTTTTTTTTTTGTATATTTTAAATGTAAATTGTAGAAAATAAAAAATTAAAGAGAGATATAGATAATCATATATGGTGTCTCATATGGTTTCCTGAACTTTGAACAGGAAAAAACTTTAGAAGAACTAGGACATGTAACATGGTAAGATGACAGACCAAACTTAGACTAAACAATTCAATTGAATACGCGTTGAATCAATCACAGAGCCTTCTTCTTCTTCTTCTTCTTCACTTAATGCTACTGAAATTGAATTATATTTACAAAATAGAACAAAATAATCATAATCATAATCTATTTTTTGAAATGAAATTGAAACTAATCAAAGAGAGAGAGAGAGAGAGAGAGAGAGAGAGAGAGAGAGAGAGAGAGAGAGAGAGAGAGAGAGAGAGAGAGAGAGAGAGAGAGAGAGAGAGAGAGAGAGAGAGAGAGAGAGAGAGAGAGAGAGAGAGAGAGAGTAATGAAGCGCGTGGAGTTACACTTAATATTTTGCCGGGAATGGGAAGGAAACGACGGTTGAGAAAGGAAGAGAACAAAGCACAGATGATGATAGATGGAATTTCAACAAAGATAGAAGACGACAGGTGCGCTATTGACTACTATGACTCAACTTAGTGCTTTTTTTTTTGTTGTGAAACGGGTATTCCGCGCAACAGTAGAGACTAATCTCTCGAGTTGGGTAGGACTGCAACGAGTGACAAAACTCATCCTCAAGAGATTTATCATTGTTGCGCTTTCATGGTTGGATTCGAACTGAAGACTTTTTTTTAAGTTGAAAAAGATATTTATCATTCTACCAAGTGCACTTGGTATTGCAACGAATTTAGTAATATCACAATGAACTATCATGATTTTGCGAACAATGATATATGTACACCTATAATTTCCATATATTTATTTAACATTTTATTTTCTTTTGATATCTCTCATCCAATCACATGATTGACATTTCACATTTATCACATTACTCTTTTTATTCTTTTCTCTCTCATGATGTAAAATAGATATTGAATGTCTGGGAAGTATTCTCTTTTTGTACAAGCTACGCTTCATAACAAAATTATTGTAACACCATAATTTTGCACAATCCACCATGATTTTAAACATGCATTAAGTAACTTTGGTTCGTTGTATTTTTTTTCACATTCGCAGCCACAGAGCGGTTGCAAAGATTGCTTCCTGTAGGGACTTTTGAGCTGAGGGGGAATGAGTGTATTCCATAACTAATAACTGGCAGACTGATTTCCTTCAATAAACTTTTTTAACAAGTAGTTATTTCAAACAAAAAAAATTGAGAACAATTTGCTATAAAAATAATAAAGTTAACATCAATTTGCTATGAAAATATCAGATGTCAATTTCAACCTGAGCTAAAGTTAACCCCCGTACCATGAAAGGAATGAGTTTATCTAGAAGAAAAAAAAACAGTTTAAATGTACACCTTATTACAAATTTGGACTAGGGTACTCGTGCCTATTACAACTTATTACCACAAATGCTTATTACGATAGACACTCGTGCCTGTTAATTTGTTTTCGTAAAAGTTACGAGCTACTTTAGTTAGTTATCTTGGGGAACTTAAGAAAATAAGTTCAAAAAAGCTAATCCAAACAGGCACGAGATGCTAGATACATCTAACTTTTCGCTTAAACTTAAAAGACAGGACAGAGCATGCTTATTTTGCAACATTAACCACTATTTTTAGAGTAATTTGCATGCTTATTTCTAATGTTTTTGAAACATTAGGGTAATTTGCATTGCCAGGGTTTGTTAGAGGACACCTCATGAAATTTTAATGTCACGTGATTCAAAGAGTGTGTGCAAGACAAGAATCAGAGTTTTAAAACACAACACACCTTCAATTCTCAAAGTTTGAATAATTATAACACAATCCAGATAATGGACGAAATCACAAAGACACAGTATCACAAAAATGACAGCGACAACAAGTAGGTTCCCAAAAACAAAAATCTCATCTTAGGATAATAGAATCCCTTGATTGTCATTTCTAATAATTGCAATTTCTGCCCCCTACCATGATCTCCATGTCATAAGAATTGCAAGATTCTGCACCAAAGAATATGATATGGCATTAAGATATGCAGCTTATGAGAAAAAAAAAATATAAAACCAACAGACAAATAAAATCTGAAAATTACTTACAGATTTTATTGAAGGCCACAATGTCACAACTCTGGACATACTCATTGATGGGTTCAACGGTAAGATAATCCTCAACCATATTGTCAACGGAAACAAGATCATCCACAATAGTAAGCATAATTTGAAGTTTCTTGATACCATACCCAACTGGAACAAGTTTGGCTATGAAAGCAATAAACTAATATCAAAATCAGAGAGATAGCTAGTATAGATAAATAAAACAAACAAATAAAATTAATAGTAAAGATGGCTACAAAATCTCTACAAAACAAAGACTAATGTATATTTTTACTAATTCAAGCATTTGAAAATAGTTTCTCTTTTACAATTGAAAAATAGATAGTTCTATGGTGCACAGGTGAGATGAGTGTTGTACCGTGGACAAGTTTGCTTTCACTATTAGATAAAACATTCCACCATTAGAACAAACGAGATATGAGGGGACTTATTGACCCAATAGTGGAAAACAAACTTATGCATGGTACACCAATATCCTATTGGTGCACCATAGACATAGCCTTGAAAAATAGTATACAATAAAATGAAACTTGTTATTCAGAATCATATCATATATTGTTGAGACAAATAGTATACAATAAAATAAAATGAAACTTATTAATCGACGATAAAATAAAAATTGTTAAGAGACAAATAACATACAGGCACCCCAAAACAACCCTTCCAACTGAACAGATCTCACTGCTTCTTCAAGCTTCTTCATGTCGGTCTCATCATCCCATGGCTTAACATCCAACAATACAGATGATTTCCCACCTGATAATGGAATCAGCAGAAAACCAATACTCTAAATTGATGTCCAACCAGATTCCAAATAATTATGAGGATATGAGATACCACAGAAACTTACTCTCTTTCTTTTTGCCTGATGCCTTCACAGCTGCTGCCCGTTCCTCAGCTGCCTTCTTCTCTTCCTCAGTCTCTTCACCAAACAAATCAACATCGTCATCATCTTCATCCTCAGCCTCAGCGGCCTTTGTGTCAGAAACTGGAGGAGTGGCAACAGTCTCTTCAGCCACAAGAGAAGATTCCACAGTGACACCAGATCCCTCACCAGAAACTCCACTACAGTCACAAAACTCCATTAAAATTTGACAAAGATAATTGCATAATGAATACAAGTCATTTGAATTACTAATTTCTAACTAGTTTACAATGTTCACATATAATTTACAAAGATGATAAGGGGAACTTACGCAATTCTCAACAAAGCATCAATGTGCTTGTACCACCTAGCAACATTCCCATATTCATATGATGGAACTGATGGCAAAGCTGCATAAACAGTGATGTCATCCTTTGAAGCTTGGTACCTAAACAGATCAAATAAGAACAGAATTCATAAGAAACAAAAAAATCAAACAAATAAACAATCAATTATGAAAAGAAAAAAAAAACCTACCCAGTGATGTAACTGCGTGTAAGAAGGTACTCATCAAGCTTCTTCAACCCAGATTCAGCTTTAAGGTTATAGAATGTGACTGCCATTTTTTTCTTCTACTTCACAAAACACATAGTATAACAACGATTAACATAAATCGCCAAAAAAATTCAATTTTTTACATTGAAATCAATCAGTGCAACTAAATTGCGAACCCCCCAAAGCAAAACTCAAATTAGGAAGATAAGCTAAAACAATGATTAAGCAAAAACCCATTAACACAAATTACATCAATCTTTTTACTTGAAATCAATAAATAATGAAAAAGCCTTAAAAAAACACAGATTCAGGAAGATATATTACTGATTTATGCTACGGCTTTGTGAATATAAATTGAAGAAGAAGAGATCGATTGAATGAATTTACCTGTGTTGAGAGAGGCGAGGAGATTGGAGGCAAAGAGTAGCAACGAGATGCAACGTGAGAGTGAATTGAAAAAGTGTTTTGTTTTATTTATAGATTGAGAAGCGTTGGTTTTATCTATTACAAATTTTTTTCGTTCTCACGCGGCCTATTTTATTTGTTTTAATAGGGTTTTTTAGATTTTAGAATTTAAATGTTTATATATAAAACGAATACAATACCTTTCTCTATTTCTATAATTTTACATTTACATTTAATCCTCTATCTCCTTATCCCAAAATCCAAAAATTGATCGAATCTTAGAGTTTTTTTACTCAAAATTATCACACTGGAAACTTTATCAAACATTAAACTAAATGTTAGGTCTCATTCCCTCTGCATGCATCTGTTATGGTTCGAATTTTTTTTTCTTATATAGCACTGCATCTGTTCGAATTGTTTGGATTTTATAATCCGAAGTGTACCAGTAGCTATAATTTTTAAACAATTTCGTGGATTTCTGCTGATTGTGTGTATACATGATTTTGCATGTTACAGGTATGGAGCATATTGAACGCACCAAGGGTCAAAGAGAAGAGAAGCGATGCATGCTTCTGTTAGGAGGGCGTATAAAGAGGTTGGAAGCGGAGGGGGGAGTGCCCAAGCGTGGCAGGGGGCAGGGGCTAGGGGAAGGGAAGGGCACGTTGTGTTGATGGCGAGGGAACATCTCAGGGGAACGATATTGAGCCACAGTACGAGCCCCAAATAGAGTTGGAGAAGCATGTGGAGGTGCAGTGGAGGGTGATGTTGATCAGCAAGTGGATGTGGAGCCAGAGCCAGAGCAGCTGGATGACTATCCTAGTGGCCCACACGACTTGACTGTGCTGACCATGTTCACGTGGCCAGGATGGCAGCTGATGGAGTGGTAAAATGCTACACCTTTTATTAAATGTAAATTGAATTCCTATGTTGTTTTAATTATTGTAAATTGTTGTTAATTTATTTCATGTATTATTCTGATTATTGTGAAACTGATGTTAATTTTTTATTTCTAATTTTTGCAGTGGCGTGGCAATTTAAAATGTGTAAACAACGAGAAGAAGATTGTGGCGATACGTGATAAAGAAAACACCACTAGGATGGCATCAAGATGGTTTAATGATGCCAAAGAGAAGCGATGCATGCTTCTGTTAGGAGATAGCGTATGGAGAGGTTGGAAGCAGAGGGGGGAGTGCCCAAGCGTGGCAGGGGGCAGGGGCAGGGGGAAGGGAAGGGCACGTTGTGTTGCTGGCAGGGGAACATCTCAGGGGAACGATCATGAGCCACAGTACGAGCCCCAAATAGAGATGGAGGAGCAGGTGGAGGTGCATGCTGAGCAGCAAGTGGATGTGGAGCCAGAGCCAAAGCAGTTGGATGATTTTCCTGGTGGCCCACATGCCATGACTGTGCTGACCATGTATCATCATGTTCACATGGCCAGGATGGCGGGTGATGGAGTGGTAAGACGTTACACCTTTTATTAAAGGTAAATTGAATTCCTATGTTGTTTTAATTATTGTAAAATGCTGTTAATTTTTTTTCATGTATTATTCTAATTATTGTGAAGTTGATGTTAATTTTTTTGTTTCTAATTTTTGTAGTGGCGTGGCAATTTAAAATGTGTAAACAATGAGAAGAAGATTGTGGCGATACTTGATAAAGAAAACACCACTAGGATGGCAACATGCTTGTTTAATGATGCCAAAGAGAAGTGATACATGCTTCTGTTAGGAGAGAGCGTATGGAGAGGTTGGAAGCAGAGGGGGGAGTGCCCAGGCGTGGCAGGGGGTAGGGATAGGGGTAATGGAAGGGCACACTGTGTTGATGGTGAGGGAACATCTAAAGGGAACGATCTTGAGCAACAGTCCAGCCTCAAATAAAGATGGAGGAGCAGGTTGAGGTGCAGGTGGAGGGTGATGTTGAGCAGCAAGTGGATGTGGAGCCAGAGCCAAAGCAGTTTGATGACTATCCTGGTGGCCCACTCGACTTGACTGTGCTGACCATGTATCATGTTCACGTGGCCAGGATGGCGGCTGATGGAGTGGTAAGATCACACCTTTTATTAAAGGTAAATTGAATTCCTATGTTATTTTAATTATTGTAAAATGTTGTTAATTTTTTTCATGTATTATTCTAATAATTGTGAAGTTGATGTTAATTTTTTGTTTCTAATTTTTGCAGTGGCGTGGCAATTTAAAACGTGTAAAAACCGAGAAGAAGATTGTGGCAATACTTGATAAAGAAAACACCACTAGGATGGCAACACGCTGGTTTAATGATGCCAAAGAGAAGTGATGCATGCTTCTGTTAGGAGAGAGCGTATGGAGAGGTTGGAAGCAGAGGGGGGAGTGCCCAGGCGTGGCAGGGGGCAGGGGTAGGGGTAATGGAAGGGCATGTTGTGTTGATGGCGAGGGAACATCTCAGGGGAACGATCCTGAGCCACAGTACGAGCCCTAAATAGAGATGGAGGAGTAGGTGGAGGTGCAGGTGGAGGGTGATGTTGAGCAGCAAATGGATGTGGAGCCATAGCCAAAGCAGTTGGATGACTATCCTGGTGGCCCACACGACTTGACTGTGTTAACCATGTATCATGTTCACGTGGCCAGGATGGCGGGTGATGGAGTGGTAAGACGTTACACCTTTTATTAAATGTAAATTTAATTCCTATGTTGTTTTAATTATTGTAAACTGTTGTTAATTTTTTTCATGTATTACTCTGATTGTTGTGAAGCTGATTTTAATTTTTTGTTTCTAATTTTTGCAGTGGCATGACAATTTAAAATGTGTAAACAACGAGAAGAAGATTGCGGCGATACTTGATAAAGAAAACACCACTAGGATGGCAACACGATGGTTTAATGATGCCAAAGAGAAGTGACGCGTGTTTCTGTTAGGAGAGAGCATATGGAGAGGTTGTAAGCAGAGGGGGGGAGTGCCCAAGCGTGGCAGGGGCAGGGGGAAGGGAAGGGCAAGCTGTGTTGATGGCGAGGGAACATCTCAGGGGAACGATCTTGAGCTACAGTACGAGCCCCAAATAAAGATGGAGGAGCAGGTTGAGGTGCAGGTGGAGGGTGATGTTGAGCAGCAAGTGGATGTGGAGCCACAACCAAAGCAGTTGGATGACTATTTTGGTGGCCCATATGACTTGATTGTGCTTACCATGTATCATGTTCACGTGGCCAGGATGACGACTGATGGAGTGGTAAGACGCTACACCTTTTATTAAATGTAAATTGAATTCCTATGTTGTTTTAATTATTGTAAACTATTGTTAATTTTTTTCATGTATTATTCTGATTATTGTGAAGCTGATGTTAATTTTTTGTTTTTAATTTTTGCAGTGGCATGGCAATTTAAAATGTGTAAACAACGAGAAGAAGATTGTGGTGATACATGATAAGGAAAACACCACTAGGATGGCAGCACGATGGTTTACGATGCCATGAGAGCCACCGGTCTTCAGTGGCTGCAGGATACCAGCTACAGTGGTATTGGACACGGGTTGTGTTCTGCCTTTATTGAGAAATGGCACGAGGAGACATCTAGCTTCCCTCTTCTGTTTGGTGAGATGACATTGACACTTGATGATGTTTCCTGTTTGTTGCATCTCCCCATCAAGGGCATGCTCTTGGCCCACGAGGGTTCAGTGCCCAGGACTGAGGCCGTTGACATGATGGTGTAGTTGTTAGGGCTAATGTGGTGAAGGCTTGGGAGTAGGTGGAAAGGACAAATGGTTCCCATGCACGATTTAGTTGGTTGAAGGATATTATCATGGAGCGTCTTCAGGGGGGCACATGAGACTCACCAGGATGGTCATATAGCTGAGATGCAGCAGAAGCGGGACCAATCTCTTCGCATTTATTTGCTCTACTTGGTGGGTATCACACTCTTCACTAACAAGAGCGCAACCTGTGTGGATGTCACTTATTTGAGGTACTTTAGAGACTTGGCGATTGTCTGTGATTATGCATGGGGAGCTACTTCCCTTTTACACATGTACATGGAGCTTAATAATGCCTCTCATTATAAGACCAAACATCTGGTAGGATACTTATCTTTGTTGCAAGTATAAATAAATAAATAATAATGGACTGTCTATTTATTCATGCGTATGTCTTGATTGTTTGTATACTTATATGTTGTTGACTTTGTTGCAGGCTTGGGTGTTTCAGCACTTCAGGGGTATGGGTGTCAGGGATGCATGTGGTGGATATAAGGACCATTAACATCCATGTTAAAGGTGAGAAAAACATAAGAAGGGGGGTTGAATTGTGTTGGCTTTTTCTGGTTCTTCTTCTAAGTGTTTGATACTGGTCAGAATCTAATGGTTCAGAGTTTGACTCAAAGTCTAAATGTAGCAGATAAGAGAGAAAACCAAAGATAAAAGAGAGATAGAGAGAAAGAGCAGACACAGGCAATTTATACTGGTTCCTCCCACAACACAAGAGTAGTTTAGTCCCCTTGCACTTCTAAGGGATTTCACTATAATCACTCTAGATTACAATTGCTCAAGGACTTTTCCAAGAGACTTCCAATGCTCAACCACCCTTGCAAGAGACTTCTTTGCTCAATGTCACTACCAAGAGACTTCCATTGCTCAAGGACAACTCCAAGAGACTTCTAATGCTCAAGCACGCAGGCAAGATACTTCCAATGCTCAAAAGGAAACCCTAAGAGACTTCAATGCTCAATCACAACTGAATGAGACTTTTGGGGCTCAAGGTTTCACCAAGAGACTTATATGCTCAAGCTTCACAAGCAAGAAACTTCTAGTTGTTTACAGAAAATATAAACAAACTTGTTCTTACACCGGATATACAAATGATTGGTGTAAACTGAACAATTGAACAAACTTTTTTAGGATTTCTAAGATACAAAGTTTGGTAAGAAAAATACTAAGTGTTTTGTGCTATTTGATTTGGAAGAGTAATGGCACAGTAAAATAGCAGAGTCTTGTTCATCTTCTTCATGGTCTTCAGCTCCTTATATAGGCAGGGATTTGAGAGACGTTGGAGAAAAGTGCCAGCACATTAAGAGTCATTGAGAAGCTTCAAATCAAGGACATTGAGCCATTGCCTGATATGGATATTTCCTTTGGATAATCATTCGAAAATCCTTTGCTAAAACAAGAAGTATTTGTTCATTCTTATTGCCCTTGAAGTTCTTTGTCTGTTTCTACATGTGGTCAGAAGAAGACAAAACTGTGCACAAATCCTTTGATGTGGACAGCCATAGAAGACGACAAATATGACGTGGAGTCTGGGTCCCTCAGGTGCTTCTAAAGTCTGAAGGTCTTCCAAGTTTGATGGGTTCTTTTGTGTCCGGATAGGTCTTCTGAGTCTAATGATCTCTTCAGCTTCTGAGAGGCGTCCTTTTCTTCTGATCCAATGTGTTGACTTCTGGTTGACCTTTCTTCAGATCTTCTTGTTGGAATAAGAAGTGTCTTGGACAAATCCTCCAAAGAGAAAAGTAAGAAAGCCCAAGTTGAAGCTGCTACACCAGAACACTCAATTAAAAGAAAAAAGACATAGGTTCAGACTTAAACACCAGCAGAAATAGAAGAAGAAGAAGAAGAAGACGAAGAGGATGAAGTACCTCTCAGAAGACGTCAAAGAACTTTTCCGAATATAGAACCAACTCTAAGAAAATGTTGGTGTAAGCCCTAGAGGCCAATAGTTTATGTTAAACTTTTCATATGTATCATGACTTTTATTATTAAATAAAATATGGCGTTCTTTATTACACTTGTTATAAGATAAATAAAGTCCCTAGAATAGTTGGTTCATGTGATGGAATATTAAGTGTGACTTAATCATGAGATTACATCAATAGAAAGAACACTATTCTTAAATGTATCCGTAGTCAAGCTTTAATATGAATTGGGATAATAATAAAGCGTGGAGACTA
The DNA here is from genome assembly GCA_018208015.1 of Medicago ruthenica. Taxonomy (NCBI): domain Eukaryota; kingdom Viridiplantae; phylum Streptophyta; class Magnoliopsida; order Fabales; family Fabaceae; genus Medicago; species Medicago ruthenica. Next base: position 34,125,753 of record CM031374.1, on the reverse strand, counting down.
TTATATATGTAGACAGATGACCATATCTCATGGGTCATGAATATGAGATATTAAGTCTATACATAGGTATGAGTATTAGGAGTAATATTTATACTGGATTGACCCATCGTGAGAATACTACATAGTATGTTATGAAATCGTCATAAGTTATTCTCATAATGATAATAGTGTATATCACTCTTAGACCTGAAACCACTGTGATCCCTAGATGTGGACTCAAGTGTTTTATTGCCATTCAAACGTTATCTGTAACAAGATAACTATAACGTTGGTTAATGGGCACTCGACGAATCATGCTGAGGGACATGAGTGTCCTAGATGGGATTTGTCCCTCCTCATAACAAGAGATATATCTTTAGGCCTCTTGATGAAATATGACTGGAAAAATGCATGGCCATGCCGAATTAAGTCAATATGAGATATTGGACTTATTCGTTATTCAGCATATTTCGGGATCAAGAAATGTAAATATTGAGCTAAACAAGGGTGACGCAAACTATGCCTTGTGTTCAATAAAGATATTAGGACAAAGGAGTAATCGTACACATAGATATTATCATGGAAAAGGTTTCGTCAGATCACTTGACATTCTTGTCACTTGGGTAGCAGTGATGTGTTGCTAGATACCGCTCACTGTTTATAATATTAAATATGGGATTTAATATTATTGCCAACGTTACAAGAACCTATAGGGTCACACACAATAGAACGGTAAAAAGGAGAAATATAAGTAATACTTATATGATGGGGTGCGTTTAGCAATTGACGCTAATTAGTTAGCGGAAACTGATGGGTTAATGGGCTTATGGAAGCTCAACAATGATGGCTGATTTTGTGCAGCAAGGAGCTTTATAAATAGAGCTCCAAGTACTGAAATCAGGTGTGCAAAATCGTGTAACCCTGAAGCTAAAAACCGTAACCCCACTTCTCTTCCTAACCTCTGATCGCTTGGCTAGCACCGGGAACCAGAGGAAGCCGTTCGTGTGGACGAGTAGAGGCTTCGCTTGCTTGCTTAGCTGTGATCAACGAAATTGTTTCTGCACTAAAAGGTAACAATTCTATCACTGATTCATGTCATATTCGTAATGATCCAAGGAAAGGAAATCAAATTTTTTTTAAACTTCCGCTGCCTTTACATGTCGATTTTCCTTCAGTGGTATCAGAGCCAATTACGAAACAATGAATCGGATTGTTTTGTTTACTGCTTTATGTTTTAATTGGATTAAACATAATCGAATACAATTAAATAATAAAGACGAATTAAAATTGGCAAAGCATCACATTTCCGTGCATGGCTTTTCGATTTGTTTGAAGCTTCGGAACCGTATCTGGTGAAGCATCAATATATCGATTATCCATATCGACGGAGATGTGTTGCTCAATCACATACGCACATAATTGAATCGTATCACTTTTCTGTGCATGGCTTTTCGATTTGTTTGAAGCTTCAGAACCGTTTTCTGGTGAAGCATCAATATATCGATTATCCATATCGACAGAAATATGATTGATAAATTCTGTGTAACAAAAGTATATATGATATACTCGTGATGATCGTTCACTAAATTAAGTCAGATGATATTTGTTCATATTGGATGATTGTTAACTGGAGCTTCGGAACCGTATCAGGTGAAGCATTCTAAGTTCGATCTTCATATTGGATAAACAATCAGAGTACTTTGATTGGTGTGATCATATTGTTACAACGGGATTCATAACGCCGCAAGTGTTGTGCCGTCATGATTAGGGTTATGATTTTGGTGAAACCTGGTTCAGAATCGTGACACGATTTATAGAATCGTAACACGATTTTATGCCCAGAAAATTGTTTGCTCCTGCCTACAAAATCGTGACACGATGCCAAAATCGTGACACGATTTGTAGAATCGTGACACGATTTTATGCCCAGCAAATTGTTTGCTTCTGCCTACAAAATCGTGACACGATGGCAAAATCGTGACACGATTTTTACAGCACCTTAATTCAAAGTGAATCGTTCATATTGAATTCAAAGTGAATCGTGACACGATTTTTACAGCACCTTTATTCAAAGTGAATCGTGACACGACTTTTACAGCACCTTAATCGCTGACCGGGCAGCGGAACCCCCGACTAATCTGCGTAGTGTGATCAATCGCCGAATTTTAATTTAATTTATTTAATTATGAGGTGTTAATAATAATAAAAGGTGTTTTATTGTTGTTGTGTGAATGATTATGGCCTTAGTCTTATTATTTCTTTTATTTTGGATTTTTGAAAATACGGCCTGCGTGTCGTGCCTCTCTCTTGAATTCTATATGTACATTCTCTTCTCATCCAATCCCTCGTATGTAAAACGAGTTTCTTTATATGTAATGTAATTAGAATACAAGAAGGTAATAGGACCATTGACGTTGGATTAGCCCTAGAAGTCTAGCTTGGAGAAGTAAGGTCGTTTCTAGGATTAGTTTAGATTCTCTCATTGGCTTGAAAGAATCATAGCATTAGGAGGCCATAATCATGTCACTTTTATTTTGTATAATTGTTATGCATGCTTGAATGATTGGAGTGCGAATATATATGATATATAAGCCGTGGTGAGGTGAGATCAAACTAAATAAAATCCTTCAAAGTAATATATTAAGTTTAATGCTTTTTAAAAGAATAACACCCTTCAAGACTAATATCGAATGTGTGGGTTCTGCCTTAGTGAAGCACATGTTCTATGTTTGTAAGTCGCGGTGCGGTAATATCATTTACCCGATTGTTATTCTATTGGGTTTAACTTAACTAAATTAATTTTAATATGATTAGAATAAATTTAGAAGCAAGAATTGGGAAATATCTATACGATAGATTAGAGTAAGAGTTACTCGCCCAATTGATTTGAAAGTTGTATGAGATACAATTGGAAATGTTCCTACCTAAATAGCTGAGTTTTGGGTGATCAGCCCTAGCTGACTCAAAACAAGGTGTAATAAGGATTTCAACCCGCTATAAAATCTTCCAACGGGATTTTCCGAATTAAATGTTTGAAGGTCATTTGATTTGAATAAAATAGTGGGAGCGTATTTAATTAAAGGCCAAATTAAATATGTTATTTTCATGATACTCATTTTGTATATTTTAAATTGTAGATGGCAAATAACACTTCAAACAACATTTTGCGATCAATCCTTGATAAGGATAAACTGAATGAAACAAATTTTTTAGACTGGCACCGTAACTTGAGGATTGTCCTCATACATGAGAAAAAGCTGTATGTGCTTGATGAACCTGTTCCTGAAGAGGCACCAGCTGCAAATGCTCCCAGGGCTGAGAGAGATGCTTATAGTAAGCATGTCAATGATGTTGTGGAAGTCGCTTGTATCATGCTTGCAACTATGACCTCTGAGCTTCAGAAGCAACACGAGAACATGGCTGCGTTCGATATGATCGAACACCTTAAGACTCTTTATGAAGAGCAAGCTAGGCATGAAAGGTATGATGTCTCCAAGGCCATCTTGATGGTTAACAATGGAAAGGTCAAAAAGCACAACAAGAAGCCCAAAAAGTTTAAGGGAAATGGCAAAGGCAAAGCAGTTGCTAAGCCATCAACCAAAGCTTTGAAGCCTACTGGAGGTGTGGCTAAGGAGGGCAAGTGCTTCTACTGCGGTAAGACCGGGAACTGGAAGCGCAACTGCCGAAAATATCTGGAAGACAAAAGGAATGGAACAGTTGCTTCCACTTCTTCAGGTATTTTTGTTATAGAAATTAATATGTCTACTTCTACATCATGGGTATTAGATACTGGATGTGGTTCTCATATTTGTACTGGTGTGCAGGGGCTGAGAATGAGTAGAACATTGGCAAAAGGGGAGGTCGATCTACGAGTTGGCAATGGCGCAAAGGTTGCTGCTTTAGCTGTTGGAACTTATGAATTGACTTTACCTAGTGGTCTTTTAATACAGTTAGAGAACTGTTACTTTGAACCTGCAATTAGCAGGAATATTATTTCCGTTTCTTGTTTGGACAAGTCTGGTTTTTCATTTACAATAAAAGACAAATGTTGCTCTATTTATTTGGATAATATTCACTATGCTAATGCCATTATGAGTAATGGACTTTATATTCTTGATCTTGATATGCCAATCTATAACATAAATACGAAAAGGATGAAACCTAATGAGTTGAATCCAACTTATCTTTGGCATTGTCGTTTAGGCCATATAAACGAAAATCGCATTTCCAAACTCCATAAAGATAGAATTTTGGACTCTTTTGATTTAGAATCATATGAGACATGTCGATCTTGTTTATTGGGAAAGATGACAAAGACCCCATTCACCGGAACAGGTGAAAGGTCTAGCGATCTTTTGGGACTCATACATACTGATGTATGTGGACCACTAAACACACCTGCTAGAGGAGGTTTTTATTACTTCATTACATTCACTGATGACTTTAGTAGATTTGGATATGTGTATCTAATGAAACATAAATCTGAATCATTTACTTTCTTCAAAGAATTTCAAAATGAAGTAGAAAACCAACTTGGCAAGAAAATCAAAATGCTTCGATCTGATCGAGGTGGCGAATATTTGAGCCAAGAGTTTGACGATCATCTAAAAGAGTGTGGGATCTTATCCCAACTCACGCCTCCTGGAACACCACAATGGAATGGTGTTTCCGAAAGGAGAAATCGAACCTTGTTAGACATGGTCCGATCTATGATGAGTCATGCTGATCTTCCAAACTCCTTTTGGGGACACGCCTTATTAACTGCAGCTTATACACTTAACCAAGTTCCATCCAAAGCGATAGAAAAGACACCATATGAGATATGGAGTGGTCGAAAACCCAATGTGAAACATTTAAAGATTTGGGGTTGTGAAGTTTATGTGAAACGACTAATGTCCACTAAACTTGAACAAAGATCTGACAAATGTTTCTTTGTGGGATATCCTAAAGAAACTAAAGGATACTACTTTTACAAACCATCTGAGGGCAAAGTGTTTGTCGCTAGAAGTGGAGTATTCCTTGAGAAGGAATTTGTTTCCAAAGAAATTAGTGGGAAAAAGGTAGATCTTGAAGAAGTTCAAGACCCACAAAGTAGTACGCCAATGGAGGAACAAGAGCAGGATACACAAACTGTTGTGACAGAAAATCCTACTCCAATAACACAAGAACCACGTAGGTCAAATATGATACGTCAAGAACCTGAGAGATATGGGTATCTCATATCAGAAGAATGTGACGTATTGCTCATGGATCAAGATGAGCCTATGACTTATCAAGAGGCCATTACTGGTCCTGAATCTGAGAAGTGGCTTGAAGCCATGAAATCTGAAATGGATTCCATGTACACAAATCAAATTTGGAACTTGGTTGAAGCGCCTAAAGGAATTAATCCTATAGGATGCAAGTGGGTTTTCAAAAAGAAAACTGACATGGACGGAAAGGTAAACACCTACAAAGCACGATTGGTTGCTAAAGGCTTCAAACAAATTCATGGTGTAGACTATGATGAAACCTTTTCACCAGTCGCAATGATTAAATCCATTCGGATCTTACTTGCTATCGCTGCATATCATGATTATGAAATATGGCAGATGGATGTCAAGACTGCTTTCCTTAATGGAAATCTCCTTGAGGATGTGTACATGACACAACCTGAAGGATTTGGCATTCCTAATTGTGCGCTCTCGTTAAAAACGCGCAATCTTCCGAGACGTGTACGAACGCTCGAAAGGCTGTGTGAAGTCGCCACCAAAGTTTTTGTTTAAAGGGAACGTTGATAAACCCTTAAGTTTTTTATTTTGAAGGGAAACGATAATAAAACCCTTGACGATGAGGAAAGGATTGGTCATCGCAACCATTATCGGGTTCGGGAGTCGATTACGCAAGGGGAAGGTATTAGCACCCCTCACGTCCGTTGTACTCAACGGGAACCTCCTAGTTAGCTAAAGCTTAAAATGTTTTTAAATGTTTTGCGTGCATGCTTGAATATATAAAAGGGAAAAATAAAATATGATGAAAGGGGAAAATGTTTGTTTTTTATTATTGTGCTTGACAAGATGACTATCTTGCTCCTACGTATCTCCCGGTAGACGGAGAATTCAAAGCGTACGTAGTTCTTTGGTAGAAAAACGTATATGTTGGTTATTTTTAATGAACGATGTTTTAACCGAATTCTTGCGATCAAACGTAGCTTGTATGCTCGCGCATGGGAGGCTTAAGCGTTTGAGAATTGATAAAAACATGTCCGTTTGGGAAAAAGGGTTCGATTGATCCGACGGGATCAAGAAAGGGTGCAATGGACTCAACCGAGTCGAACATTGACCAAAGTGACTCAACCGAGTCGAAAAAGGATCAAATGGTCACGGGGGACCAAAAGGTTCAAATTGACCACGAAGGGCCAAGAATTGGTTTGGTGTGGTCGGATACGTTGAAAATGGAATGACGATTGTCCAAACGACGAGACATACGTCACACATTCGTTCAATCGGGGCAATGGAGAGACATACGTCAAACCATCCCTTTTTCATTCAAGTTTTGTTTGAATTTCAAGAAATCCCAAAGTTTATCAAAACACTTGGTTTGAAACTCATATGAAATGGTTTAAATGTTCAAATTAGTTGTTGCAACCTAATGAACAAGTTTACCTTGTTTATGCATGAAAAATGAGTAAGTTTTGCACCAATTTGAAAAAACGCACAAGTTCGGCTCAATTTTGAAAACGGTTTTGAAAAGTGAACAAGTTCGGCTTAAGTTCACGTTTGTTTGAAAATCATGAACAAGGCTTTTTTGTTCAAGTTTGGTTTTGAAAATGATGAACTTAGCTTATTGCTCAAGTTTGTTTTTGAAAGTTTATGAACGTAACTTGTTTTGCAAGTTATTGAAAAAAATGTTACTCGAACTTGTGAATCCTTAATATTATGCAATATCATTGATATGGTTTGGACAAAAATGAGTTTCAATCCTCTTAGGTTCTGAGTTCTAGGGCCAGAACCTCAAAAATTGGCTGTTTGGGAGCCTAAACTCAGATTCTGAGTTCTGTCATGGTCGCACTGCGACCAGAGCTTCGCACTGCGAACAATGCGAAATTTTGAGTTCAGAAGCTGCTTCTGAACTGTTGTTCAGAAGCAACTTCTGAACAATCTCAGAACCTTTAGGGGAGTGAAAAGCTTTGAGATTTGGCAATAAAAAGAGCTGGACAAACCAGTTTAAATGTTTTGCAAACCTTGGGATTTCTTTGAAATTCAAAAGGGGTCTTTTAGAGCAAAATGGATTTAAACAAAATTAAAGATGCAAGCACATCTATAAATGAAAGATAAGGACTTAGAACACTTACAGAACTCCTAGCAAAGCTTGTACTGCAAGGAAATGAAAGGAACCTTGAATGTTTGAAAGTTTTGCAAAAACTTGAATATTTTTGAACAAGAGCAATGAACTTGTGTAATGCTTTGTGTTGGAACTGGTTTTTGCTATGTGTTTAGTGCTGTTTCAAGTGTTTCCAATTGTGTGCAATTGCTGGTTTTTCCTAGTTTTTGTAAGTGTAAGTAAGTGTTGAAACCTTATGCATAGCATTCTATTTATAGGCCAAAACCAAATCAATTGTCATCATGAGAAAATCCTAAAATCCAGCTGATTTGTGGGCTAGGATCAGACTAAATTGCTTTGCATTTAATGCAAAAGTGAAGAGGTGACCTTGCCTTGCTGCAATGGTCAAGACTTAGCCAAATCCAGTCATAAATGCAATGGATTTTGGATAGAAATGATGATGAAAACAGGGCTGGTTTGCAATTGGTTGTCCCTTGGGATTGGTCCTTGCAATCTTGAGGGTTAAGCAATAAAAACGTGCACTGTGATGTGCAGAGGTTGGGGTAAACAAAAGGGAACATGTGGGCTGGTGTGAGGAGGAAGAAAAGCTGCTGAAAACAGGGCAGCACTCATGGCTTTTGGGCAAGCAAAACCAGCTGGGTTTGACTGGTTTTGGGGGAGAAAGCAGGAAGAAAATCAACAAGCTGGTGGCTGGCAACCTTAGGGTCAGTAGCAGGTCCACTGGGAGGGACAAGAGCTGCCCAAGGGCAAGCCAACTTGCTTGGCACATGCTAGGTTGGAAGAAAAAGCTTCTTTCCTTGGCTTTAATGGCAAATGCTCAAATTCTTGTTTGCTGAGCTCAATTAGCCATGATTGATGATAAAAACAATAATAAAAATGATATGTAATAATAATAATTACAAAAATGAAATAAATCAAAGAGATTAAAAAATCTGCAAAAAATTCGTAGACTTCGCAGAGCGAAGGGGACTTTGCTCTGCGAAGTCCTCATTTCTGAAATGTTGACTTTTTTGTTGACTTTTTGTTGACTTTGACTTTTCTTTTTTTTTTGAATTTTTGAAATTTGTTTTGAAAAAAGGCTTGGGACAAAATTAGGGTACAACAGCTGCCCCTACTTAATTGTGTCTTTGCATAGAGGATGTGAGTGCCAAGGGCATCTCATAAACTCTTTGCGAAGAGCATTTAAGTAAAAGAAGGACCCGAATTTTGTCCTTCGCGGTACGAAAAAATTGTAGTAAAATATGGAAGTAAAATATGCAAATGCAATGAGAGTAAATGCAGGGTCACGTGGTTTGGCTACTGATGCATAAACTAAAAATGAAAAGATCGTCACCTAAACAGGTGATTAGATATGCAAAGGTAAGAGATCGTCACCTAATCAGGTGATTTCGATCTGACAAGGGAAAAGATCGTCACCTAATCAGGTGATTGGATCCGAAAGGTAAAAAGATTGTCACCTAATCAGGCGATTTCAATCTGACATGATCGTCACCTAATCAGGTGATTGGATCTGGAAGGTAAAAAGATTGTCACCTAATCAGGCGATTTCAATCTGACATGATCGTCACCTAATCAGGTGATTGGATCTGGAAGGTAAAAAGATTGTCACCTAATCAGGCGATTTCAATCTGACATGATCGTCACTTAATCAGGTGATTGGATCCGAAAGGTAAAAAGATTGTCACCTAATCAGGCGATTTCAATCTGACATGATCGTCACCTAATCAGGTGATTGGATCCGAAAGGTAAAAAGATTGTCACCTAATCAGGCTATTTCAATCTGACATGATCGTCACCTAATCAGGTGATTGGATCTGGAAGGTAAAAAGATTGTCACCTAATCAGGCGATTTCAATCTGACATGATCGTCACCTAATCAGGTGATTGGATCCGAAAGGTAAAAAGATTGTCACCTAATCAGGCGATTTCAATCTGACATGATCGTCACCTAATCAGGTGATTGGATCTGGAAGGCAAAAAAGATTGTCACCTAATCAGGCGATTTCAATCTGACATGATCGTCACCTAATCAGGTGATTGGATCTGACAAGTCGTCTCCTGAATAGGTGCTTAGACTTATCTGGGGAAATAGAACAATACCGCTGTGGGGATAATGTAATCGTCTCTAGGCGGGGCTAGTACTTAGATTGTTGAAAAGGAAAACATGATTGTATGATGCATGATATGCTTCATGTTGTCTTATGCAATATGTTATGCAATATGGTATGATATGAGGTAGACTCAATCTAAATTTCTGTTTGGGAAAACTCAGCTGAGGCATCTTAATGGCCGTGAGCAGGTCACTTGGGGATGTGATAAATTGGGAAGAAAACCGCTGGGGTTATTCTAGGAGAACTTACTGGGGAAGCTCTGGGGAACACTAGAGATGATTGATGGATGTTGGTGAATATGTGATATTCACTGGAGAATCGTAGTTGAGAATGCATGACATGAATATGAGATGCATGTGTATGAATGATTTGGATATGCATGCATGTATTATGAATGATATGTGGGATGACAGACGTCATGTTGGATGCTGGGGATTATGATTGGATGCCGAGCAAAGTCGGGCTTTGGATGGAATTGTGTTTGGATGTGAGTAGATGCCAAGCATGGTTGGGCTCTTACTGGGGATTTGTGTTTGTGAGTGCCAATGATGATTGGGCTTTTGGGGTTGAGACTCCCTGGGGAATGCCAATAAAATTTGGGCTTCATTTGTGCCTCGCTGGGGATATAAGGATCATTTTGGAAGCATGATCGATATTCAACCTTGGTTGATGGAAGAAATGTTTGGGGTGTTTTGACTGGGGAATTCTGTTTCTCCAACCCTTGGGGTCTTTGCGCTTCACGTGCCGTGGGCTACGCACTTGCTTTTGCTGAAGAGCATAGGTCTTAAGATGACTGACCAAATTGTTTCAGGCTTCGAATCTTTTGGTGCAATATTGGGGATCACCGCAATTCTTTCGACATTTACGAGATTCAAGTAAAACACATTTGTTTTTGTAAGTTTTTTTTGTTATTTTTTTCCATGTTTCAATGCATTTTTATCATGAATAAAAAAAAACAAAATTTTATGCACTAATGAGAACACAAAATAATGAAAAGGTAAAAAAGAATTTTATTCAATGCAGATTTGATTTTTTTTTGAATGGGTAACAATACATGAAGTGAGAAGTGATTACTCCTCTGAGAAAAAGATAGAGAAAGACAAGAAAAAAAAGCAAAAACAAAAAGAAATTTGTTTGAGGGTTATTTTGGTACAACACATACTATTTTCCTTATGACTTCGAAATTCCTTGAAAGGTGATGACGAGACCGATTCCTCCCCTCTTAAATCTTGTCCGGATCTTGAATGTTGCAGTCATTTGCCTTTCTTTTTTTGTAAACCCCTAACTTTTGCCTGGACCGCTCTCTCAAGTTTTCAGTCCACTGGGGTGTATTACCCTTTTTTTTTGTCCTTAATTTTTGCCTAGACCGCCTTTTCAGGTTTTCGATCTACCAGGACGCTCTCTATTGCCTAAACCGCCCTTTCAGGTTTTCGATTTAGCGAGCTTTTCTCTTTTTCTTTTCTTTTAGGCATAATATTTCTTGACCGCGTCGCAGTTTATTGAAAGTGGGAACTCTTCTCCGTCCATAGTGGTGATGATTAAAGCTCCGCCAGAGAAGGCTTTCTTTACCACGTACGGTCCATCATAGCTGGGAGTCCACTTCCCTCGGGGATCTTTGTGGATAGGTAATATCTTCTTGAGCACTAGGTCTCCTTCTTTGAATTTTCGAGGACGGACCTTTTTGTCGAATGCCCTCTTGAGTCTCCTTTGATAGAGTTGTCCATGACATAACGCTGTTAGACGCTTTTCCTCTATGAGGTTCAGTTGGTCGAACCTTGTTTGGACCCATTCAGCTTCTTCTAGCTTGGTTTCCATCAAGACCCGTAACGAAGGGATTTCCACCTCAATGGGAAGCACGGCTTCCATACCGTATACTTAAGAGAAAGGGGTTGCCCCGGTTGAAGTGCGAATGGCTGTTCTGTAGCCATGTAGCGCAAAGGGAAGCATCTTATGCCAATCCTTATATGTTTTCACCATCTTTTGGATGATTTTCTTTATGTTCTTATTGGCTGCTTCTACCGCACCGTTCATCTTTGGCCGGTAAGGTGAGGAATTATGGTGCTCGATTTTGAAGTCTTTGCACAACTCCTTCATCGTGTTGTTGTTCAGGTTTGCCCCATTATCCGTGATGATTTTATGGGGAGTGCCGTAACGGCAAATGATTTCCTTTTTGATGAATCGGGCTACCACTTGTTTGGTTACGTTTGCATACGAAGCTGCTTCGACCCACTTGGTGAAATAGTCGATGGCAACGAGGATGAAGCGATGTCCATTTCATGCTTTGGGCTCGATCATTCCAATCATGTCTATGCCCCACATAGAGAAAGGCCAGGGTGAGGTCATGACGTTCAGGGGAGTTGGTGGCACATGCACCTTGTCAGCATAAATTTGGCACTTGTGACAAGTCTTGGCATAGCGGAAACAGTCAGCTTCCATGGTTAGCCAGTAATAGCCCGCCCTTAGTATTTTCTTTGCCATTGCATGCCCATTGGCATGGGTTCCAAAAGATCCCTCGTGGATTTCTTTGATGAGCATGTCCGCTTCATGTTTGTCCACACATCTGAGCAAGACCATGTCATAGTTTCTTTTTTAGAGGGTGTTTCCGCTGAGGAAGAACTGGGATGCCAATCTCCTGAGGGTTCTCTTGTCGGTTTGTGAGACATTTTCTGGATACTCTTGTTCTTCGAGGTATCTCTTGATGTCGTAGAACCAGGGTTTGTTGTCACGTCCTTCTTCGACTAATGCACATACAACCGGTTTGTCCCTACGATCCATCTTTATGATTGGCGCCTCATTGTGGAAATTTACTTGGTACATTGATGATAATGTAGCCAAGGCATCTGCTACCTGGTTCTCCTCTCGAGGTATGTGATGGAAGGTGATTTTATCAAAATGCTCAATCAACTCTACAACCCGGGCTCGGTAGGGAATCAAATTGGGATGTTTTGTTTCCCATTCTCCTTTGACTTGATAGATGACCAAGGCTGAGTCACCGTATACTTCAAGGATTTTGATCCTTAGATCAATTGCTGCTTCGAGGCCTAGGATGCACGCTTCATATTCTGCCATATTATTGGTGCAGTCAAAGCATAACCTTGCTGTGAAGGGTTGGTATCCATTTCTTGGGGAGATTAAAACTGCCCCGATCCCGTGCCCCATGGCATTTGAGGCGCCGTCGAAAGCGAGATTCCATCGAGCTCTTGATTCTGGTCCTTCATCATCGCTTATGACCTTTTCGTCATTCAAAGCTACAACGTCTTCATCAGGGAAGTCGAATTGTATGGGTTGATAATCCTCCAATGGTTGGTGAGTAGGGTGCTCGGATAAAACACTCCCTTTGATAGCCTTTTGAGTGACATATTGGATGTCGTACTCAGACAGCAGCATTTGCCAACGGGCTATCTTTCCTGTGAGGGCAGGCTTTTCAAAGATGTACTTGATGGGATCCATCTTTGATATCAACCACGTTGTATGGGTCAACATGTATTGCCTTAAGCGTCGAGCAACCCATGCTAAAGCGCAGCAAGTCTTTTCAAGCGAAGTATACCTTGATTAACAGTCGGTGAACTTCTTGCTTAGGTAGTAGATTGCGTGCTCTTTCCTTCCCGTTTCATCTTGTTGTCCTAACACACAACCCATTGATCCTTCAAGGACGGTTAGGTATAAGATGAGGGGTTTACCCGGAACCGGAGGTATTAAAATTGGTGGTTCTTGCAGGTATTGTTTGATCTTGTCAAACGCTTCTTGGCAATTCTCGTTCCAATGGACGGCTTGGTTTTTCCTTAGTAGTTTGAAGATTGGTTCGCAGGTAGCTGTCATGTGTGAGATGAACCTAGCGATGTAGTTTAATCTTCCTAAGAAACCCCGAACCTCCTTCTCGGTATTTGGCGCTGGCATATCTTGGATGGCCTTTACCTTGTCAGGATCCACTTCAATGCCCCTTTGGCTGACGATGAAACCCAATAACTTTCCGGATCTAACACCAAATGTGCACTTGTTAGGATTTAAGCGCAGCTTGAACTTTCTCAGGCGTTCGAAAAGTTTTTGCAGATGGACTAGATGATCCTCCTCCGTTTGGGATTTGGCAATCATGTCATCGACGTAAACCTCTATTTCTTTATGGATCATATCATGGAAAAGAGTTACCATTGCTCTTTGGTATGTTGCCCCGACATTTGTTAATCCGAAAGGCATTACCTTATAGCAGAAAGTTCCCCATGGGGTGATGAATGTGGTTTTCTCCATGTCTTCTGGAGCCATTTTGATTTGGTTATATCCCGAGAAGCCGTCCATAAAGGAGAAGACTGAGAATTGGGCGGTGTTGTCTACCAATATGTCAATGTGTGGTAGTGGGAAATCATCCTTTGGGCTTGCTTTATTCAAGTCCCGATAATCCACACACATTCTAACTTTGCCATCCTTCTTTGGGACTGGCACAATGTTGTCAACCCATGTCGGATACTTGGTTATGGCTAAAAAGCCGGCATCAAACTGTTTTTTGACGTCCTCTCTAATCTTGAGAGCCATGTCGGGTCAGGTTCTTCTCAATCTCTACTTTACTGGCGGGCATTCTGGCTTGAGTGGCAGTTTATGTACGACGATGTTAGGGTCTAAACCCGAATACGTCCACATACTCTTGTAGAAGCATAACCATCTTTTCCTTCACATCCTCTTGCAGGGAGGCTCCTATCTTGACCTCTTTCTTATCCTCTTCGGTCCCCAAGTTGATCACTTCAACTGACTCCTTGTGAGGTTGTATTAACCTATCCCCTTGATTTGCAAGTCTGGACAATTCTTCAGGCGGTTCAAAATCGTCCTCTTCACCGTCTTCCATTTGATTAATTGGGAAATCGAAGTCATAAGGGATTAAGGCGGTGTTGTTTTTGGAGGGTGGGTTTGTGGATCTGCATGAGTATGATTTGATTTTAGGCTTTTTGTAGCAAATTTTTTTTTAAAACAAATGCAATTAAAAGAAAAAAAGAACTCAATTGGACATAAAATGTGATTTTATTCATGATTGAAAAAAACTTAAAACATGGGGGCCCCACACAACTGATCATTTGCCTTGGGCAGAGCTAAATGATTTTTTTTTTTCAAAAAGCAAAAACAAACATGGTATATTACTCGAGCTTGGTAATGATCTCGGGAATTGCGATAGCCCTCCAATTGTTCAAAGTTTCATCCGAAGCACAACGGTACACCAAATCAGGCACGTCTTCATCCACGTCTTCAAGCAGAGCCACTTGATCTTCATTGATAAAACCCGCACTGACAAATGTTTCCAACATGGGGAGGATCCCTTGCTTTGGAGGCTTTGAGGAGGTTTTGGTTGATGGATGATATCCTAAACCGAAGCGATTCTTCTTCTCAGGTATGTCCACTAATTTGCCCCATCCAGTGGGTCTGCTCTCTTCTAGAGCTTCTCTTATTGCCCTCCATGGTGACATGGCTGTCCTAGCCTCTTTCTTGGGCTTTGAGCTCAAAGTCACGACATTCGCCACTTCCAAATATTGGAAGGGAACATCCACAGCTTCTTCGTCCGTTTCTATATAACGGAACGACGAAAGATGGCTTACCATCATATCCTCTTGCCCGGAGACTACAATCATCTTGTTATCGACGATGAACTTAAGTTTCTGGTGTTATGGACCAAATTGAAACTTTTAAAACAATAGGGACCAACTTGAAACCTAAAATAAACATAAGCGACCAAACATGCAATTAAGCCTTTTCATTATCATTATTTTCATTATTATCCTTATTATTATTTATTATTAGTCATTTCCCACCTTTTTTATTTTAAATACAAAAAAACAAAAAAAAGGGGAGTTCGCAGTGCGAAATCACCTTCGCACTGCGACCTCTGCGAAATTTTCTGCAAAATTTTATATATTGGTTTATCTTTTTTGCTTTCAACTACAATTGTTATTCTTAGTATTATTACTATTATTCTTGCTATTTTGTGACTGATTTGGTGCAGCAAGGCAAGATTTAATGTGTGACATTAAAGGTAAAAGGAAAGAAGGATTTTCTTCCAACCTATCATGTGATCAAACAAATTGGCTGCCCTTGGTCAGCTCTTGTCCCTCCAAATTGACCCATCATCCAACCTAAGCTTGCCAGCCAGCTGCTTGATCCCTTTCCTTCCCTTTTTCCCTGCCAAAACCAGCCAAGCACAAGTGGTTTTCTTGCCCAAAAAGCTGTTTGGTGTGCCCTGTTTTGGGCTGAATTTCTCCTCCCACACATAAGCCCACATGCTCATTTTGCTTCCCCCAATCTCCCTATACATGGCAGTACACGTTTTCATTGTTTGACCTTCCAAGATTGCAAGGATTGATCCCAAGAATCATCCCTTTTGCAGCTGCCCTGTTTTACAATTTTTTCTCATCATTACCTTCTAGAATTAATGGCATTTGTGGCTGAGATCAGTCAAGACCTTGCCCCTTGGCACAAGGCAAAGCAAGTTCTATCCATTAACATTAAATGTAAAGTGTTCTAGCCTGAATTTAGCCCAAATCAGCTAGTGTTTTAGGATATTGTTCATCATTGTTCATCATTACAAAGATTTGCATTTTGGCCTATAAAAGGAATGCCAAGGCCCAAGGATTAAACACAATCAATAGACCAAAAGAGCAGCCTTACACACACGAAATTCACACCAAATCTCCCACATTGCAGCATCAAAATCAGTTCATACACAAAAGCCAAAATCAACTAGAACCTTGTTCTTAACCATCAATCAAGCAAGCAAGCCACTTCCAAACTATTGCTGAAGCATTGCTAGGAGTTCTGTAAGTCTCCTTTAATCTTTATTTTGCATTGTGTTTGCTGTTTGCATCATTTGTTTCGTTCAATTTTGCCTTGTGCACAAAAACCCTTCTTGAAACTCAAAAGGGACCTCAAAGGGGCCAAGCTTTGAAACTAAGTTTTTACCATCCTTTTTCTTCTATTTTGCAAAGTTTTTTAACCTCCTTTAGGTTCTGAAACTTGCTTAGAAGCAGTTTCTGAACTTCTGTTCAGAAACAACTTCTGAGTTAAAAAATTCGCATACTTCGCAGAGCAAAGTATTGCTCGCACTGTGAACACACCAGAACCTGACTTCGCAGAGCCAAGTTCTGGTTGCTTTGCGAAGTATGTGAAACTCAGAACATGAATCAGGCATTTAAATGTCAAATTTTTGGGGTTCCAGCCCTTGATTCAGAACCTAAAGAGGGTTAAAACCATTTTGGTCCAAACCCAATTCATAATCATGCACAACTTTGAAAATTTCACAAGTTCGTGCGATAAATTTTGAGTAACTTGTGAAACAAGTTATGTTCTTTAATATTTTCAAAACCAAGTTTGAGCAACAAGCTAAGTTCGTCTATTTCAAAACAAACTTGAACAACCATGTTGTTCATGATTTTCAATCAAAACGCGAACTTAAGCCGAGCTTGCTCATTCTTTTAAAAACAAAGCTCGAAGTGAGCCGAACTTATGGACTTTCCAATTTTGTGCATGTCCTATGATTGTGTTTGTCATTCAAACTTGAACTAAACTCGTTCTTGAGTTCCAATAACTTAAGCAACAAGTAATGTTCGTAATTTTTAATAAAATCGAACAACAAATTTGTTCGTGTTTTCTTTTCTTTTACAACTTTCCTTTTAAAGCTTTGGTTCCCTTTGAGATTTCTCCGAGTAACGAAACCAAACTTGAATGAAACGGGAATGGCTTTACGTATGTCTCCCCAAACCTCGGTTGCACGAATGCGTGACGTATGTCTCGTCGCTCGGGCAACCGTCATTCCACCCTTGACGCGTCTAGCACGCTTAACCTCCCCTTGGCCCCCTTGTGGCCATTTTTTCCTTTTCTTGGCCCTCGTGGTCAATCCGAACCTCTCGCGCCTTTGCGCGTATATTTTTAACCATTTGCGCCTTGCGCGAATTTTTCGCCTCAGTGCGTTTGTCTTTTATTTATTTTTCAAAACATTCACGCCTTGCGCGAGTTTATCGCCTAGCGTCCATCTTTCACCATGTGAAAACTTTGTACGTCTTCGTACGTTTTTAAAACCTTTGTTCAAGTCCGAGTGGAAAACTTTTTCATCAAATCATTTACTTTTATGCATTGTCGTCAATGGCCAGTTCGGCAGCAACCCGAACAGTTGACATTTACTTTCATTACTTTTTCTTTTTTCAAACTTTTTTCGCTCGGACGCGATCAAATCTTTTTTTAACTAAAACGAACCAACATACAAACTTTTTCTACCAAAGAACTACGTACGCTTTGAATTCTCCGACTACCGGGAGATACATAGGAGCAAGATCGACATCTTGTCAAGCCCATTAATAAAAACCTTTTTTTCCCTTTCGTTTGTTTTTATCTCTTTCTTCATTTCGCATATTGTTTTTATATTTTCTTTTATATATGTTTAAACACGCAAGTAAAACATCGAAACATTTTAAGCCTAAGCCGACTAAGAGGTTCCCGTTGGGTACAACGGATGTGAGGGGTGCTAATACCTTCCCCTCGCATAATCGACTTTCGAACCTAAAATCTTTTTCAAGGTAATTTAGAACTTTTTTCCCCGAAAAATTAAAAGTTCAGTCGTAATTTAGAATTAGTGATTCAACGCTTCCCAATAGCTTGACATCCGAAATTCGACGCGACACATGTACCAATCCAATGACGCTCCGCTCAAACTATCTTGAAACACATGCACCATGAGCTTCTCGTTCGTTGCGTAAGCCGCCATCTTCCTACAGAACATCCATAGATGGTTCCGAGGGCATTGAATTCCCTTGTACCTCTCGAAGTCCGGTACTTTGAATTTTGGAGGGATTACCACATCGGGCACTAAGCACATGTCCAAAGCATTGTGGGCACCGTATGAGCCGGATCCTTCGACAGCTTTTAACCTTTCTTCCAAAACGCGATACATTTGGGCGGTATCGTTGTCTTGGTGGGTAGTGTCGGGAGCAGAATGTCCTGGCTGATTGTTTTCCACATTATGAGAAATATTCTCATGATGGGTAGTGGAATTCCCTTGAGGACGATGCTCTTCGTTCCTAACTGGGATTGTAAGCTGTGGTTGAGGAGGTGGCACATGGCCCTCATTTTCAAGTGGTGGGGGTATATCCTAGAGGTAAACCATAAGGAGGCCATTGCACATTGGCTGCATCCACCGTTGGACGAGGGTTGCTCTCTCGAGCCGATAGAGTTTGCATTAACTCTAACATTTGATCCATCTTCCCCTTCATCTCATCAACTTCTCCTCTCAAAGCCGCTTTATTTTGTTCCAAATTTTCCATGATCCTTTGCTTGTTGGCTCGTGTTCCGTACGAGTGTTGGAGATCTGGCTCTTGGACCGATGGCTTTTTGGGTTTTCGGGCTATGATTGCTTCAAACTGTTTTTAGGGAAATGAATGAGTGTTTTTTTTATGAAAAATGTATGAAGATGCATGAATGTATGTATGCGATGAGTATGCAAAAACATGCGTTTTTTCATTTTTTCACTTTGCTTTACGAGGAAATTTAAAGGCGCACAATTAATATTAGCAATTAGAGATATTAAAGGCCGGGAAATTGATATTGCTTCAAAATATTATTTGATTAGATAACATTTGTTTACAAAGTGTAACTAATGCTAGTACAAATCAAATAGCCACTCGCTTTTCGGCTTTGTCCATTTCTTCTCTATAGAAATCTACGGTGTCCTTGCAGAACTTCATAAACTTCTGGATCTCCGTAGGGATGACAAAGTAGGGCATGACCATCTCGGCCTTTGCTAGCTTCTTTGGAAGTTGGGTGATGACTAAGTTTGAGAATGCAACCAATTTAGTGAAGTCCTCACTTAATCGGGTGGCGTCCTGCCATACAAACTCAATCACTTCCTTGCGTTGATCTAGCTTGACATTCGCACTTCTAATTTCATCGTGTAGTTGTGCAATATGGTCCCCGTGTGCTCTTGCAATCTTGTCGAAGTATTCTTCATATTTCTTGATGTCCGCTTCGAGACGATTGCATTTTAGTTCTCTTGACGGGAAAGGCTCTCATATCTTTGCCGTTGGACGCGTTCGGCTTGTAGCTGCTCTTTATAGTCCTTGACGACTTCTTGGAGTTGTTGATTTTTCTCTTGAAATTTCAATCTCCATTTTCTTTGAGCTTTGATGGCTAGCTCGCCGAACTTTTTGAGCTCTTGGTTAGAATGCAAGACTCTTTCCAATTCCTCGTCCTTGGCCACAAGGTTGGCATCCACACTAATCAAGCCGCCTCCTATCCAATCTCTCTTCCCCTCGGAGATTTTTAGCCGCTTTTGGCACACTAGGAGAGAATTTGTCGCCTCATCCTGATCTCTCTTCGTCCTAGTGATTTCTCCCAAAGCTTGAAGGTGCTTTAATTCTAACTCTCCATTTTTGTTTTGGAGTTCTCCAATTTTAGCTTTGAGTTCCTCCGCTTCTTTGTTGGGAATTGTCGTGTTTGGCTTAGGTGTAGGAGGTTTTGGAGGGCATATGACCACAAAGGGTAGCTTGATTGTTTTGACCCTTTCCTTCACCCATTGAGTATAAAGAGGTTTGGCGACACAATTCCTCTTGCCAAACTTTCCTTTGTGCACTTGGTTCCAAGCTCCTCGGATTCTTTCTAGCAATGCCGGGTCTTGGTCTCCTTCCCTTAAGAAGAAAGCTTCCAAAAAAAGGTCATTGGGTTTGTCTTCCATTGAAAAACCTAGTTGTCGGAGAGAGAGGACCGAATTGTAGTTGATGCATCCCTTAGTACCAATGATGGGTACATTAGGGAAGTCCCCGCAACTGAGGATGATTTCCGGATCCTCTAAATTTGGAGAAAACCAATGGATATCCTTCTTGGCGAGAGTTGTCATCCGTTGCGACCACTTGAGTTTGACCCGGTTTTCCACAAAGTCTCGGCTTCTTGGCATATGGGACATTAACCAAGTTTGCACCAAAGGAGCACAACAAGAAATTGTGCGTCCCCTCCCTTGTTCATGCCTAAAATAGAGGGAATGATAAAAATCCGCCAAAAGCGTGGGAACCGGATTTTTAGTCATGAACACCTCTAAAGCCGGAAAGTCTATGAAATCGTCCATGTTGGGGAATAAAACGATCCCGTAGACCAAAAGGGCTAGGATGGCGTTGAATTCTTTTCCCTCTTTGCTAGCTAACAAATCCCGAGCTTTGGTCTCCAAGAACCTTCTTGTGAACCCCTTAATGTTTCCTCTAATTTCCAAGTTAGATGCGATTTCTTGGACATTATGGTATAAGGATTCAGCAATGGCTTCTAATGCAGGGTCTTTTCCCGGACCGAGATAAAGCTCATGGTCTTTCATGCTACAACCCAAAATCTTCTCAAATTCTTCCAAAGTTGGAGCTAATTGGAAGTCTTGAAAGGTGAAGCATCGGAGCGGTGGGTCGAAGAATTGAGCCAAAGTGGTTAGAGCCGTTGAATCTATCTTCATGGGTAAGAGATCAAGTATTAGCCCATAACTTGCTTCGAAAATACTCTTGTCGACCGAAGAGAGCCTCTTACTCAAAGCTAACAAACTTTCCACTTTAGGAACCTTGATCTTGAAAGCGAGCGTATTTCTATTCCCGGAATCCATATTTCTCTTTGCTAATATTTGGTTGTTCTTTTTAAATTCCTATAAAGCAACATGATATGCGAAAATTATTTTCATGGATGCAAATGTATGGTATATGAAGGTTCGGAACTTCCCCCCATCCTCACGTGTAGCCTCTAGAGATGAGATTTTCTAAAAGGTCCCTAGAATCACGGATCCCACATGGACTGTAAGGTCGTCGATTGCGAACTTCGCATGACTTCAATACATTCCAAGTGAAAATCTCCTCTAGGCGGGGTTTGGCATCCTACCTCACGGACATACGTCAACGCGGGCTTCCTCTCACAACCCCTTCCTAACTTAATTTTTTCTCAAGCTCGGGTAGAGAGCCTCACACGTCCGGCATTAACCCGAACAATGTGGAGTAACATCGCTCAAGTAACATCCCCGCAATTGATATATATGATATGAATATAAAGCAATATGAAGCATTTATAAACATAAAGCAATGGAAAAATATAGACAAATGAAATAAGAGCATACACGCAAAAAATATAAAAACATTTAGCTAAAAGCTAATAGGATAGGCTTGACTTGCTAGTGAGGAGAGGGTCCCCAGTGAAGTCGCCAGCTGTGCGCTCTCGTTAAAAACGCGCAATCTTCCGAGACGTGTACGAACGCTCGAAAGGTTGTGTGAAGTCGCCACCAAAGTTTTTGTTTAAAGGGAACGTTGATAAACCCTTAAGTTTTTTATTTTGAAGGGAAACGATAATAAAACCCTTGACGATGAGGAAAGGATTGGTCATCGCAACCATTATCGGGTTCGAGAGTCGATTACGCAAGTGGAAGGTATTAGCACCCCTCACGTCCGTTGTACTCAACGGGAACCTCCTAGTTAGCTAAAGCTTAAAATGTTTTTAAATGTTTTGCGTGCATGCTTGAATATATAAAAGGGAAAAAGAAAATATGATGAAAGGGGAAAAAGTTTGTTTTTTATTATTGTGCTTGACAAGATGACGATCTTGCTCCTACGTATCTCCCGGTAGACGGAGAATTCAAAGCGTACGTAGTTCTTTGGTAGAAAAACGTATATGTTAGTTATTTTTAATGAACGATGTTTTAACCGAATTCTTGCGATCAAACGTAGCTTGTATGCTCGCGCATGGGAGGCTTAAGCGTTTGTTTAGAATCGCGCTAGAATTGATAAAAACATGTCCGTTTGGGAAAAAGGGTTCGATTAATCCGACGGGATCAAGAAAGGGTGCAATGGACTCAACCGAGTCGAACATTGACCAAAGTGACTCAACCGAGTCGAAAAAGGATCAAATGGTCACGGGGGACCAAAAGGTTCAAATTGACCACGAAGGGCCAAGAATTGGTTTGGTGTGGTCGGATACGTTGAAAATGGAATGACGATTGTCCGAACGACGAGACATACGTCACGCATTCGTTCAATCGGGGCAATGGAGAGACATACGTCAAACCATCCCTTTTTCATTCAAGTTTTGTTCGAATTTTAAGAAATCCCAAAGTTTATCAAAACACTTGGTTTGAAACTCATATGAAAAGGTTTAAATGTTCAAATTAGTTGTTGCAACCTAATGAACAAGTTTACCTTGTTTATGCATGAAAAATGAGTAAGTTTTGCACCAATTTGAAAAAACGCACAAGTTCGGCTCAATTTTGAAAAGTGAACAAGTTCGGCTTAAGTTCACGTTTGTTTGAAAATCATGAACTAGGCTTTTTTGTTCAAGTTTGGTTTTGAAAATGATGAACTTAGCTTATTGCTCAAGTTTGTTTTTGAAAGTTTATGAACGTAACTTGTTTTGCAAGTTATTCAAAAAAATGTTACTCGAACTTGTGAATCCTTAATATTATGCAAAATCATTGATATGGTTTGGACAAAAATGAGTTTCAATCCTCTTAGGTTCTGAGTTCTAGGGCTAGAACCTCAAAAATTGGCTGTTTGGGAGCCTAAACTCAGATTCTGAGTTCTGTCATGGTCGCACTGCGACCAGAGCTTCGCACTGCGAACAATGCGAAATTTTGAGTTCAGAAGCTGCTTCTGAACTGTTGTTCAGAAGCAACTTCTGAACAATCTCAGAACCTTTAGGGGAGTGAAAAGCTTTGAGATTTGGCAATAAAAAGAACTGGACAAACCAGTTTAAATGTTTTGCAAACCTTGGTATTTCTTTGAAATTCAAAAGGGGTTTTTTAGAGCAAAATGGATTTAAACAAAATTAAAGATGCAAGCACAACTATAAATGAAAGATAAGGACTTAGAACACTTACAAAACTCCTAGCAAAGCTTGTACTGCAAGGAAATGAAAGGAACCTTGAATGTTTGAAAGTTTTGCAAAAACTTGAATATTTTTGAACAAGAGCAATGAACTTGTGTAATGCTTTGTGTTGGAACTGGTTTTTGCTATGTGTTTAGTGCTGTTTCAAGTGTTTCCAATTGTGTGCAATTGCTGGTTTTTTCTGGTTTTTGTAAGTGTAAGTAAGTGTTGAAACCTTATGCATAGCATTCTATTTATAGGCCAAAACCAAATCAATTGTCATCATGAGAAAATCCTAAAATCCAGCTGATTTGTGGGCTAGGATCAGGCTAAATTGCTTTGCATTTAATGCAAAAGTGAAGAGGTGACCTTGCCTTGCTGCAATGGTCAAGACTTAGCCAAATCCAGCCATAAATGCAATGGATTTTGGATAGAAATGATGATGAAAACAGGGCTGGTTTGCAATTGGTTGTCCCTTGGGATTGGTCCTTGCAATCTTGAGGGTTAAGCAATAAAAACGTGCACTGTGATGTGCAGAGGTTGGGGGAAACAAAAGGGAACATGTGGGCTGGTGTGAGGAGGAAGAAAAGCTGCTGAAAACAGGGCAGCACTCATGGCTTTTGGGCAAGCAAAACCAGCTGGGTTTGACTGGTTTTGGGGGAGAAAGCAGGAAGAAAATCAACAAGCTGGTGGCTGGCAACCTTAGGGTCAGTAGCAGGTCCACTGGGAGGGACAAGAGCTGCCCAAGGGCAAGCCAACTTGCTTGGCACATGCTAGGTTGGAAGAAAAAGCTTCTTTCCTTGGCTTTAATGGCAAATGCTCCAATTCTTGTTTGCTGAGCTCAATTAGCCATGATTGATGATAAAAACAATAATAAAAATGATATGTAATAATAATAATTACAAAAATGAAATAAATCAAAGAGATTAAAAAATCTGCAAAAAATTCGCAGACTTCGCAGATCGAAGGGGACTTTGCTCTGCGAAGTCCTCATTTCTGAAATGTTGACTTTTTTGTTGACTTTTTGTTGACTTTGACTTTTCTCTTTTTTTTGAATATTTGAAATTTGTTTTGAAAAAAGGCTTGGGACAAAATTAGGGTACAACACTAATAACATCCAAAAGGTATGCAAATTGCAGCGATCAATCTATGGATTGAAGCAAGCTTCCAGAAGTTGGAATCTTCGTTTTGATGAAACTGTACAACAGTATGGATTCATTAAAAATGAAGATGAACCTTGTGTTTACAAGAAGGTTAGTGGGAGCATAGTCTCATTTTTGGTATTATATGTGGATGACATATTTCTGATCGGAAATGACATCCCTACACTACAAGAAATTAAATCTTGGTTAGGGAAATGCTTTTCTATGAAAGACTTAGGTGAAGCTTCCTACATATTAGGAATCAAGATCTATAGAGATAGATCACAAAGATTGCTTGGCTTAAGTCAGGGTACATACATAGACAAAGTCTTGATACGTTTCAATATGTATGAGTCCAAGAAAGGACTTGTACCTATGTCATCAGGTATAAGTTTGTCAAAAGCACAATCCCCTTCAACTGATGAAGAAAGGGATCGAATGATCAATGTTCCATATGCATCCGCAATTGGATCTATCATGTATGCTATGTTATGTACTCGACCAGATATCTCGTATGCTTTAAGTGCTACGAGCAGATACCAGTCTAATCCAAGTAACAGTCATTGGGTTGCTGTTAAGAACATCCTTAAGTACTTGAGAAGAACTAAGGATACGTTCTTGATCTATGGAGGTCAGGAAGAGCTCTCTGTAATTGGTTACATAGATGCTAGTTTTCAGACAGATCATGATGATTTCAAATCACAATCTGGATACGTGTTTTGCTTAAATGGCGGTGCTGTGAGCTGGAAGAGTTCAAAGCAAGAAACAGTCGCTGATTCTACAACCGAGGCCGAGTATATTGCTGCATCTAATGCCGTAAAAGAGGCTGTTTGGATCAAGAAATTCATCTCTGATCTTGGTATAGTTCCAAGCATTGTGGATCCCATTGAATAATTATGTGATAACAATGGAGCAATCGCACAAGCTAAAGAACCTAGATCTCACCAAAGATCCAAACACATACTTAGGCGCTATCATCTCATTCGAGAAATCATTGATAGAGGAGATGTGAAAATATGCAGAGTACCAACATCAGACAATGTTGCTGATCCACTGACTAAAGCTCTAACTCAGCAGAAGCATGATGGTCATACTAGATCTATGGGTATTAGGTCTATGCCTGATTGGCTCTAGTGCTAGTGGGAGATTGTTGGTGTAAGCCCTAGAGGTCAATAGTTTATGTTAAACTTTTCATATGTGTCATGACTTTTATTATTAAATAAAATATGGCGTTCTTTATTACACTTGTTATAAGATAAATAAAGTCCCTTCCTTTATCATCCTTCAACCTCCATCCATCCAACCAACAGTTTTTGAACCTGTACAACCAGAAACTATACACCTTCCTGAACCATAAATTTCCCATGAACCTGTCCATGAAGCCCCCACTAACACAACCCTTGATACTGAGCACTACATATCACCTCACTCAGAATCCGACTATGACCACCACTATGTCTCTACAACCATTCATGTGTCCCACATTTATAGAACTCTCCTTGCCTCCCTCGAACCCAGAAAAATATATGTTCAACCACCTCAAAATCAGCCTACTCCACCTTCAAACAGTACTGTCAAATCAAATGAAGCTCAGGAGTCACTTATTTTAGAAAGGATTGCTCAATTAGAAAAGAGAGAAACAGAATGGAGAACTCAGATAAGAGAACTTGGTCAAAATATATCAGATTTGAACGACACATAGAAATCTTGTAGGCAAATATAGCAAGGCAGCAGGCTATTCAAGATAAATTGAAGTCAAACATACAGATTCTGATGTATATGATATTAAAGAAATTCTATAGACTTTTAATGTTTTTGCACTTAATTCCTTTAAACAATTCATGTTGTACTATTAATTATGCACTCCTATTTCTGTTTAATCCTGTTTTATGCATGTTTTTTCTCATTAACTTGGTTAATCTGCTATAACTGCTATATCTATTTAAACCTGCATTATTTTTGTTGATGACAAAAAAGGGAGTAGAATAGAGTATTTGAACACTGAGCCAAAGCAGAAGCTAAGCTAAGGAAACCTTTTTCTTTTTACAGTTTTAATTTATTTTTTTAATTAAGTTTATGAAGTTTAAAATGAAAAAAATATTGTGCTTAAATGTTAGTCTTATCAGAACTGATGGGATATCAGACTGGTCTTAATCATAGCTTCAAACCTCTGTGTGATCAAAGTCTGATGTCTTGATGGGTATCATATTGGACTTAATCGGAGCTTACAAACCTCTGTGTGATCAATCTAATATCTTATTGATGTTCTGATATGCCTTATTGCTTATTTGTTCTGATGCGCTTAAGAGTGACTAAGAATGAATTTAATTAATTGGGAATATGACTTACGGGGAGCTCGAAAACCTCACCTTAATGAACCTATCACAGACTCAGGGGGTGCTAACAAACCTCAACATGAGACTGTCAGACTTAGGGGGAGCTTGCAAACCTCATACCCTGAAGTCTAACTGTCAATTAGATTAACAACAATTATTCAAAATACTTGTGTTTTTCATCATCAAAAAGGGGGAGATTGTTGGAACAAGAAGTGCCTTGGACAATTCCTCCAAAGTTTTGATGATAACAAAGTATTAAATAACAATTAGAATACTAACATATGTTCATGTGTGCAGAATCAAAGAAAGATCTATCATCAAAGATGAACATATGAAGAGCATCAGAAGGAACAAGAGAAGCTAAGAAGACAATCGTAGAAGACCAAAAGAAGGTCAACCAGAAGTCAACGTCCTAAGAAGACGGGTACCACATAGATTCTGAAGAGGTAACTCAATAGACTTTGTGATGGTCATTAGACTCAGAAGCAGACACTACAGACTTGGATCACCCTCAAACTTGAGTTAGTTATGAGGGACCCATACTCCACGTAGGTTTTGTCCTATTTTGTGAACTGTCACTATCAAGGTTTTGATAGGTGCGGTTCTTTTGTCTCCTTCTATCTACGTGCACAATCAGACAAAGGACATCAACAACAAAATAATACAACGGATAATTCTTCTTTCAATAAAGGAAAATTCAAATACTATCCAACGGGATTATCCATATCAGGCAAATGACCAACGTTTTTGATCAAAGCTTCTCAACGACTCTATTTGCGCTGACACTCTTCTCCAACGTCTCTTAAATCCCTACCTATAAAAGGAGCTGAAGACCACGAAGAAGATTAACAAGACTCTGTTATTCAACTATGCCATTACTCTGCCAAATCATATAGCGCAAAACACTTAGGATATTTCTTACCAAACTTTGTATCTTAGAAATCCTAGAGTTGTAGAGAGTATGTTCATTTGTTCATATACATTAAACATTGTTATATCTGGTGTAGAACAAATTAGAAGTCTTTAGCTTATGAAGCTAAAACGTATAAGCCTCTTGGTGAAACCTTGAGTAACTAAAAGTCTCTTAGGTGTGTCCTTAGAGCATTAAAAGTCTCTTGCTTGCGTGCTTGAGCACTTGTAAGTCTCTTGGAGTAGTCCTTGAGCAAGAAGTCTTTAGAAGAGTCCTAGAGCAGGAAGTCTTAAGATGTGTGCTTAAGCAAGGAAGTCTTAAGCTGTGTGCTTAAGCCAGGAAGTCTTTAGGAAGAGTTATAGAGCAGGAAATCTTGAGCAAGTGTGCTTGAGCATAAATAAGTCTCTTGGAATTGTCCTTGAGCAATTTGTAATCTTGTGTGATTATAGTGAAATCCCTTGGAAGTGCAAGGGGACTGGACTACTCCTGGGTTGTAGGAGGAACCAGTATAAAATTGCTTTGTGTCTGCTTTCTCTCTCTCCCTCTGTCATTATCTTTATCTTTGTGTTTCTGTATTATCCACTGCACTCAGACTCTGTATCAGAATCTGTACACCACAGATTCTAAACAACATTTGAACACCAAGAAAAAGAACCAGAAAAATCCAACATAATTCAACCCCCCTTTTTTGTGTTTTTCTCACCTTTAGTTGGTATCAGAGCACGGTCTATGCTCTGCCACTTAACCGTGCCACAGAAAAAGATCTATAGAGAAAAACATGTTTGGTGATAGTGAACCAAGCACTTCAGGGAGAAACCATCATGCTGTTGTCTATTATGATTACAACACACCAAATGTTGAAAAGAGAAGTTGCTCCGAGAAACCACATTTCTTCAATGGAAATGCTGCTCAATTCTCCTAGTGGAAAAGCAAGATGTACAACCATATAATGAGCTGTAGGTTATCAAAGAAGATGGCATAGAGTTTGATGTTGATATAGAAGGAATGACTCATGACAAAAAAAAGTCTAACTGAGGCCTAAAAGAAGATCTACATAAAGCATCATAGGGTGCGTGGAATGCTAATGGATGCACTACCTCACTAAGAATACCAGAAGATTGTAAACAAATCCACTGTGAAAACCATCTTTGAATCTATGTGCTCTACCTATGAAGGAAATCAGCAGGTTAGGGAAGCCAAGGTTAACCTATTGGTGATTCAGTATGAGCTCTTCAAAATGAAGGATGATGAGGATATTGAAGCCATGCAATCAAGGTTTCAAACTCTTCATTCTGGTCTACAAGTGTTGAAAAAGAGCTACATTGAAGCTGATCATGTAAAAAAGATTCTTATAAGTCTTCCTGGCAGGTTCAGGCCAAAGGTAACAACCATTTAGGAAGCAAGGGACTTTAATATGCTAAGCCTGGAGAATCTTATAAGCACTCTCAACAGTCATGAGATTTAGCTTACTGGAGATCAACCAGCTAAGAAATCCAAATCTGTTGCTCTGATATTTAAAGAAAAGTATGTTGAAACTCCTCAAACTTCTGAATCAGTCAGAAGAATCTCTATGGGAGACTCTGACAAGAACTTAGATGCTGAGGAAATGACATACCTATCTAAAAGATTTCAGCACCTAACTGGAGAAAAGAATCCCTCAAGTAGAAACAGTGACTTAACCAGCTTACAAGTCAAGAATCAGGAGAATAGGTCAAAGGAAGAAAGCGCTGAGGAGGAACGATACAGAAGAAAGTGAAAGGGGAGCTTTATGACAACCTGGGATGAACTCGATGAGCAAGCAGAAGCAGACAGGATAGAAGAAGAAGAAAATCTGGGTCTAATGGCATCACTAAGATTTGACTCTGAATCAGATTCCGAAGAGAAGTACAATGAACTCCTTTTCTTTTCAAAAGAGGAGTTAATTAATTTTGTAAAAGAACTTTCTCTAAGATGTCTGAACAGATCAGAAGAGCACTTAAAACTCCTGGAAAAGACTGATACTATGGAGAAACAGTATGAACAACTTCGTGTCAGGAATGGCATTCTTCAAAGTCTGAATGACTTATTATGGAAGAAAACTTAACTCTGAGACGCCATCTCAACCACCTGAAAGTTAAGCTCAAAATCATGGAGAAGGACACAAAAGATAACATCACTAGGTCTCTAACAAAGCACGAAGAAGCTCTTCAAGAATTCCTTGCTAGCTCCATTGGACGAAGCAGACTAGCCTCTATGATCTATGGTGTAAGCAAGAATCATGGAGAAGGAATTGGTTGTTCCAAATCGCCTTGCAAGAAGAAGAAGGATCCAGAAGAAATGATGTCATCCAACTCTGAGGGCTTAAGGGAACAATTCTCCAAGCACTTTGTCTTAGCAGGAACATAAGCTCAAAGTTCAAACAACTCATAAACAAAAGAGTATGATTCACAATTCATGAGTAAGTCAGAATCTGAGACTATCCAATCAAAGATTCTGATGGAATTGAAACCATAGGCTCAGAAGCTTCAAGCTTCAACCAGCTCAAGATCAGTTGACAAGAATAACTCAAGACAAACCATATGCAAATCAAAAGTCTTGAATACTTCTCATCAGACAAGCTCGGGATCAAAGGCTCAGCAGAACTCAAAGGCTTCAAAGAACATCAAGAAAGAACCCATAAAACTGTGGGTACCCAGAAGTGAGATCATCTACAGTTCAGAAAAGGTCCACAACAAGGCGTCAAAATCAACCTCAGAACCTGGAAAATGGCTACTCACTCAATACAATGGAAGAAATGCATGTGTTCCAAGACCAGAGTCCAAAAAAGGAAAGCACGGTGGATACTAGAGAGACCATGAGGTAAATGATCACTGATAAACCATCTTTCTTTCTACCTTTTATTTTTATGATAGATCTGAACATAATATATTTAGCACAAATTCATTGTGTGACAGATATTACAATGAGGAAATAAGATATAGGCAGACATTAACTGTGTTAAGCTCACATTGTTCATATGATCTAAACGAAAAGCAGATACTGATTGATAATCTGAATGAAAGGAAAGCAGGGTGTACCCTGATCAACAATGATGAAGGAAAATCTGATATCAAGCTTAAATGCTGTGAACTAATCTCTACATTTCAGCATGTCAATCATGTTCAAAATAATCAGAAGCACCTCATCACAGAAATTGTCCTTTAAAGAAACATACCAGAAAAAGTTTTTTTTTTTTTAACATTTCCTGGATCAAATGAACAATCTCTTTTCAATCTTTGTCAAATAAACAAAGAAGGAAAGAAAGTAAAGCAATCACAATTAATGGCAGCAAACAAATACGATTATCCTCATAAGCTTAAGATAACAGAATCTATCTGAAGTAAATATGTGCTCAACCAGTTAGGGTATTCTGCTGTGAATACTTCAAAAGGGTTAATTAGCATACATGGTGTACAATTCCAAAACCAATAAAGGTAAAAGGAATTTATGCACATATCACCTGTTAACACAAAATGCATGACATGGTATGTCAAAGCTAGCCAAAATTTATTTTGCAGGTACTAGAGTGTGCAAAGAAGCAACACAATTAAATCAGTACTCCATAGTCTTAAGTGCTAATGAAGCTGAAAGTCTAAAAGTTTGATAGAAGCTACTCCAATAAAAAGATCTGAAGGGGTAAATCTGATAAAGGACTAGCATCTGAAGACAATAAGACTAAAGAAACTTCAAACTCAGATGACATAACCCTGACGTGTCATAGAAGTGAAAAGGCCCCTTGTTTAAACACTGACATCTGGCCCACTTACTAAACACTAAAAAAAGGAAATTTTGACTGATGTGGATCTTAACTATTGAGTACTAACCGTAAGTCATTAAAGGTTACCTCGAATACTATGTTTCATGCCACCTTTTATTTAGTATTGTTCAAAGTTAACTTTTTCACTTCCCTCAGTTTTTGCTCTTGAAACTTTCCCTGGGAAGAAACTCGAAAACTCTTTTTCAAAAAGAAAACCTAGAGATTTCAATATTCATCAGAATCGTCAATGACCGCTCAATCATCCCATAATTTCAACCTTGCTGAGTCTGGAATTAAGTTGTCTAACAGATTAAAAAAGATGATCACTCCAAAAGATAAGTTAACGGTGCTAAGTGAAGACATCTTCAATCTTCATGGGTTGAAGGCTAATGGAATTAGTTTGCTGGACTTTGTAACCGATCATCATTGGGGTCATTATGTCAGTTTGCTAAATGGCCCATCCTACACATAAATTGTTAAACATTTTTGGGTTAGAAAAATATTGTGAGTTAATCGTAACAAACCTTATTTTATTTTAAAAGGTAACAAACTTTGTTTTAAAAGATATATTTGAAATTGTAACACACCCTAGAAACCTATCATAAATACATTAGTTAGTGGTGAGTGAATTAGGTTATTCATTATTCACAAAAATTTTGAGAGGCAAGAGAGAGATATAGAGAGAAGAGGCTTGGAGAAGAGGAAAGCTAGAGAATCAAAGGGGAAGGAGAGGATTGCACTAAGAATAGCAAGAATAGCGAGGAAACTAAGGTAAGAGGGGAGATTATGATTAACATATGGGTTTAAGAAGCAATTGCGTGTTTGGGAGTTTTTAGATTATAGCTGAATTTTATGAATTATGATTAATTGTGTTAATTTTCGTGCTCTTTGTTGATGACTGAATTAAATATGTGTTAAGTTGTTGATTTCATGTTTTTACTTCGTCTAAACTCATGTTTGATTTTGTTAATTATGAACTTCGTGAATTTTGGTGAAATTAATGAATAACATGATAATTGGTGTTGTTTATGATTAATTGAATTGATTATGAGTATGATTATGTATTTGGGTTATGAATTATGAGGTTATATTGTTTGGGTTACGTTGGGATTATGATTGTTGTTGTTTATGTGAAAATTGCTTAAATTGGTGAATTTGAATGAATTATTGACATAATTGATTTTAAGTGGATTTATGTTGTTAATTATGTGCTTATGAACATGTTGATGTGATTAGAAAGTTGAAATTGTTGTTGTACACATCTGTTTGGGATTTTAAGTTGTTTTGGGAAAAAAATGGGTTTTTGAGACAAACTTTGAAAATTAACGGAAAATCTTGTGAAATTCATATCAATTGATGTTTTGTTGTGTAAGCATTGTTCAATTTGAGTGTATTGATCATGGTTAATATCTGTAAATTGATTTTGGGTTGATGGGGATCAAAAATGGGATTTTTGGGCGAGTTTTAAGTGATTCCCGTAGCCGTAGCAACCACTGACAGCAACATCTTTTTCTATTACGTCCCTTTTTTCACTAGATTCTGTTTTGAACTGGGTTTTGGTGTAAACATGAAAGTTGTAGATATGGATGTTAGCTTTCAATTGCCGTTGGTTGGACTTAATTTGGATTTCTAGAACTTGAGTTATGATCAAAATACTACATATAGGTCATGGCACATTTTTCGTGAAACTTTCGCATACTTTTTTCAATGAATCTTGAAACATCCTTAAAATTAATAACAAGTCTAAGGAATCATTTAGAGTTAATAGATGAGTAGGTAATTATGAAGTTGCGATCTTTAATGATGTTTGGTGTAGTTGTGTGATTAAATCATGAAACTTAAATTATGATAATGTTGAAGATTGTAAATACTTGATGTTGTGATGGTTGTGATGTGTTGCTGTTTACATATGCTATTGATGATGCTATTAATGATAATATTTATGATGATATTGATGATGCTATTGATGATGCTATTGATGATATTGAATGATGTGTGATAATGATACATGTTATGTGTTAAGTGACGATGTTTGAGTAAATGGTGATGATGTTTGATTACTTGACTTGATGTGTGGCCTTAGTGATTTGATAATGCGTTAGGTGATGATATGTTATATGACGGAGTGAATTGTATAAAAAATGGAGAGTGTATTTGGCGAGCATTGTCGAGTCTCTTTGTGGGTCCATGCATTCATAAGTCAGTCCGGTGTGGTGTACGGTGATTTCATTGTGGGGTTTTAGATCTCGGGGATTTCATTGGTGATTGTATGGTGAATTCATTGTGGGGTTTTAGATCTCGAGGAGTTCATCGGTGGTGGTACCATAAAACATATAGAGTCGTATTAGGTGCATTACATTCATAGAAGTCATGTTTGGTAATGTTTTGGCGTGAATTTGTGCATTAAGGTGGTAAATGCTTAATTGATGAGTTCTTGTGATTGTGATTGAATTGTAAATGAATTGATGATACTTGATGAATCTTGAGTGTTTGATATAGGATTGAAAATGGTGATTGAGATTATAATTGAATATGAATGTGATATAAATGTTGAGTTATGTAACCAGGCTTGTTTATTTAAATGTATATGTGATAATTGTTGATGTGGCTTGCCTGACATACATGCGTTTATTATTCCTTTATGTTGAGCATATATCTTACTCTCCAGTGGCTTTATTGTCACCTCATCCTTGGGTTAATCCCTCATGGATGTAGACTTGCAGGTTGAGGAATAGCTTTTTCGTGAACATGTCGAGGATGGCATTTGCCTACTCGAGTTTATCTGTTTTGCAGTCTAGCGTAGAAGCTCTGATTAGGACTAGGGGTTTATTTATGTTATACTATGAGATCTTTGGATCGAACCTTGTTGAGATGATATGTTAATTTATATGTTATGACCGAGACATGACAATTGCTTTGATGTTAATTATGTTTTATTCTACTGCGATGTGATTTAATTGATGAAGTTTTTATCATGAGTATTTAATATGAGACGTATGTTGAATTAGTAAAGTTCCAATGTAGGATAAATGCGTGATTTATCTTTATATTCATGTTCTCGGGGATTGGGGCTTGATACCAAGTATCCAATTACCAATTAGATGCACAAGTTCACGCCAAAATATTGCCACATACGACGCTTCATGTGTATGCAATGCACCTAAGGACTCTACATGCATGTGGTACCAGGTTGGATGTTGGAGTTATTTTACCAATTGATCCCTCGTCCATACATACTCGTCTTTGCATAATTGGAAAGTCGGAACTATGTTACCAAACAATCCACTCGTCTTTACATACTCATCTTTGCATATGACTAACTTATGAATGCATGGACCCATATATATACTCGACAATGCACACCAAACATACTCATCGTTCGTTATACAATTTACACCATCATATAACATATCATCACCAATTCAACACCAATCGCATTGTCAAATCAGTAAGGCCACACATCAACAAGTCAAATAATCAAACATCGCATCATTGTTCATTCATTCATCAATATAGCATAAGCATCATACAAGACATCTCCATTTTACTTCATTCACAAAGTCCACAATACACATTTAATCAACAAGGTTTCATTATTCCATCATTAATCCACTCTATAAAATCATGCTACAACACCATTATTAATATCTCAAATAAAAACATCGTCATGAAAATTCAACAAGTAAAATAAATCCCGGACTCCTAGATCAGAGCACCTAATCTTGACATCCTCGAAAAATGCAACATAAAAGAGAAGGCGTAACGCCGTCCTCGGCACAACTCACCAAGCAACTACTCCTCAACCTGCAAGTCTACATCCTGAAGGATAAAAGCCATGGATGAGGCGACAATAAAGCCACTAGAGGGTAAGATATACATTCAACAAAAGGATATAATAAACGCATGTAATTTTCAGGCAAAAACATCACTTAATATATAAGTATTCATCAATACATAAAACCTGGTTAATACTCATGCATAATTACAAAATCATAGTATACCCTCATCATTATATAATTACCAACTTAATTATACATCATCAACAATTAAATCATAATCTCAACTATAAATCATCAACGAATAATCATCAACTCATCTATAAGTCATCAACAGATAAATATCAACTTGTCTATTAGTCATCAATAGATAATCAACTCAACTTTACATCTTTCATATCTCATCATCAATTCAAGCATAAAGCATTCACCACGTCATCAATATCATCAAGTATACATTTACCATATAAATGCACAAGTTCACACCAAAAAATTTCCACATACGACTCATCATGTTTATGCAATCTGCCTAACACGACACAAATGCATGTGGTACCAAAGTTTGGATATCGGATTCCTCGGCATGTTGGATTACTAGAACCCTCGACATGTTGGATTATCAAAAACCCTCGGCATGTTATCATCAATTCAGAACTCGACTGACTATGTATGCATGGACACCACGTATAGACTCAACAATGCACTCATCATGTTGTTATATAATTCACTCCATCATATAACGTATCTTCATATCGTCACTATTGCATTATCAAATCAATACATCCATACAATACAAATCATGTTATCATCACATCATCATTTTATCACATTCATCATGCTTAATCATCACAACATCATTTCATCACATTCATCATGCTTAATCTTTACAATATCGTTTCATCACATTCATCATGCTTAATCATCACAACATCATTTAAATCACCACTATAATGCATTGAGTCACATCCAGCATCATTCACTTCATATTAATGCACTTCACCAAGTTTAATCATAAACACGTAATTCTTGCATTTATTCGCCATAAATCACATAATCCACATTTCATGAATAAATTAAGTAAGGTTACCTCAACCAACTACTACACCACATTATATTCATGATTCAACTTCATTCATACTACTGTAGTTGATTCTTAAGTTCATTTCGACAATTATAAGTTTCACAAAATTGCCAAGTTCATCTCAAAATCAAACTTTAAAATCAATTCATTGCAAGCAATCGTTATCCATCAACAAAGGGTCAAAACAGCAGCAAAACAACACAAAAGGAATGCTCGAGGGTGTCAGGAAACATCCCCCAAGGACCAAAATGCACAGAACAGCACATGATGTATCTGTCATGATCGCTTAGCGATTAGGGACTTCGCTTAGCTAAGTACTATTTTCTAGGCAACCAGAAAACAGGGAATTCACTACAGGAAGACCCCAAATTACACCCAAAAATCCCATTTTTCATCCCAATAGACCCAAAATCAGTATACAAACAATACCTGTGATCGATACACTTAAATTGAACAATGGATACACAATGAAACATCAAATTGACATGAATTCTCAAGGTTTTTCAGTTAATTTCAAAGTTCGTCTCAAAAGTCCATTTTCACCAACAACTTAGCAAATAAGCATGCATAACAACATCAACAATATTTCATCTAGTTCAACATCACCATAATCACCTATTCAAGTTATTTCAACAGCTACTTATTCATTTAAGCAGCAACTTATTCATTTTCACTTAATTAAGCCGTTTTAGCAAAATACAAACAACAACAACTTAATTCTTATCAAAGCTACACAACCAACATAATATTTTCATGCTCTTCATCATATGGCAGCAACTTAATCAAATTCACTCAATTAATCAATCTTCCCAAAATCACTTAAATCACAACTTATTCAACATAACTTCATGATTTCTCAAACAAAACACATACCATGCTCATTGTTGGAACAAAATGTATGAACAACTCTCTTTCGAGTTTTGATGATAACAAAATGTTAAAAAGAAAATTGGATATGCTAATACTTGATTCTAGTGTGCAGAACCATATACTTAAAGATTGGTATCTAACAATGGTTATGAAAGAACAAG
This sequence comes from Medicago ruthenica, assembly GCA_018208015.1. Classification (NCBI taxonomy): domain Eukaryota; kingdom Viridiplantae; phylum Streptophyta; class Magnoliopsida; order Fabales; family Fabaceae; genus Medicago; species Medicago ruthenica. The sequence continues at coordinate 34,088,459 of CM031374.1, read as the reverse complement.
TTAAGAGCAAGAAGGAAAATATAGAAGCTTGTGTTGCAAGGCTGAAGAAAATCAGCGTCTGAAGAAGAGCTTTTGAAGGCAGCGTCTGAAGAAGAGCTTCTGAAGGCAGCATCTGAAGGTCTGTTTCTGAAGAAGTGCGTCTGATGAACAGTGCGTCTGAAGACTGCGTCTGATGAACAGTGCGTCTGAAGCCAGCTTCTGAAGAACTGCGTCTGAAGACAGCTTCTAATGAACAGTGTCTGAAGCCAGTTCTGAAGAGAAGCTTTTGAAGTCTGAAATGCAGAAGTCAACAATTGCAACTGTCTACAGTAAAGTACTGTACGGTCAGAACAGCTCTTTGCAACAGTTGTCTCCTTGGCCAAAACATTCTCCCTGTTTTAAGGAAACAATTCAAATTCCATTCCTCTGTTTTCTTTGTTATGCACACAATGTCAGGAAGGAATTAAATGTTGGACATAGCTTCTATTGCAACGGCTCTTTGATGATATTTGGCTCTTCTCAACAGCTCTTTAATTCTCTATAAAGGATTGAAGGATTGAAGAAGAAGAACAAGACTCAATAGACTGAAAATGCAGTGCTCTGTTTTCTGATACGCAAATCTGCCAAAACTGAAAGTCATCAAAATAACTTAGAAATTCTTACAAACTTCTTATCTTAGAATTTCTTAAGTATAGAGTCTTAAATCTGTGTTGTATTTTGTGAACACCACTGATAGTATATCAAGTGTTCAACTCAAACTTATTCTCTTGTAAAATCTGTTTGATTCAAAGTCTCTTACTTAGTGTTTGAGCAATTGGAAGTCTCTTACTTTGTGTTTGAGCATAGGAAGTCTCTTGCTTTGTGCTTGAGCAATTGTAATCTTTGTGATTATAGTGAAAATCTCTTGTAAGTGACAAGGGGACTGGACTACTTCCGGGTTGTGGAAGGAACCAGGATAAACTGCTTGTGTGTCTCTTTGTCTTTCTCATTTACTTTATCCACGGCAAAACACGCTGAAAATAGTTTCAGAATCTGATCTATATCTGATTCTGAACTAACCTAAGTTTTTGAGAAAGAAAAGAAAAAGCCAACACAATTCAACCCCCCTTCTTGTGTTTTTCTCACCTTCAGTTGGTATCAGAGCTCCGATTTTGATATTCAATCACCTAACAGTGAGTCAGTAAAGATTCTGAGAAAAACATGACTTCTAGTGGTTCCCCTCCACCCTCTCCTAGAAATCACGCTTCTGTATCATGTGACTATGGTACAGGTGAAAGGCAATCTCGCTCACACAATAAACCTCCTATGTTTACTGGTGATCCTGAGAAACTCTCATGGTGGAAAAGCAAAATGTATAGTCATATCATTGGAATAGATGATAGTCCATGGGACATCATTGAAGATGGTATAACTATACCAGTTGATGAAGAAGGAGTGGCTATTAATAGAAGAGGCCTTATTGATGTTGAAAGAAAGATCTACAGAAAGCATCACAATGTTAGAGGTATCATTATGGATTCTCTACCTCACACTGAGTATCAAAAGCTAAGTGATAAATCAACAACTAAAGCTATATTCACCTCTCTCTGCTCTAACTATGAAGGAAACAAGAAGGTTAGAGAAACAAAAGCAAATATTCCGGTTCAGCAGTATGAGCTGTTCAGAATGAAGGAGGATGAAAATTTTGAGACTATGTTCACAAGATTTCAGACTCTGGTTTCTGGACTTCAGATTCTGAAGAAAAGCTATACTACTGCTGATCATGTGAACAAGATCCTCAGAAGTCTGCCATCTAAATGGAGACCTAAAGTGACTGCTATTGAGGAAGCTAAAGATCTAAATACTTTAAGTATTGAAGATCTTATAAGCTCTCTCAAAGTGCATGAACTGGGACTCAATGAAGATGATTCTGTTAGAAAGTCTAAGTCCATAGCACTGAAATCCAAAAGAAAGTCATCAAAAGCTCTAAAAGCTATTGAATCTGATGAAGAATTTCCTGAGGGAAATTCTGAACAAGATTCAGATGCTGAGGAACTTGCAATGCTTTCTAAAAGATTTCAGTACTTAATGAATAGACAAAAGAAGTTCTCTAACTGGAGCAGTAACTTCAAAGGATCTGGTTCCAAGAGGGAAGATCAGAAGGGTTGCTACAACTGCAAGAAGACTGGTTATTACATAGCTGAATGTCCTGGACTACAGAAGGACAAGTCAAAAGAGAAATCCAAGAAGACCAGCTCTAAATCAAGCAACTTCAGAAACAAGATCAAGAAAAATCTTATGGCAACATGGGATGATCTTGAAAATGAATCTGAGTCTGAGAAGGAAGATGGAGAAGAAGCAAACCTAGCTCTAGTGGCAACTGTATCTTCTGATGCTGAGTCAGGTTCAAACTCTGAAGAAGAAGATGAGGTATATTCTGAACTTACTCGTTCTGAACTTATTGATACAGTTAAGGATCTTATGAACCATCTCCAAAGCAACTTAAATCAAGTAAAATCTTTGAAAATTAAATATAACTTGCTAACTGATGAGAATCTCCAACTTCAGAATCACATCAACGAAATTGATGAAGAAGTTAGAGAACTCAGAGAAATGGCTCATAAGAAACCTGATGAAATTCCAAATGAACAAGAAATTGTATTTCAGGATTTCATCTTAACTGGAATCAACAGAAGTAAGATTGCTTCTATGATTTATAATATTAGCAGAAACAGAGGAGAAGGTATTGGTTTCAAAACTGATCCATTTAATCATTCAAAAGAAACTAATATACCATCCTGTTCTGGAAATATTAGGAAAGGCACTAAGGTGTGTTTTGTACCTGCTTCTGAGATTTCTGAGAAACAGAATTCATCAGAAAATGAGACTGCTAAACCTGAGGTTCTGAACAACTCAGAATCCAAAACTTCTGAACCTAAGGGAAAGATGAAGGCAAAATCTAAAACTTTGCCAAAGTCTAAACCAAAAGGCTCTAAGTCTAAGACTATGAGGAAAACAGACTTTAAATCTAAAAAGGTTCAAAGTCTGAAGAGTTCAGAACCTAAGTCAAGCAAGTCTCAGTATCTGAAAACTTCAAACTCACATTTTCAAAAGACTGTGTTTATAAAACCTTCAAGGAATACTAAACCAGTTTATACAAAACCTTTCAAACCTCAAAATGTCAGACCAAAGGTACAAAAGAAGCCTTATCCTTTCAGAACTAACCAAAGAGGACCCATAAGGATATGGGTACCTAAGTCTGAAATAATTTCTATTGCAGATATGCTTAACATCCAAAGAAAAGGAAAAGTCTTGGTACCTGGACAGTGGCTGCTCGCGTCACATGACAGGAGAAAGGTCTATGTTCCAAACCCTGACCATGAAAGAGAGGGGAACTGTGGGTTTTGAGGAAATCAGAAAGGCAAGATCATTGGTACTGGTAAGATAGGTAATTCTTCCCTTTCCATTGATGATGTATGGTTGGTAGATGGACTAAGACATAACCTACTTAGCATAAGTCAATTGTAAGACAGTGGTTATGATGTCCTGTTTAATAAGAACACTTGCACTGTAATCAACAACAAAGATAAATTTGTTGTGTTCAAAGGAAAGAGGAAAAACAATGTTTAAAAAATTAATTTTTCAGAACTGGTTGATCATAAGGTAGTTTGTCTTCTGTCAGCGAGTGATGAGAAATGGTTATGGCACAAAAGGTTGGGACATGCTAATTGGAGACTCATCTCTAAGCTTAGCAAGTTGCAACTGGTCAGAGGCCTACCAATCATTGACTATCACTCAGATGCTCTTTGTGGAGCATGCCAGATAGGAAAAATTGCTAAAACCTCTTTTAAATCCAAAAACATTGTTTCTACCTCCAGACCCTTAGAACTACTTCACATTGATCTGTTTGGTCCTGTTGGAACATCATCAATCAATGGGAAGAAGTATGGGTTAGTAATTGTTGATGATTACAGTAGGTGGACTTGGGTTAAATTCCTAAGAACCAAAAATGAAACATATGATGTGTTCAACAAATTCTGCAAACAAGTACAAACAGAAAATGATTTAAAAATTTTAAAAGTTAGAAGTGATCGTGGTGGTGAATTTGAAAATGAACCATTTGAAACTTTTTGTGAAGATCATGGAATTCTCCATGAGTTCTCTTCTCCTAGAACTCCACAACAAAATGGAGTTGTAGAGAGAAAGAACAGATCTTTGCAAGAAATGGCCAAAACCATGATTCATGAATCTAAAATTGCAAAGTACTTCTAGGTAGAAGTTGTTAACACAGCATGTTATATTCAGAACAGAATCTATATAAGACCAATTCTAAATAAAACAACATATGGATTATTTAAAGGAAGAAAGCCAAGCATTTCTTATTTTCATCAGTTTGGATGTATATGTTACATTCTAAACAATAAGGTCTACCTAAAGAAATTTGATGTTAAGGCTCACAAGGGTATCTTTTTAGGATACTCTGAGAGATCTAAAGCATACAGAGTGTACAATTCTGAAACACATGATGTTGAAGAATCAATACACATTAGGTTTGATGACAAGAAGCCTGATAATAAAATATCAGAGCTAGTTAAGAGTTTTGCAGATATACGGCTCTCAGTGGACACTTTAGAACCTGAACAGAATTCTGAGTCTGAAGAAAGTCCAGAAGCTGAAAATTCTCCAGAAGCTGAAAAACTCTCAGAAGCTGACACTCCTCCTGAAGCCAATCAAGATCAAAATGGTTCTGAACAAGCTCTTAATGATTCTTCAGAAGCAAATCCACCCAGAACCTCATTCAAGTACAAGTCTTCACATCCTGAAGAGTTAATCATTGGAAACAAGGATAGTCCAAGAAAGACCATATCAGCATTCAGTCAGAATGACTTCTTGATTGGACTACTATCAATGATTGAACCTACAACAACTGATGAAGCACTTGCAGATGATGGATGGATTGTAGCTATGCAAGAACTCAATCAGTTTCAAAGAAATGATGTTTGGGATTTAGTTGCAAAACTAATCACAAGAACATTATTGGAACAAAATGGGTGTTCAGAAACAAGCTAAATGAACAAGGAGAATTAGTCAGAAACAAAGCTAGACTGGTTGCTCAAGGCTACTGTCAGCAGGAAGGAATAGATTACACTGAAACATTTGCTCCAGTTGCAAGATTGGAAGCAATAAGGTTACTTCTTTCCTATGCAGTAAATCACAATATCATCTTATATCATCTTATAAAATTTCTGAAGAAGTATATGTCAAACAACCTCCTAGTTTTGAAGATTTAAAAAATCCAGATTTTGTTTTTAAACTTAAGAAATCACTGTATGGTCTAAAACAAGCTCCCAGAGCATGGTATGAGAGAATAAGTAATTTCTTACTTAAAAATGATTTTGTAAGAGGACAAGTTGACAATACACTTTTCAAAAAGACACTTAAGAAAGACATCTTAATTGTGCAAATCTATTTTGATGATATTATATTTGGCTCTATTAATGCCATTCTTTGCAAAGAATTTTCTAAGTTAATGCAGGATGAATTCGAAATGAGCATGATGGGAGAATTGAAATTCTTTCTTGGAATTCAAATCAACCAATGCAAAAATGGAGTGTATGTTCATAAATCTAAATATACAAAGGAGCTTCTGAAGAAGTTCCAGCTTGAAGATTGTAAATTGATGACAATATCAATGCATCCAACCTCAATTTAAGCAAAGAAGACACTGGCTCAAAGGTAGATCAGAAGCTCTACAGAGGTATGATTGGTTCTCTGTTATACTTAACAGCTTCTAGACCAGATATTTTGTTTAGTGTATGCTTGTGTGCAAGATTCCAATCAGATCCTAGAGAATCTCATATGACTGCTGTCAAGAGAATCTTCAAGTATCTGAAGGGAACAACTAATCTTGGACTTCTGTATAAGAAATCCCTAGATTATAAGCTGGTTGGATTCTGTGATGCTGATTATGCTGGGGACAGGATTGAAAGAAAATCCACCAGTGGAAATTGTCAATTCCTTGGTGAGAATCTGATATCCTGGGCCAGCAAAAGACAATCAATTATTGCATTGTCAACAGCAGAAGCAGAATACATCTCAGCTGCAAGTTGTTGCACACAACTGCTCTGGATGAAACATCAGTTAGAAGACTATCAGATTCATGAAAACAACATTCCTATCTTTTGTGATAATACTGCTGCAATCTGTTTGTCTAAAAATCCAATTCTTCATTCAAGAGCCAAACATATTGAAATTAAGCATCATTTTATTAGAGATTATGTTCAGAAGGGTGTTTTGGATATTCAATTCATTGATATTGATCATCAATGGGCTGATATATTTACAAAACCCCTCACAGAAGACAAATTTAATTTTATTAAAAAGAATCTGAACATGCATTTTATCTCTGAAAAAATTGCTTGACTCTGAATAGAAACTAAGAATCTGAAGTTTATCAGAAGCTAAGATTTAACAGACACTCACTTTGAGAGTCTGAAGAAAGTTCAGCCTCTGAAAACATCAGAGTCTGAGTTTCAGAATCTAAATTTTTTGACTTCTGATAAAACTCATTATAAGTGGACACCTTACACGTGGCCCACTAATGAGAGTGAATCTGAACAGTAGTCTAACTTATGGTCAGAATCTGATAAGTTATAATTGCTGGGCAGTGATGAATTAAGCTTTGAAAGTTGTACTTTGCCCCTCCTAAAGTCATTAATGTACAAGTTGTGTAATGTTTTTCTGTTTTCAGTTTCTGAAACATTTTTAAACAAAAACACTCAACACAATCACACTTTCATCTTATATGCTGAGCTTTCAGACCTATTTAAAAACACTGAACAGATTTGTCTGAAAGAGTTCAACAGCATTGAACCATATGCTCTGAAAGAGTTCAGTGGTAGTGAACAAAATGCTCTGAACATTTTTATCTCACGTTTTAAACTCTCTTGTGTCTTAAAATTCTTGAATTTTCTTTTTGTTGATGACAAAAGGGGGAGTAAAAGTAACAAGTATTTCAGGCTCTGAGCTCAGAATATAAGTTAATTATTGAAAACTAAATAACTTAGGAGAACATTTTCTCATCTCTTAGCCTCTGATTTAAATTCTGTGAGATAAACTGAATTTTCAATTCTGTGAATTAAACTGAATTTAAATAACTTGGATAAAACTCAAGGGGAGCTTACAAACCTCACCTTGTGAATTATCAGACTTAGGGGGGGAGCTTACAAACCTCAGATCCTGAAGTCAGTTTGTTATTTAAATTCTGAATGTATTTACACTTTGATATTTCATCTGTTTAATTTAAACTGAATTTAATAAACCTGGATAAGACTCAGGAGGAGCTTACAAACCTCACCTTGTGGATTATCAGACTCAGGGGGAGCTTACAAACCTCAGACCCTGAAGTCAACTTGTTAATTAAATTAACAACAATTTTCTATAAATGCTTATGTTTGTCATCATCAAAAAGGGGGAGATTGTTGGAACAAAATGTATGAACAACTCTCTTTTGAGTTTTGATGATAACAAAGTGTTAAAAAGAAAATTGGATATGCTAATACTTGATTGTAGTGTGCAGAACCATATACTTAAAGATTGGTATCTAACAATGGTTATGAAAGAACAAGTTAAGAGCAAGAAGGAAAATATAGAAGCTTGTGTTGCAAGGCTGAAGAAAATCAGCGTCTGAAGAAGAGCTTCTGAAGGCAGCGTCTGAAGAAGAGCTTCTGAAGGCAGCATCTGAAGGTCTGTTTCTGAAGAAGTGCGTCTGATGAACAATGTGTCTGAAGACTGCGTCTGATGAACAGTGTGTCTGAAGCCAGCTTTTGAAGAACTGCATCTGAAGACAGCTTCTGATGAACAGTGTCTGAAGCCAGTTCTGAAGAGAAGCTTCTGAAGTCTGAAACGCAGAAGTCAACAATTGCAACTATCTACAGTAAAGTACTATACAATCAGAACAGCTCTTTGCAACAGTTGTCTCCTTGGCCAAAACATTCTCCCTGTTTTAAGGAAACAATTCAAATTCCATTCCTCTGTTTTCTGTGTTACACACACAATGTCAGGAAGGAATTAAATGCTGGACATAGCTTCTATTGCAACGGCTCTTTGATGATATTTGGCTCTTCTCAACAGCTCTTTAATTCTCTATAAAGGATTGAAGGATTGAAGAAGAAGAACAAGACTCAAAAGACTGAAAACGCAGTCATCAAAATAACTTAGAAATTCTTACAAACTTCTTATCTTAGAATTTCTTAAGTATAGAGTCTTAAATCTGTGTTGTATTTTGTGAACACCACTGCTAGTATATCAAGTGTTCAACTCAAATTTATTCTCTTGTAAAATCTATTTGATTCAAAGTCTCTTACTTAGTGTTTGAGCAAGAAAGTCTCTTACTTTGTGTTTGAGTATGGGAAGTCTCTTACTTAGTGTTTGAGCAATTGGAAGTCTCTTACTTTGTGTTTGAGCATAGGAAGTCTCTTGCTTTGTGCTTGAGCAATTGTAATCTTTGTGATTATAGTGAAAATCTCTTGTAAGTGACAAGGGGACTGGACTACTTCCGGGTTGTGGAAGGAACCAGGATAAACTGCTTGTGTGTCTCTCTGTCTCTCTCATTTACTTTATCCGCTGCAAAACACTCTGAAAATAGTTTTAGAATCTGATCTATATCTGATTCTGAACTAACCTAAGTTTTTTAGAAAGAAAAGAAAAAGCCAACACAATTCAACCCCCCATTCTTGTGTTTTTCTCACCTTCACTCATAATCAGCAAACATCATTCAATTGTCATGTTAATCATCAAAATCACATAATAAAACATGAATTTTGACATGAAGAAAATGCAATTTCATCAAGATTTAACATGCTTAGTTTAATCAATAAAAAGGAGCACGAATTTCATTAAAATCAGAAGCAATTAACATGCAATTAATCATAATTTAAAACACTTAAACCTCTCAATTGCTTATTAAACCCATTTGGTGAAAGTAATCTCCCCTCTTACCTTAATTCTTCACTTCTCTTGCTACTTCTAGTTGAATCCTCTCTTCCCCTTGAGCTCTTCTAGTTTCCTCTTCTCCAAGCCTCTCCCTTCTCTATTCTCTCACTTGCCTCTCAAAATTTTGTGTTAAAATGTTTAACCTAGTTCACCACCACTCACTACTATTCTATTTATAATATGGATTAGGGTCACTCCCATTAATGGGCTTAGTCACAATTAACTCACAATTATTTTTTCTACACTTTACTTCACTTAAACCCGCAATATTAGTTATACACCACTATTCTCTAAAATTCAAAATACTAGTTCTAGCATAATTACAAAAATGTCACTCATACTAAAATGACTAAAATACCCTCAATTACTTAATAGTCCTCTAACCCACCAATCACACATAAAATAATCATTAATTAAATAAAATAAACAGTTAACAAATATCGCAACACTAAAATAATTCTAATTCTAAAAATCGGGATGTTACATCTTGCAAAAATGATCTTAAACAGATATCCCGTGAATCTACCTAGGTACATTTTCAATCACATGTGTGATAGCATCAAGGAACAGAAGACATTTATTCGGTATGGGAGACTTCTGTCAGATATCTTCTATCAAAGCAAGATAATCGAAAAGTTAAAAGAGATACAAGCAGTTGAAGATTTTAGAGTCATCCTTGGGAAATCTTTTGATGCTCAGACTCTAGTGCAAATGAAAATCATAAACAAAGTAAAAGCCTCTAACATGCCATTTTGTGTCAGAAGCTCAAATTTTATCCATCTTGAAGGATTCCATGTTATCTCTAATCTAGACTGTGAAGAATTCATCAAGGAATACATACTATTGAAGAGGGCAGAGGGAGTCTTCATCAACAGAGATCAAATTTCAGATGCTCACCTGATGTCAACAGAGAACCCAGAAGAAGAAACACTTCAGAAGAAATGATTCACGAATCTGTCAGAAGATCTCTAGTCAGGACACCAAAGAAGAGATCCAAAAATCTGCTGAGGAGGTAGATGAAATTGTAGATTTAGCACCTATTAAATCACCTCAAACAAGGAGTAAGAAGGCTAAAGTAGTGACTCCACCTGATGCCATTGCATCTAAGCAATCCAAGAAGAGAAAGGGTAAAGAGGTTCAGACTCAAACCTTATCCACAATTGTTGAAGAAGAGGAAGAGGAAGAAATGCCTATTAGAAGAAGACAAAGGATATTTTAGATCGTTGAACAAGCTCTAACAAAACCTGAAGCAACACACTCCTTGGGTGAAAAAGATGTTACTACAGAAGTAGAAACACCAACAGAACTTGAGGTTGTAGATGTTGTGCTTCTGACAGAAGCAACGTAGCTTGTGATTGAAAGTCTGAAGAATAGAAAACATGTAGTTGTTATTCAAGCAGATCAAGTTAAGTCTGTTCACGAGATCAACACTGACAGGATAAAAGCCTCAAGAGCAAGAAGATCATTGATAACAGATCTACCAGGTAATTCTGAAACTTATGTGGATGATAGTGATATGCCCCCATCTCCACCCAAATTAACCTACAGAAACCTATCTTCATCTCCATCCTTTATCTCATCTGACATAAGCAGTTCACAATCAGATACAAGTAGTTCATCTTCAGCTGAAGATGTAACTCACATCCTTAATCCAAATGATGCACCTCCATCTATTCCTACACCTGATGCCACTTTTGATGTCGAACTTTCAGTTGGTATTGAAATTCCAGCAAGTGTCTTGAATAAACCTGAGCAAGCTTTCAAAAAGGTATACCTAAACCTCCATCTAAGCCAAGATCAAAATGTAAGCCTACACCTAAACCTACCCCAATTACCATCCAAACTTCATCAAACAACGTGCCAATTTCTGAATCTGCAGAAGAAGCTGCAATCATCCCTGAACTAGAAATTGTTCAAGAACCACAATCTAACAATGCTCTGGATGCTGAAACTAATATCATCAATAACCCAGACATTGTTGATACATATCCAAAGCTTGTGTCTGCCACCATTCCTATGACTCACGTTTTCAACTCTCTTCTGACCGCCCTCAACACCCAAACCTCTAGATCTAATCCTAAACCACAAATGACTAACCAAGAGCCTGATCAACATCAATCTATACCTGATCAGCCTTCATCCCCTCCTAGAAGCACTATCACTCCCAGCAAGAGTCAGGAACCATCTATATCTGAAAGGATCTCAGCACTTGAGAAGGAAAATGAAGAACTGAGAAACCAGATCAAAGAAATTTCTCAAGGTATGTCAGATCTTCATTAGATGTTAGACATCTTACAGAAGGAGCAGCTGGAATTGAATGCAATTGAGGATGAGTTACAATCAAATGTGAAGATTATGTTGAAAATGCTACTCTAGGATACCTTTTATTTGCTTTAAGTTAATGTTGCTCACAAAAGTTTTTGAAATGTATGTTTGTGCAAACTCTATTGTTCTATATAAATTTTTCTTCTATTTCTATTTTTTCTTCCTGATTTTTTGCTGATGACAAAAGGGGGAGAAGTTAAAGATAAGAGGAAGTAATATATAGTAATAATGAGGGGGAAATAATGTACTTCGTGTCTAAAGGGGTGTCATACCCCATTTTTTGACTTATATTTTTTATATGTTTTATTTGTTATTATCTCATTATTTATTTTTACCCTTTATTATTTTTATTATTGCTATAATATTTTATTATCATCATCATTATCCTTAATATTATTAATGTTATTGTTATTTTATTTTTTTCTTTAATAATATCATTATTATTTTATTACTATTAGTTTTTTATCTTTTAATATTATTAAGTTTTATTTATTATCATCATTTTATTATTATTATTGTCATTTACTATTTTATTTTCATTATCAATTGCATTTTGCATTTATCATTATCATTATTATTTATTTTTTACTCATTTTTCACCTTTTTATTTTTTAATACAAAAATCAAAAAAAAGTGGAGTTCGCAGTGCGAAATCACCTTCGCACTGCGACCTCTGCGAAATTTTCTGCAGATTTTTATACTTTGATTTATCCTTTTTGCTTTCAACTACAATTGTTATTAGTAGCATTATTACTTGTATTATTGCTGTTTTGTGACTGATTTGGTGCAGCAAGGCAAGATTTAATATGTGACATTAAAGGTAAAAGGAAAGAAGGATTTTCTTCCAACCTCTCATGTGATCAAACAAATTGGCTATCCTTGGTCAGCTTTTGTCCCCCCAAATTGACCCCTCACCCAACCTAAGCTTGCCAGCCAACTGCTTGATCCATTTCCTTCCCTTTTTCCCTGCCAAAACCAGTCAATCACAAGTGGTTTTTGTTGCAAAAAGGCTGTTTGATGTGCCCTGTTTTGACTTGAATTTCTCCTCCCACACATAAGCCCACATGCTCATTTTGCTTCCCCTAATCTCCCTGTACATGGCAGTACACGTTTTGATTGCTTGACCTTCCAAGATTGCAAGGATTGATCCCAAGAATCATCCCTTTTGCAGCTGCCCTGTTTTACAGTTTTTACCATCATTACCTTCTAGAATCAATGGCATTTGTGGCTGAGATCAGTCAAGACCTTGCCCCTTGGCACAAGGCAAAGCAAGTTCTATCCTTTAGCATTAAATGCAAAGTGTTCTAGCCTGAATTTAGCCCAAATCAGCTAGTGTTTTAGGATTTTGTTCATCATTGTTCATCATTACAAAGATTTGCATTTTTGCCTATAAAGGGAATGCCAAGGCCCAAGGATTTACACATACAGAACAACCAGTTGAAATCACAAAAAAACAAACCAATTCAGAGAGCCAATACACACGAAATCCACACAAAAATCTCTTGCATTGCAGCACAAAAATCAGTCCATCACCAAACAATTAGAACTTTGTTCATAACCTCTCACAAAGCAAGCAAGCCACTTCCAATCTTGTTCAAGCATTGCTAGGAGTTCTGTAAGTCTCCTATAATCCTTCTTTTTTATTGTGTTTGCTGTTTGCATATCTTGCTTTGTCCAATTTCACTTTGTGAACAAAAACTCCCTTTTGAAACTCAAAAAGGACCTCAAAGGGGCCAAGCTTTAAAACTGTGATTTTCCACCTTCTTTTCTTCTAATTTGTCAAGCTTTTTAACCTCCTTTAGGTTCTGAATCTTGCTTAGGAGCAGTTTCTGAACTTCTGTTCAGAAACAGCTTCTGAGTTTGAAAATTCGTATACTTCGCAGAGCAAAGTATTGCTCGCACTGCGAACACACCAGAACCTGACTTCGCAGAGCCAAGTTCTGGTTGCTCTGCGAAGTATATGAAACTCAGAACATGAATCAGGCATTCAAATGTCAAATTTTTGGGATTCTAGCCCTTGATTCAGAACCTAAAGAGGGTTAAAACCATTTTGGTCCAAATCCAATTCAAGATCATGCACAACTTTGAAGACTTCACAAGTTCGTGCGACAAATTTTGAATAACTTTCGAAACAAGTTATGTTCTTTAATATTTTCAAAACCAAGTTTGAGCAACAAGCTAAGTTCGTACATTTCAAAACAAACTTGAACAACCATGTTGTTCATGATTTTCAATCCAAACGCAAACTTAAGCCAAGCTTGCTCATTCTTTTTAAAAACCAAGCTCGAATCGAGCCGAACTTGTGAACTTTCCAATCTTGTGCATGTTTTATAATTGGGTTTGTCATTCAAACTTGAACCAAACTCGTTCTTGAGTTTCAATAACTTAAGCGACAAGTAACGTTCATGATTTTTAATAAGATCGAACAACAAATTTGTTCGTGTTCTCTTTTCTTTTACAACTTTCCTTTTAAAGCTTTGGTTCCCTTTGAGGTTTCTCCGAGTGACAAAACCAAACTTGAATGAAACGGGAATGGCTTGACGTATGTCTCCCCAAACCTCGGTTGCACGAATGCGTGACGTATGTCTCGTCGCTCGGGCAATCATCATTCCACCCTTGACGCGTCTAGCACGCTAAACCTTCCCTTGGCCCCCTTGTGGCCATTTTTATCCTTTTTCTTGGCCCTCGTGGTCAATCCGAGCCTTTCGCACCTTGCGCGTTTATTTTTAACCTTTTTACGCCTTGCGCGAATTTTTCGCCTCCGAGCGTTTGTCTTTTGTTTATTCCTTTTAAAACATTCACGCCTTGCGCGAGTTTATCGCCTAGCGTCCATCTTTCACCATTTTAAAACTTTGTACGTCTTCGTACGTTTTTAAAACCTTTGTTCAAGTCCGAGTGGAAAACTTTTTTTATCAAATCATTTACTTTTATGCATTGTCGTCAGTGGCCAGTTCGGCAACAACCCGAGCAGCTGACATTTACTTTTATTTTCTTGTCGTCAATGGCCAGTTCGGCAGCAACCCGAACAGTTGACATTTACTTTCATTACTTTTCCCTTTTTCAAACTTTTTCGCTCGGACGCGATCAAATCTTTTTTAACTAAAACGAACCAACATACAAGCGTTTTCTACCAAAGAACTACGTACGCTTTGAATTCTCCGACTACCGGGAGATACGTAGGAGCAAGATCGACATCTTGTCAAGCCCATTAATAAAAAACCTGTTTTTCCCTTTCGTTTGTTTTTATCTCTTTCTTCATCTCGCATTATGTTTTTATATATTTCCTTTTATACATGTATAAACACGCAAGTAAAACATTGAAGCATTTTAAGCCTAAGCCGACTAAGAGGTTCCCGTTGAGTACAACGGATGTGAGGGGTGCTAATACCTTCCCCTCGCATAATCGACTTTCGAACCTAAAATATTTTCTCAAGGTAATTTAGAACTTTTTTCCTTTTTTCCCCGAAAAATTAAAAGTTCAGTCGTAATTTAGAATTAGTGATTCAATGCTAGTCAATAGCTTGACATCCGAAATTCGACGCGACAGAAATGGCGACTTCACTGGGGAGTGTGCATTAAACACTTTGTTTGTGCATAAACGAGTCAAGCCTATCTCAGTCGACTTTTAGGCTAATTTGCTTCATTTTACTTACGTGTTTATATTTTCTTGTCATTTACTTGTTTATTCTTTATATTCTACATACATATATATCATTTGTGCTTCATATTCATATATATCTCAATTGTGGGGGTTACTTGAGCGATGTTACTCCACATTGTTCGGGTTAATGCCGGACGTGTGAGGCTCTCTACCCGAGCTCGAGAGAAAACTAAGTTAGAAGGAGGTTGTGTGCGGAAGCCCGCGTTGACGTATGTCCGTGAGGTAGGATGCCCAACCCCGCTTAGACGAGATTTTCATATGGAATTAATTGAAGTCATGTTGACGTATGTCCATAGACAACCCTAATTCCATATGAGATTGATGACTCTAAGGACCTCTTCTTAGGAATCTTACCAATTAGAGCCTACACGTGAGGATGGGGGAAATTTTGAACCTACATATCACACCCATGCATATCATACATTTACATTCATGGAAAATAATTTTTGCATATCACTTTGCTTTATAGGAATTTAAAAAGAACAATCAAATATTAGCAAAGAGAAATATGGATTCCGGAAATAAAAGTACGTTCGCTTTCAAGGTTAAAGCTCCTAGGGTGGAAAGTTTGTTAGCCTTAAGCAAGAGGCTCTCCCCGGTCAACAAGAGTATTTTTGAAGCAAGCTATGGGTTGATACTTGATCTCCTACCCGTGAGGATAGATTCAACGGCATTAACTACTTTGGCACAATTCTTCGACGCACCACTCCGGTGCTTTACATTTCAAGATTTCCAATTAGCTCCAACATTGGAAGAATTCGAGAAGATCTTGGGTTGTAGCATGAAAGGTCGTGAATTATATTTAGGTCCCGGGAAAGACCCCACATTGGAGGCCATTGCCGAATCCTTGTACCTTGATGTCCAAGAAGTAGCGTCTAACTTGGAAATTAGAGGAAATGCTAGGGGATTCACAAGAAAGTTTTTGGAAGCCAAAGCTCGGGATTTACTAGCCAACAAAGAGGTAATGGCATTCAACGCCATCTTAGCCCTCTTAGTCTACGGGATTGTTTTATTCCCCAACATGGATGATTTCGTAGACTTTCCGGCTTTAGAGGTATTCATGATCAAAAATCCGGTTCCCACAATTTTGGCGGATTTTTATCACTCCCTCTACTCTAGGCATGAACAAGCGAGGGGACGCAAGATTTCTTGTTGCACTCCTTTAGTGCAAATTTGGATGATGTCCCACATGCCAAGAAACCGAGACTTTGTGGAAAACCGGGCCAAGCTCAAATGGTCACAACGGATGACGACCCTCGTCGCGAAGGACATCCATTGGTTTTCTCCAAATTTAGAGGACCCGGAAATTATCCTCAGTTGCGGGGACTTCCCTAATGTACCCCTCATTGGTACTAAGGGATGCATTAATTACAATCCGGTCCTCTCTCTCCGACAACTAGGTTTTTCAATGGAAAACAAACCTAATGACCTTTTGTTGGAAGCTTTCTTTTTAAGGGAAGGCGATCAAAGCCCAGCATTGCTAGAAAGAATCCAAGAGGCGTGGAGCCAAGTGCACAAAGGAAGGGTCGGCAAGAGGAATTGTGTCGCCAAACCCCTTTATACTCAATGGGTGACGGAGAGGGTTAAAGCAATCAAATTACCCTTTGTGGTCGTATGCTCTCCAAAACCTCCTACACCTAAACCTATCACAATCATTCCCAACCAAGAAGCGGAGGAACTCAAAGCTAAGATTCGAGAGCTCCAAAACAAAAACGGAGACTTAGAATTAAAACACCTCCAAGCTTTGGGAGAGATCACTAGGACGAAGAGAGATCGCGATGAAGTAACAAACTCTCTTCTAGTGTGCCAAAAACGGCTAAAGATCTCCGAAGGGAAGAGAAATTGGATAGGAGGCGGCTTGGTTAGTGCGGATGCCAACCTTGTGGCCAAGGACGAAGAGTTGGAAAGAATCTTGCATTCCAACCAAGAGCTCAAGAAGTTCGGCGAGCTAGCTATCGAAGCTCAACGGAAATGGAGGTTGAAGTTTCAAGAGAAAAATCAACAGCTCCAAGAAGTGGTCAAAGACTACAAAGAGCAGCTTCAAGCCGAACGCGTCCAACGGCAAAGAAATGAGAGCCTTTCTCATCAAGGGAAGCTACATTGCAATCGCCTCGAAGCGGACATCAAGAAATTCGAAGAATACTTCGATAAGATTGCAAGAGAGCATGGAAATCACATTGCACGACTCCTCGATGAGATTAGGCATGCAAATATCCAGCTAGCCCAACGCAAGGAAGTGATTGAGTTTATATGGCAAGATGCCTCCCGACTAAGTGAGGACTTCACTAGATTAGTGTAGTACCCTAATTTTGTCCTACGCATTTTAAAACAAAAATCAAAAATCAAAAAAATCAAAGAGGGGAAAAAGTCAAAAGTCAACAAAAGTCAACAGAAAAGTCAACATTTCAAAAATGATGACTTCGCACTGCGAAGGTCACTTCGCACTGCGAAGGTCACTTCGCACTGCGAAGTCTGCGATTTTTCTGCAGATTTTTGGTTTCTTTGATTTAATTCCAGAATCTGTTGCATATCATTTCCATATTTATTTTAAGTAGCATTCATGGCTAATTGGGCCAGGCAAAGCCAGAGTTGAAGGACTTGCCATTAATGCCAAGGTTGGAAGCTTTTTCTTCCAACCTAGCATGTGACAAGCAAGTGGGCTTGCCCTTGGGCAGCTCTAGCCTCTCCCATGTGACCTGCTAACCACCACAAGGTTGCCAGCCACCTGCTTGAGGACTTTCCTCCTGCTTGCTCCTCCCAAAACCAGTCAAACCAGCTGGATTTTTCACTTGAAAAGCCATGAGTGCCTACTCTGTTTTTGCAGCAGCTTTTCACCCTCTCACACCAGCCAATTATAGCCTTTTTCATCCCTCAATCTCTGCACATCACAGTGCACGTTTTTATTGACCAACCATTGAGATTGCAAGGATTGATCCCCAAGCATTAGCCAATTGCAAATCAGCTTTGTTCTTCATCATTACCTTCTAGAATTAGTTGAATTTGTGGCTGAAATCAGGCTGGATCTTGCCCCTTGGTACAAGGCAAGGTTGCCTCTATCCATTAGCATTTAATGCAAAGGGATTCAGCTTGATCTTAGCCACAAATCAGCTGAATTTTAGGATTTTGTAATGATGATAAAGATTTGGTTTTGGCCTATAAATAGAAGGCAATGCCCAAGGATTCAAACACAGTTAACAACAGCATTTCAAGAGCAGAAACTCTACTCATTTTAGCCTACAAAACTCCACAAACAACCAGAAAAAACCAATCCACACAAAGCTTTATAAAAGTTCAAAACCATCACCAATATTCAAAACCTTTGTGAAAGCCTTCAACCAAATCAAATCAAGTGCAGCTGGAGCTTTGCTAAGGAGTTCTGTAAGTTTCTAAGCACTTATCTTGCATTTACAATTGTGTTTGCATAGCTATTTTGGCTCAAAACCTCTTTGTCCTAAAAAACCCCTTTTGAATTCCAAAGAAATCCCAAGGTTTTCAAAACATCAAAACTGGTTTGTCCAGCCTTTTTCACCCCAAAAACTCAAAGCTTTTCACCCACCTATAAGGTCCTGAGTGTGTTCAGAAGTTGTTTTTGAACAAAAGTTCAGAAACAGCTTCTGAACCCCAAATTTCGCATGCTTCGCAGTGCGAAGTCATGGTCGCAGTGCGACCATGACAGAACTCAGAACCTGAGTTTTTGTGTCAAAACAACCAATTTTTGAGGTTCTAGCCCCAGAGCTCAGAACCTAAGAGTTTTTAAATCCATGTTCTTCAAACCATAACAAGGTTTTTGCATATTTTTGGCAAAATCACAAGTTCGTATGACCATTTTGTGGATAACTTGCAAAGCAAGTTATGTTCCCAAGCTTTCAAAACCACATGAACAAACAAGCTATGTTCATCTTTTCAATCTAAACTTGAACAATAAATATTGTTCATGATGTTCAAAACTCAAAGATGAACATACACCGTTTACGTTCGCATTTTCGCAAAATGAGACGAACTTGCGCGTTTTTTAGCAAATTTGCTAAACCTTCCCATTTTGGGTTTTCAAACCAAATGTTTTGTAAACACCTTGGGATTTCTAAAGGATTCAACCCAAAAACATGAATGAAAAAGGGATGGTGTGACGTATGTCTCTCCATCGCCCCGATTGTACGAATGCGTGACATATGTCTCGTCGCTCGGACAATCGTCATTCCCTTTTTTTTCAATATGTACAACCCTAACCAAACCAAATCTTGGCCCCTTGTGGTCAATCCAAATCTTTTGGTCCCCCGTTGGCCATTAGACTCAACCCCTCGACTCGTTTGAGTCCACTCGGTCAATGTTCGACTCGTCCGAGTCCATTGTACCCGTTCTTGATCTCAGTGGATCAATCGAACAATCGCCCGACTCTTCGGAGTCCACTCGGTCAATGATTGACTTGTATGAGTCCATTGCACCTCCCTTGGTCCCATAGCGACCAATTCAACCCTTTACTCTAACGGACGTACCTTTTAACAATTCTAATGTGATTCACGAACAAACGCTTAATAAGTCTCCAAGTGCGAGCATACAAGCTACGTTCTAATCGCAAGAATTCGGTTAAAACATCGTCCATTTAAAATCAACCAACACATGTACGTTTTTCTACCAAAGAACTACGTATGCTTTGAATTCTCCGACTACCGGGAGATACGTAGGAGCAAGATCGACATCTTGTCAAGCACAATAATAAAAAAAACTTTTTTCCCTTCTTTCGTTTGTTTTTATCTCTTTTCCCCCCTTTTTATTATATTTTTAACATATATGAACACGCGCGCAAAGTATTTAAAAAACAATTCAAGCTTTGACCAAGTAGAAGGTTCCCGTTGAGTACAACGGACGTGAGGGGTGCTAATACCTTCCCCTTGCGTAACCGACTCCCGAACCCGACAATGGTTGCGATGACCAAATCCTTATCCTCATCGTCAAAGGGTTTTATTATCGTTTCCCTTTACAACAAAAAAAAAACTTAAGGGTTTATCAACGTTCCCTTTACACAAAAACTTTGGTGGCGGCTTCACAAAGGCCCTCCGAGCGTTCGAGGACGACCTCGGAGGATTTGCGCGTCTTTTTCCCGAGGAAAAAAACGAGGTGCGCACAATTAGTCGCATTCTCAAACTTAGTCATCGCCGAGCTTCCGAAGAAACTTGCAAAGGCCGAGATGGTCGTGCCGTACTTTGTCATCCCTACGGAAATTCAGGAATTTATGAAGTTCTGCAAGGACACATTAGATTTCTATAGGGAGGAAATAGGCAAGGCCGAAAGGCGAGCGGCTATTTGATTTGTATTAGCATTAGTTACACTTTGTAATCTCAATGTTATTCAATCAAATATATATTTTGACAATGTTAATTTTCCGGTTTCTAATACTTTTAATTGCTAATATTAATTGCTCACTTTTAAAATTCCTTATTAAGCAAAGCAAAATTTTTTCATGCATACATCATTCATTATCATGCATACGGTCATCCTCGAGTCCAAACTCATTTCCCTTTTCTTATCCTCAGGATTTCTTATAATCCAAATTGAGTCTTCAGTGTTTGCATTCTCTCCGCAACACTACGCGTCTTCTCGTGAGGAAAAGTGGCTCAACATCCCGAGGCAACTCACTCCTACAATACCCGAGCGACCCTAAAGAGGAAAATGGAAAACCTCGAGCAAGAGAATCAAGATCTTCGTGAAGAAGTAACATCTATGAGAACGGAAATGGAAGAACTAACAGAGTTAGTGAAACTACTAGCAGCCGCACAAATCCCGGCACCTCCTCCTCCCTCTAGCTCTCAAGCTCCAGCACTAGCTTCCACTTCAACACCAACCTTACATGATGGAACTCAGCGCTACACTAAACCCCCCGGTTGCACATGGGGTATGCCATTTGAGTTCGGCGAAGAGTCCGTCCCTATTCCAACTACCTTTCAAGAAACCCCGGTCATTCAACCCGAGATTACCTTTACCCAGGCTGCTGCGGCCTTCACTACACCAGTGGTTCATACCACTCAAGGGGATTACGGGCCTATCTTTCACGCCGAAAGTTTAGGCGCCCAGGATAGGATGGCGGATTTCCTTGAAAAATTCGATGAGATGCAAAAGGAGATTAAAGCCCTTCGAGGGAAGGATTTATTCGGGAAGGACGCCCATGATCTCTGCCTAGTACCCAACGTCAAGATCCCTCCTAAATTCAAGGTCCCGGATTTTGAAAAGTACAAAGGGAATACTTGCCCGCAAAGTCACTTGGTAATGTACGCAAGGAAGATGTCGACACAAACCGACAACCATCAGCTGCTCATTCATTATTTCCAAGATAGCTTAACCGGTGCCGCTTTAAAGTGGTACATGGGTTTGGATAGTACCAAAATCCAAACCTTTAATGACTTGGGAGAGGCGTTTGTCCGCCAGTACAAATATAATTTGGACATGGCCCCGGACCGGGACCAACTCCGGGCTATGGCCCAAAAGGACAAAGAGACCTTTAAGGAGTACGCACAAAGATGGAGAGAGATAGCGGCTCAGATTAGCCCGTCTCTAGAAGAAAAGGAAATGACCAAGATCTTTTTAAATACCCTTGGTTCCTTTTACTACGAACGAATGGTTGCCAGTGCGCCAAGTGACTTCACCGAGATGGTAAGCATGGGCGTACGTTTGGAAGATGCGGTCCGAGAAGGACGCTTAATAAAGGAAAGTGCTCCGTCTAGTAGCACAAAGAGATTCGGGGGTAGCTATCCAAGGAAAAAAAGAGCAAGATATCGGCATGGTTGGCCACGGAGGACCTCATCAAGGGTACTCAGCATATCCGCATGTCGCTGCTATCTCACCTGTCACCTCTACACCTCCAAATTACCAAGTTCAAGTCCCGCAAAGATCTCTCCCTCAATATCAGCAATCTTATCAACAACAACATCCGCAAAATCCACAACAATCATACCAGCAGCCCCGCCCACAAGGTCAGCAGCAATTCCGACCTCAAGCACCTCAACAACCTTTCAACCATCAGAATCGCCCAAGAGCGGCATTCGATCCGATACCCATGAAGTACGCGTATAGTACCCTAATTTTGTCCTACGCATTTTAAAACAAAAAAATCAAAAAAAATCAAAGAGGGGAAAAAGTCAAAAGTCAACAAAAGTCAACAGAAAAGTCAACATTTTAAAAATGATGACTTCGCACTGCGAAGCTCACTTCGCACTGCGAAGTCTGCGATTTTTCTGCAGATTTTTGGTTTCTTTGATTTAATTCCAGAATTTGTTGCATATCACTTCCATAATTATTTTAAGTAGCATTCATGGCTAATTGGGCCAAGCAAGATCAGAATTGAAGGACTTGCCATTAATGCCAAGGTTGGAAGTTTTTTCTTCCAACCTAGCATGTGACAAGCAAGTGGGCTTGCCCTTGGGCAGCTCTAGTCCCTCCCAGGTGACCTGCTAACCACCACAAGGTTGCCAGCCACCTGCTTGATGACTTTCCTCCTGCTTGCTCCCCCAAAACCAGTCAAACCAGCTGGATTTTTCACTTGAAAAGCCATGATTGCCTACTCTGTTTTGCAGCAGCTTTTCACCCTCTCACACCAGCCAATTATAGCCTTTTTTATCCCTCAATCTCTGCACATTACAGTGCACGTTTTCATTGACCAACCATTGAGATTGCAAGGATTGATCCCCAAGCATTAGCCAATTGCAAATCAGCTTTGTTCTTCATCATTACCTTCTAGAATTAGTTGAATTTGTGGCTGAAATCAGGCTGGATCTTGCCCCTTGGTACAAGGCAAGGTTGCCTCTATCCATTAGCATTTAATGCAAAGGGATTCAGCTTGATCTTAGCCACAAAATCAGCTGAATTTTGGGATTGTGTAATGATGAAAAAGATTTGGTTTTGGCCTATAAATAGAAGGCAATGCCCAAGGATTCAGACAGAGAAAAACACAGCATTTTCAAGAGCAGAAACTCTACTCATTTTAGCCTACAAACCTCCACAAATAACCAGAAAAAAACCAATCCACACAAAGCTTTACAAAAGTTCAAAACCATCACCAATATTCAAAACCTTTGTGAAAGCCTTCAACCAAATCAAATCAAGTGCAGCTGGAGCTTTGCTAAGGAGTTCTGTAAGTTTCTAAGGCTTTATCTTGCATTTACAACTGTGTTTGCATAGCTATTTTGACTCAAAACCATTTGGTTCTAAAAAACCCCTTTTGAATTTCAAAGAAATCCCAAGGTTTTCAAAACATCAAAACTGGTTTGTCCAGCCTTTTTCATCCCAAAAACTCAAAGTTTTTCACCCACCTATAAGGTCCTGAGTGTGTTCAGAAGTTGTTTCTGAACAAAAGTTCAGAAACAGCTTCTGAACCCAAAATTTCGCATGCTTCGCAGTGCGAAGTCATGGTCGCAGTGCGACCATGACAGAACTCAGAATCTGAGTTTTTGTGTCAAAATGACCAATTTTTGAGGTTCTAGCCCCAGAGCTCAGAACCTAAGAGTTTTTAAACCCATGTTCTTCAAACCATAACAAGGATTTTGCATAATTTTGACAAAATCACAAGTTCGTATGACCATTTTGTGGATAACTTGCAAAGCAAGTTATGTTCCCAAACTTTCAAAACCACATGAACAAACAAGCTATGTTCATCATTTCAATCCAAACTTGAACAATAAATATTGTTCATGATGTTCAAAACTCAAAGATGAACATACACCGTTTACGTTCGCATTTTCGCAAAATGAGACGAACTTGCGCGTTTTTTAGCAAATTTGCTAAACCTTCCCATTTTGGGTTTTCAAACCAAATGTTTTG
Organism: Medicago ruthenica; assembly: GCA_018208015.1. NCBI lineage: Eukaryota > Viridiplantae > Streptophyta > Magnoliopsida > Fabales > Fabaceae > Medicago > Medicago ruthenica. The sequence continues at coordinate 34,064,713 of CM031374.1, read as the reverse complement.
ACATACCTTGGGATTTCTAAAGGATTCAACCCAAAAACATGAATGAAAAAGGGATGGTGTGACGTATGTCTCTCCATCGCCCCGATTGTACGAATGTGTGACGTATGTCTCGTCGCTCGGGCAATCGTCATTCCATTTTTAATATGTACAACCCTAACCAAACCAAACCTTGGCCCCTTGTGGTCAATCCAAACCTTTTGGTCCCCCGTGGCCATTAGACTCAATCCCTCGACTCGTTTGAGTCACTCGGTCAATGTTCGACTCGTCCGAGTCCATTGTACCTGTTCTTGATCTCAGTGGATCAATCGAACAATCGCCCGACTCTTCGGAGTCCACTCGGTCAATGATTGACTTGTTTGAGTCCATTGAACCTCTCTTGGTCCCATAGCGGCCAATCAACCCTTTTACCCTAACGGACGTACTTTTTAACAATTCTAGTGCGATTCACGAACAAACGCTTAATAAGTCTCCAAGAGCGAGCATACAAGCTACGTTTTAATCGCAAGAATTCGGTTAAAACATCGTCCAATTAAAATCAACCAACACATGTACGTTTTTCTACAAAGAACTACGTATGCTTTGAATTCTCCGACTACCGGGAGATACGTAGGAGCAAGATCGACATCTTGTCAAGCACAATAATAAAAAAACTTTTTTTTTTCTTTCTTTCGTTTGTTTTTATCTCTTTCCCCCCTTTATTATATTTTTAACATAAATGAACATGCACGCAATATAAAGAAAAAACAATTCAAGCTTTAACCAAATAGAAGGTTCCCGTTGAGTACAACGGACGTGAGGGGTGCTAATACCTTCCCCTTGCGTAACCGACTCCCGAACCCGACAATGGTTGCGATGACCAAATCCTTATCCTCATCGTCGAAGGGTTTTATTATCGTTTCCCTTTAAACAAAAAAAAACTTAAGGGTTTATCAACGTTCCCTTTACACAAAAACTTTGGTGGCGGCTTCACAAAGGCCCTCCGAGCGTTTCTGAACGACCTCGGAGGATTTGCGCGTCTTTTTCCCGAGGAAAAAAACGAGGTGCGCACAACGCGGACCTGCTCCCGGCTTTACTTGCGAGAAATCTCGTACAAACAAGAGCACCACCTCCCGTACCAAGTGAATTACCTCCATGGTATCGACATGACCTTACATGCGCATACCATCAAGGGGCATCAGGCCATGATGTTGAACGTTGCCTTGCCTTAAAGAATGAGGTCCAGAAGCTAGTCCGTACCAAAGTGTTGACCTTCAAGGACTCAAACCCAAATGTCCAAACTAACCCGCTGCCGAACCATGGTTCCTCAATCAACATGGTTCAAGAACACCAAGGAACCCATCCTATTTTGAAAGTCCAAAACATCAGGACTCCTTTGGTTCCATTACACATCGGAATGTGTAAAGCAGCTATGTTCGAGCACGATCATGCTAGGTGTGAAGAATGTTCAGTAAGTCCTCAAGGATGTATGCAAATCCAAAATAACATACAAGGACTAATGGACAAGAAGGAGCTCGTTGTCATAAAAAAGGACGAAAGTGTATGTGTCATAATTCCGGAGTTTGATATCCCGGAACATTTGGAGGTAGCCTTCAGCAGCCAAGAGCCTGCCACCTACTCCACTTGTAATATGTTTGCCAGGGCCTGCCCCGTACACTTCCAACAAAGCGGTTCCTTATAAGTACCTTGCAACCATGATAAACAACGGCCAAGAGACGCCTATTCCTCCCTTAGCCCCTGTCGATAATATCACGGACAGCAGTAAAGTGCTAAGAAGCGGACGTGTCCTTCCCACCATAGTCCAAGAGAAGGTCAGCACCCCGGTGTTTGAACCGAAGCCAACCCAGGACCCCTGCACAAGCAAAGAAATGGGTCAATCCAGTGGGGTAAATGCCGATTCAGATCTTGATGAAGTATTGAAGCTAATCAAGAAGAGCGAATACAAGGTCGTGGATCAGTTATTGCAAACGCCTTCCAAGATCTCTATGCTATCCTTATTGTTAAACTCCGACGCACATAGAGAATCATTGATGAGGGTCTTGGACCAAGCCTTTGTGGAGCACGTCATAACCCTCGGCCAATTCGGAGGCATTGTCGGAAACATCACTGTTTGCAATAGCTTAAGCTTTAGTGATGAGGAACTCCCGGAGCAAGGAAGACACCATAATTTGGCATTACATATATCGGTAAACTGCAAGTCGGATGCTTTATCAAATGTACTTGTAGACACCGGCTCTTCATTGAACGTAATGGCCAAAACAACCCTAGACCAGCTTTCTTACCAGGGGACCCCCATGAGGCAAAGTGGGGTAGTGGTTAAAGCCTTTGATGGCTCGAAGAAATCAGTGATCGGGGAGGTGGATTTACCTATTACCATCGGACCATCTGTCTTCCAAATAACCTTCCAAGTAATGGATATACAAGCAGCGTATAGTTGTTTGTTAGGTCGACCATGGATCCACGAGGCCGGAGCAGTGACATCCACACTGCATCAAAAACTGAAATTTGTGAAGAATGGGAAGCTAGTTACAGTGGGAGGAGAGGAAGCTCTGTTAATCAGCCATCTGTCGGCTTTCTCGTTCATCGGTGCTGATATCGTTGACGGGACATCATTCCAAGGTCTTTCCTTAGAGGATGAGAGTGCCACAAAGAAGGAAGCGTCCATGTCTTCTTTCAAGAGCGCACAAAGAGCAGTGCAAGATGACTTACTCCCGGATTGGGGAAAGACAATAAGTCTGCCGGAGCGTAAGCATAGAGAAGGTTTAGGTTTCACTCCAACTACGAGAGTTGCCGAACCAAGCACTAACATTGAACCGCTCGAGAACATCTTTCGTAGCGCTAGCTTCATTCACTCCGCAAAGGAAACCAACGCCATCACTGAAGATGGGCCGGAAGAAACAGCACCTGTCCATGTAACGCCCGGAGGAGCTTGTCGCAATTGGGTTGCTATCGATGTTCCCTCTGTTATCCAGTCTTCAAAGTAATGTGTTTGTCTATTTTATCTTTTTCAAACAAAAAAAAAAAACCTTTTCGCCTCGCCCGAAGCGAAAGGAGACTCATGTAGGGCTTGTTTGATATACTATCATCAATTAATAAAAATCGTTGTTTCTATTACAACTTCCACGTATTGATACGTTGTCTTTTTCTTTTTATTTTCAATATCAAAAACCAAAAACATTTTCTTTTTAATTTCAAAGAGTCTGTGTGCGCACCTCGTTTTTTCCCTAGGGAAAAAGACGCGCAAATCCTCCGAGGTCGTTCGCGAACGCTCGGAGGGCCTTTGTGAAGCCGCCACCAAAGTTTTTGTGTAAAGGGAACGTTGATAAACCCTTAAGTTTTTTTTGTTTAAAGGGAAACGATAATAAAACCCTTTGACGATGAGGATAAGGATTTGGTCATCGCAACCATTGTCGGGTTCGGGAGTCGATTACGCAAGGGGAAGGTATTAGCACCCCTCACGTCCGTTGTACTCAACGGGAACCTTCTATTTGGTCAAAGCTTGAATTGTTTTTTTAATATTTTGCGTGCATGTTCATTTATGTTAAAAACATAATAAAAGGGGGGGGAAAGAGATAAAAACAAACGAAAGAAAAGAAGGAAAAAAAAAGTTTTTATTATTGCGCTTGACAAGATGTCGATCTTGCTCCTACGTATCTCCCGGTAGTCGGAGAATTCAAAGCGTACGTAGTTCTTTGGTAGAAAAACGTACATGTGTTGGTTGATTTTAATTGGACGATGTTTTAACCGAATTCTTGCGATTAAAACGTAGCTTGTATGCTCGCGCTTGGAGACTTATTAAGCGTTTGTTCGTGAATCACATTAGAATTGTTAAAAAGTACGTCCGTTAGGGTGAAAGGGTTCGAATTGGTCGCTATGGGACCAAGAGAGGTGCAATGGACTCATACAAGTCAATCATTGACCGAGTGGACTCTAACGAGTCGGGCGATTGTTCGATTGATCCACTGAGATCAAGAACAGGTACAATGGACTCGGACGAGTCGAACATTGACCGAGTGGACTCAAACGAGTCGAGGGATCGAGTCTAATGGCCACGGGGGACCAAAAGGTTTGGATTGACCACAAGGGGCCAAGTTTTGGTTTGGTTAGGGTTGTACATTTTGAAAAGGGAATGACGATTGTCCGAGCGACGAGACATACGTCACGCATTCGTACAATCGGGGCGATGGAGAGACATACGTCACACCATCCCTTTTTCATTCATGTTTTTGGGTTGAATCCTTTAGAAATCCCAAGGTATGTCAAAACATTTGGTTTGAAAACCCAAAATGGGAAGGTTTAGCAATTTTGCTAGAAAACGCATAAGTTCGTCTCATTTTGTGAAAATACGAACGTATTCGGCGTATGTTCATGTTTGAGTTTTGAAAGTCATGAACAATATTTATTGTTCAAGTTTAGATTGAAATGATGAACATAGCCTGCTTGTTCATGTGGTTTGAAAGTTTGGGAACATAACTTGCTTTGCAAGTTATCCACATAATGGTCATACGAACTTGTGATTTTGTCAAAATTATGCAAAATCCTTGTTATGGTTTGAAAGACATGGGTTTAAAAACTCTTAGGTTCTGAGCTCTTGGGCTAGAACCTCAAAAATTGGTCATTTTGACACAAAAACTCAGATTCTGAGTTCTGTCATGGTCGCACTGCGACCATGACTTCGCACTGCGAAGCATGCGAAATTTTGAGTTCAGAAGCTGTTTCTGAACTTTTGTTCAGAAACAACTTCTAAACACACTCAGGACCTTATAGGTGGGTGAAAAACTTTGAGTTTTTGGGGTGAAAAAGGCTGGACAAACCAGTTTTGATGTTTTGAAAACCTTGGGATTTCTTTGAAATTCAAAAGGGGTTTTTTAGAATCAAATGGTTTTGAACCAAAATAGCTATGCAAACACAATTGTAAATGCAATATAAAAGCTTAGAAACTTACAGAACTCCTTAGCAAAGCTCCAGCTGCACTTGATTTGATTTGGTTGAAGGCTTTTGCAAGAGGTTTGAATATTTGTGATGAACTTGGAACTTTGTAATGCTTTGTGTTGGATTGGTTTTTTCTGGTTGTTTTGTGGAGGTTTGTAGGCTAAAATGAGTAGAGTTTCTGCTCTTGAAATGCTGTGTTAATTGTTTGAAACCTTGGGCATTGCCTTCTATTTATAGGCCAAAACCAAATCTCTTTCATCATTACTAAATCCCAAAATTCAGCTGATTTGTGGCTAAGATCAAGCTGGATCCTTTTGCATTAAATGCTAATGGATAGAGGCAACCTTGCCTTGTACCAAGGGGCAAGACTCAGCCTGATTTCAGCCACAAATTCAACCAATTCTAGAAGGTAATGATGAAGAACAAAGCTGAATTGCAATTGGCTAATGCTTGGGGATCAATCCTTGCAATCTCAATGGTTGATCAATGAAAACGTGCACTGTAATGTGCAGAGATTGAGGGATGAAAAAGGCTATAATTGGCTGGTGTGAGAGGGTGAAAAGCTGCTGCAAAACAGAGTAGGCACTCATGGCTTTTCAAGTGAAAAATCCAGCTGGTTTGACTGGTTTTGGGGGGAGCAAGCAGGAGGAAAGTCCTCAAGCAGGTGGCTGGCAACCTTGTGGTGGTTAGCAGGTCACATGGGAGGGACTAGAGCTGCCCAAGGGCAAGCCCACTTGCTTGTCACATGCTAGGTTGGAAGAAAAAGCTTCCAACCTTGGCATTAATGGCAAGTCCTTCAATTCTGGTTTTGCTTGGCCCAATTAGCCATGAATGCTACTTAAAATAATTAGGGAAATGATATGCAAAAAATTCTGGAATTAAATCAAAGAAACCAAAAATCTGCAGAAAAATCGCAGACTTCGCAGTGCGAAGTCAGCATTTTTAAAATGTTGACTTTTCTGTTGACTTTTGTTGACTTTTGACTTTTTCCCCTCGATTTTTTTGATTTTTGTTTTAAAATGCTTAGGACAAAATTAGGGTACTACAGCTGCCCCTACTTAATTGTGTCTTCGCATAGAGTGCGTGAGTGCCGAGGGCATCTCATGAACTCTTTGCGAAGATCAATTAAGTAAAAAGAAGGACCCGAATTTTGTCCTTCGCGAAATGCAAATGCAATGGTTGGAAAAGGTTGATCGTATCCAGCCGCTAACACTGGAGGTAGATCCATTGGGGGATGAAGGTAATCTTATCTAGGCACTGTCACTAGAGGTCGATTCCTGAGGGTGGTGATCTACTCTAGGCACTGTCACTAGAGGTTGGAACATTGATGGAGGTGATCTACTCTAGGATGTCACTAGAGGTAGATACCTAAGCTAGGTGATCTTATTCAGGCGCTGTCACTGAATGTTGATTCCTAACGAGCTGTGATCTTATTCAGCCGCTAACACTGAAGGTCGATACACTGGGGGAGGTGATCTACTCTAGGATGTCACTAGAGGTAGATACCTAAGGATGGTGGTTTACTCTAGGCACTGTCACTAGAGGTAGAACGTTGATGGAGGTGATCTACTCTAGGCACTGTCACTAGAGGTAGATACCTAAGGATGGTGGTTTACTCTAGGCACTGTCACTAGAGGTGGAACATTGATGGTGGTGATCTACTCTAGGCACTGTCACTAGAGGTAGATACCTAAGGATGGTGATCTTATTCAGGCACTGTCACTGAATGTTGATTCCTAACGAGCTGTGGTCTTACCCTAAATAGGTGCCCCTGGTTGAATGCTTGATGGATGTTGGTGAATATGTGATACTCACTGAAGAATCCTTGGTGAGGATGCATGATTTGATATAAAATGCATGTGTATGAATGATTTGTATATGCATGCATGAATGAAAATGAAATGATGCTGGTTGGGTGCCGAGCAAAGTCGGTCTTGGTTGTGGTTGTGCCGATGACAATTGGGCTCTCTTTTTTTGGTTTTTTGGTTGGTCGGTTTGGAAGGACAAGGTCCTTTGCCTACATACCCAAATGGGATCAAAACCGGTGTAGTTCGAGCCTAAGCCCGAAGATTTGTGTGGGTTTGCCAATAATGATTGGACTTTTGTTTGGGGTTGAGACTCCCTGGGGAATATCAATGAGGTTTGGCCTATGGGGATATAAGGATTATTTTGGAAGCATGATCGATATCCAGCCTTGGTTGGTGTTTGGATGTTTAGGGTGTTTACTGGGGATTTTTGCTCCTCCTAACCCTTGGGGCTTTTTTGCGCTCCGCGTGCCACGAGCTACACACTTGCCTTTGCTAAGGAGCATAAGTCCTTTGGTGCAATATTTTGGTGGGAATTACCGCAATTCTTTCAGAACTCACGAAGATTCAAAATAAAGCAATGTTTGTTTGTTTTGTTTTTTCTCTTTTTTGGAAGAAAATTCTTTTGTTTATTTCCCATGTTTTAAAGCATTTTCATCATGAATAAAATAAAATTTTATGCGCTACTGAGAACATAAAATAACAAAAAGGAAATTTATTCAATGCAGATTTGACCTCTTGAATGGGTAAAAAAATACACAAAGTGGGAAGTGAGATAGAGAAAGACAAGAAAAAAGCAAAAAGAAAATTGTTGGTTTTGGCACAACACATGCTATTTCCTTATGACTTCGAGATTTTTGTTTGTTGGAAGATGCTGAGGAGACCGATTCTTCTCCTCTTGAATCTTGTCCGGAGCTTGGATGCTGCAGTCATTGCCTTTCTCTTTTTTTTTTGTTAACCCCTAACTTTTGCCTGGACTGCTCTTTCGAGTTTTCAATCCACCGGGGTGTATTTCCTTTTTTGATGTCCTTAATTTTTGCCTAGACCGCCTTTTTCAGGTTTTCAATCTAGCAGGACGCTCTCTATTGCCTAAACCGCCCTTTCAGGTTTTCGATTTAGCGAACTTCTTTCTCTTTTTTTTCTTTTTTTAGGCATAATACCCCTTGACTGCATCGGAGTTTATTGAGAGTGGGAACTCTTCTCCGTCCATAGTGGTGATGATCAGGGCTCCGCCTGAGAAAGCTTTCTTTACCACGTACGACCCATCATAGCTGGGAGTCCACTTCCCTCGGGGATCTTTGTGGATAGGTAATATCTTCTTGAGCACTAGGTCTCCTTCTTTGAACTCTCGAGGACGGACCTTCTTGTCGAATGCTCTCTTGAGCCTCCTTTGATAGAGTTGTCCGTGACATATTGCCGTCAGACGCTTCTCCTCTATGAGATTCAGTTGGTCGAACCTTGTTTGGACCCATTCAGCTTCTTCTAGCTTGGTTTCCATCAAGACCCTTAACGAAGGAATTTCCACCTCTACGGGGAGAACAGCTTCCATACCGTATACTAAGGAGAAGGGGGTTGCCCCAGTTGAAGTGCGAATGGCTGTTCTGTAGCCATGTAGCGCAAAGGGAAGCATCTCATGCCAATCCTTATATGTTGTCACCATCTTTTGGATGATCTTCTTTATGTTCTTATTGGCTGCTTCTACCGCACCGTTCATCTTTGGTCGGTAAGGGGAGGAATTATGGTGCTCAATCTTGAAATCTTTGCACAACTCCTTCATTGTCTTGTTGTTTAGGTTTTCCCCATTATCGGTGATGATTTTGTGGGGAGTACCATAACGGCAAATGATTTCCTTCTTGATGAATCGGGCTACCACTTGTTTGGTTACGTTTGCATACGAAGCTGCTTCTACCCATTTGGTGAAGTAGTCGATGGCAACAAGGATGAAGCGATGTCCATTTGACGCTTTGGGCTCGATCATTCCAATCATGTCTATGCCCCACATAGAGAACGACCAAGGTGAAGTCATGACGTTCAGTGGAGTTGGTGGTACATGCACCTTGTCGGCGTAAATCTGGCACTTGTGACAAGTCTTGGCGTAGTGGAAACAATCAGCTTCCATGGTTAACCAATAATAGCCCGCCCTTAAGATTTTCTTTGCCATTGCATGCCCATTAGCATGGGTTCCAAAAGATCCCTCGTGGATTTCTTTGATGAGCATGTCCGCTTCATGTTTATCCACACATCTGAGCAGGACCATGTCATAATTTCTTTTGTAGAGGGTATTTCCACTGAGGAAGAATTGAGATGCCAATCTTTTGAGGGTCCTCTTGTCGGTGTGCGAGACATTTTCTGGATACTCTTGCTCTTCGAGGTATCGCTTGATGTCGTAGAACCAAGGTTTGTCGTCAAGTCCTTCTTCGACTGATGCGCATACAACTGGTTTGTCTCTACGATCCATCCTTATGATTGGTGCTTCGTTGTAGAAATTTACTTGGTACATTGATGATAATGTAGCCAAAGCATCTGCTACCTGATTTTCTTCTCGAGGGATGTGGTGGAAGTTGATTTCATCAAAATGCTTGATCAATTCTACAACCCGGGCTCGGTAGGGAATTAAATTGGGATGTTTTGTTTCCCATTCTTCTTTGACTTGATAGATGACTAAGGCTGAGTCACCGTATACTTCAAGGTTTTTGATCCTTAGATCAATTGCTGCTTCGAGGCCTAGGATACATGCTTCATATTCTGCCATGTTATTGGTGCAGTCAAAGCATAACCTTGCTGTGAAGGGCTGGTATCCATTTCTTGGGGAGATTAAAACTGCTCCGATACCGTGTCCCATGGCATTTGAGGCGCCATCGAAAGCGAGCTTCCATTAAGCTCCTAGTTCTGGCCCTTCATCATCGCTTGTGACTTCTTCGTCATTCAAAGCTACGACATCTTCGTCCGGGAAGTCGAATTGTATGGGCTGATAATCCTCCAATGGTTGGTGAGCAAGGTGCTCGGATAAAACACTCCCTTTGATGGCTTTTTGAGCAACATATTGGATGTCGTACTCAGACAGCAACATTTGCCAACGGGCTATCTTCCCTGTGAGGGCAGGCTTTTCGAAGATGTACTTGATGGGATCCATCTTCGATATCAACCAAGTTGTATGGGTCAACATGTATGGCTTTAGACGTCGAGCAGCCCATGCTAAAGCGCAGCAAGTCTTTTCAAGTGAAGTATACCTTGTTTCACAGTCAGTAAACTTCTTGCTTAGGTAGTAGATTGCGTGCTCTTTTCTTCCCGTTTCATCTTGTTGTCCTAACACACAACCCATTGATCCTTCAAGTACGGTTAGGTATAAGATGAGGGGTTTACCCGGAACCGGAGGTATTAAAATTGGTGGTTCTTGCAGGTATTGTTTGATCTTGTCAAACGCCTCTTGGCAATCTTCATTCCAATGAACGGCTTGGTTTTTCCTTAGTAGTTTGAAGATTGGTTCGCAGGTAGCTGTCATGTGTGAGATGAACCTGGCGATGTAGTTCAATCTTCCTAAGAAACCCCGGACTTCTTTCTCGGTATTTGGCGCTGGCATTTCTTGGATGGCCTTCACCTTATCGGGATCCACTTCAATGCCTCTCTGGCTGACGATGAAGCCCAATAACTTCCCGGATCTAACGCCAAATGTGCACTTGTTAGGATTTAAGCGCAGCTTGAATTTTCTTAGGCGTTCGAAAAGCTTTTGTAGATGGACTAGATGATCCTCCTCCGTTTGGGATTTGGCAATCATATCGTCGACGTAGACCTCAATTTCCTTATGGATCATGTCGTGGAAAAGAGTCCCCATTGCTCTTTGGTATGTTGCCCCGACATTTGTTAATCCGAAAGGCATTACCTTATAGCAGAATGTCCCCCATGGAGTGATGAACGTAGTTTTCTCCATGTCCTCTGGAGCCATCTTGATTTGGTTATATCCCGAGAAGCCATCCATAAAGGAAAAGACTGAGAATTGGGCTGTGTTGTCCACCAATATGTCGATGTGTGGTAGCGGGAAATCATCCTTTGGGCTTGCTCTATTCAAGTCCCGATAATCCACACACATTCTCACCTTGCCATCCTTCTTCGGAACTGGCACAATGTTGGCAACCCATGTTGGATACTTGGTTACGGCTAAGAAACCGGCATCGAATTGCTTTTTGACCTCCTCTCTGATCTTGAGAGCCATATCGGGTCGAGTTCTTCTCAATTTCTGCTTCACTGGCGGGCATTCCGGCTTGAGTGGCAGCTTGTGTACAACGATGTTAGGGTCTAAACCCGGCATGTCTTGATACGACCAAGCGAATACATCCACGTACTCTTGTAGAAGCTTGATCAACTTTCCTTTCACATCCTCGTGCAGGGAGGCTCCTATCTTGACCTCTTTCTTATCCTCTTCGGTCCCCAAGTTGACCTTTTCAACTGATTCTTGGTGAGGTTGTATTACCCTATCCCCTTGATTTGCAAGTCTAGACAATTCTTCAGGCGGTTCATAATCGTCCTCTTCATCATCTTCCGTTTGATTAATCGGGAAATCGAAGTCATAAGGGTTTGAGGCAGTGTTGTTTTTGGAGGGTGGATTTGTAGATCTGCATGAGTATGATTTTTTTTTAGGCTTTTTTGTAGAAAATTTTTTTTTAAAACAAATGCAAAAAAGAAAAAGACTCAAATGAACATAAAAGAGTGTTTTTATTCATGATTGTAAATAACTTTAAAACATGGGGGCCCCACACGACTAATCATTTGCCTTGGGCAGAGCTAAATGATTTTTTTTTAAAAGTAAAAAACAAACAAACATGGTTCATTACTTGATCCTGGTAATAATCTCGGGAATTGCGATAGCCCTCCAATTGTTCAAAACTTCATCCGAAGCGCAACGGTACACCAAATCAGGCACGTCTTCGTCTACGTCTTCGAGTAGAGCCACTTGCTCTTCATGGATAAACCCCGCACTGATGAATGTTTCCGAAATGGGGAGGATCCCTTGCTTTGAAGGCTTTGAGAAAGTTTCGGCTGATGGATGATACCCCAACCCGAAGCGATTTTTCTTCTCCGGTATGTCCACTAATTTGCCCCATCCGGTAGGTCGGCTTTCTTCTAGGGCCTCTCTTATTGCCCTCCATGATGACATGGCTGTCCTAGCCTCTTTCTTGGGCTTTGAGCTCAAAGTCACGACATTCGCCACTTCCAAAGACTGGAATGGAACATCCACAGCTTCTTCGTCCGTTTCTATATAACGGAATGACGAGAGATGGCTTACCATCATGTGCTCTTGCCCGGAAACTACAATCATTTGGTTATCAATGATGAACTTCAGCTTCTGGTGCAGGGTAGAGGTAATAGCTCCGGCCGCATGGATCCATGGTCGTCCGAGAAGACAACTGTATGTTGGATTAATATCCATGACTTGGAAGGTTATGGTGAAAACCTTAGGTCCGATTTGGACTGGTAAGTCGATCTCACCTATAACGGCTCTTCTTGACCCATCGAAAGCTTTCACGACCAAGGCGCTGGGCTTCATTACGGTCCCTTCACATGATAGTTTGAGGAGGGTAGTCTTGGGCATGACATTCAATGACGACCCCGTGTCCACTAGCACTCTTGAGAGGATGTGGTCCATGCATTTCACGGAGATATGTAAGGCGCGGTTATGAATGTGCCCCTTTTGGATTATCCTTAGGAACTCTGCGGCCTCTTTTTGCGGGATTGTCTTTTGAGAAGGCCCCGCTTGGTTCTCTTCTTCCTCCACGCTCTTTTCTTTGAGCGGTTCTCTTGGTAGTACGGCTGGCGTCTTCCCGAGTTCTTTCGGAGCGAAGACTCTACCACTTCTAGTCATTCCTCCAACACCGGTAATGTTAGTGATGCTGGGCTCAATTTTGGCTAGTGGTTTTCCTTCCACATAGGCCACAGGTTGGTAATTCCATGGTACCCTCTTCGTGCTTTCAAAAGAGAAGGGTGCAGGTACGTGGAATGTTATGGGTTGTATTGGCATTGGTACCTCTCTCCTTTGGTATGGGATCTCGAGAGGTTTTGGGTTGTTAGACTCTAAGGTAGCAACGTCCGCGCCATCCTTTATATAGCCAATTTGAATCCAACCTTGGTCCATTAACTCTTGAAGACAGCTCTTCAACTCTTCGCACTCATTCGGGTTGACCTTGCAGGCTTCACAGTTGGCGTGCATTTCCTCGAATAATCCAAAGCCGGTTAAACGCTCCCTTATGGTCGACAGGGGAGTCTTAACATTGGATACCCTTTTGACTGGACCAAAGTCCTCTTGTTCCTCCACCGCATTTACAGAGGGACCCGCATGCCCCGGCAATGGGTTGTTCTTCACATTGGGGTTTTCCTCTTTGAAGGATAACAGCTTCTTGTCAATAAGATCCTGCACCTTGTGTTTAAAAACTCTACAGTTTTCGACATTGTGCCCCACGGATCCTGCGTGGAAATCACATTTGGCGTTGTCGTCGTACTAATGTGGATATGGTGGCGACATTGGTGGTAGTAGTCTTGTCTCGACCATACCCTTTTGGATTAGGTATGGCAAGATTTGACCATAAGACATAGGTACAGGATCAAACTGCCTATTAAAATAACTGTTCCTCGAGCTCGCTTGATTCTTTGATGGGTACCCGCCTTGTTGATGTTGCTGTTGATTTTGCTGTGGCAACACTACTGGTTGTCGAGGTGGATTTGCGGGAATCACTTGAGGTGAGTAACGCCCTTGAGCCGTTGCTGCTGCCACATAAGGATAGTGGTAGTGAGGCATTTGATTTGGTGGTGGGTAGGATGGTCCCACTAGAACGGCATTTGTCTCCCCTTCTTTCTTTTTGTGAAAGTTGCTGGGGGGTTTTCTAGCTCCACTTTGAGCTTCTAGAGAGCCTTGGATTTTTCCTCTCTTTACTCCGTCTTCTATTCTTTCACCAACCATGACTAGATCGGAGAAACCGGCAGACGTGCTTCCAATCATCTTGTCGTAATATGGGCCTTGAAGTGTGCCCATAAAGGTGTCGACAAGTTCTCTTTCCAATAGTGGTGGTTGTACACGAGAAGCTAGTTCTCTCCACCGCTGAGCGTACTCCTTGAAGGACTCGTTGCTTCTTTGTAGGAGGTTTTGTAGTTGCATCCTATTTGGAGCCATGTCCAAATTATATTTGTATTGCTTTAGGAAGGCATCGGCTAGATCCTTCCAAGTTTGGACATGAGTACGCTCGAGCTGCATGTACCAATCCAAGGACGCTCCGCTTAAACTATCTTGAAACACATGCACCATGAGTTTCTCGTTCATGAAGGTGAGAAAAACAAACACACAAGAAGGGGGGGGGTTGAATTGTGTGACTCTAAAACTTGTTCTTTTTCTTTTTAAAGCTTAAGGTTCAGTTCAGAAGCTGATGTTGTCAGTTCTGAACAGATATCAAAAGTTGAATGCAGCGGATTAAACAAGTTAAGGAGTAAGGGAAAGAGAAGACACAGCAAATTATACAGGTTCCTTCTCAATGTGAGAAGTAGTCCTGTCCCCTTGTGTCCAACAAGAGAGTTTCACTATAATCAAGTTCTGATTACAATTGCTCAATCACTAAGAAAGAGACTTCCAGCTGCTCAATCACAAAGAAAGAGACTTCTATGCTCAACCACCAAGGAAGAGGCTTCCAATGCTCAAGTCACTAAGACAAGAGACTTCTCAATGCTCAAGTCACAAAGACAAGAGGCTTCTGACTCAGACCACTAAGGAGTGAGGTTACAATTGCTTAGTATTCAGACTAAGACTTTAGGGACCAAACTGGTTTACACGTAAAGAAGTTTGGGATGAACAATTGATCAAATATCAGAGGTGTTCTCTAAATACAACACAGGTTAAGACTCTTAACCTTAAGAAATTCCTAAGTTACAAAGACTGAAGAATTTCTAAGAGTTTTGAACTATGACAGTTTTTACACAGAAAACAGGGCAAAGTTTCAGCAATGTGTTTCAAAGAGTCTTCAACAATTTCTTCTTCAAATCTCCCTCCTTTTATAGATGAAAATAGAGCTGTTGGAGATTTGCTGGAAATCAGGAATTAAGCCGTTGCAAAAGGACTAGGTTGCTGCAAATGTGTGCTGCACTTTTTCTGTCAGAACAGGGCAGGTGCCATTTTTGAATTGGCCTACCATAAAAACTGGAGAATGTTTGGTTCAGGGAGACAACTGTTCCATTGAGTTGTTCTGACACTTCCAGGCATTAAATGCGCACAGTACTGATCAGAATCCATGCCACATCAACTTCAGAAGCTTCTGAGTGAACAGTGATCAGAAGCTGCTTCAGTTGTACGGATCAGAAGCTGGTCTTCAGATGCTGACTTTACGTTGACTTCATCAGAAGCACCCAGTCTTCAGAAGCTGCACTTCAGGAGCATTTCTTCAGGACCACTTCAGAGGCTTCACTTCAGTACCAGTTTCTTCTTAACCTTGCAACCTTGCTTCTTGGCTTTCCTTCTTGCTCTTTAGCTTGTTCTTCATAACCATTGTAAATCAATACTTGATAAGCATGTGGTTCTGAAACACTTGAACAAAGCATTAGCATATAACCAATTTTCTCCTTAATACCTTGTTATCATCAAAACCATAAAGAGAGATATGTTTACACATAAATGTTTCAACAATCTCCCCCTTTATTTTATGAGAGACTTGTTAAACACATTTTGTTCCAACAATCTCCCCCTTTTTGATGATGACAAACATAAGTATTAAAACAGAAAATTGTTGTTAACTTAATTAACAAGTTAACTGCAGGGTGAGGTTTGTAAGCTCCCCCTGAGTCTGATCCAAGTTAATTAAGTTCAGTTAAAAACACAAATGTGAAAATTTCAGAATTGTTGTTAAGTGTAATTAACAATCTGACTTCAGGAGAGGTTTGTAAGCTCCCTTAGGTCTGACAATCCTCAAGGTTAGGTTTGTAAGCTCCCCTTGATTCTTATCAATGTTAATTAACCTTAATTTAAAACAATATGGTGAAATTTACACTCAGAATTCAAAATGACTTGTTGACTTCAGGTTCTGAGGTTTGTAAACTCTCCCCCTAAGTCTGATAATCCACAGGATGAGTTTTGTAAGCTCCCTGAGTCTTATCCAAGTTATTTTAAATTCATCTTAACTCACTAAGAGTTATATATATATCTCACAGAATATATCAGAGCCAGAATTTCACTTCAGAGGCTAAGAATTAAAAAGCAGTTCTCATAAGTTAAATATTGTCAGAAATGTATCAGAGCTAGTCAACCAATGTATCAGAGCTTAACTTAGCTTATCTGATCAGTATCAGGGCTAGCTTAACAATTGTATCAGAACTTAATCCTAACAATTGTATCAGAGCTTTAATAGGCTTAGCTTCTGACAATTTTAACTTATTTGAGCTCAGGTGCTTTAATACTTGTTTTACTTTTCTCCCCCTTTTGTCATCAACAAAAAGTAGTACTTTCTCCTCTTTAAGACAGAAAAATTTCTCCCCCTTTGTCAAGAGAGTTGGAAAGTATCTGTATCAGAGCAGAAAAGGATTTGAAAAGAGTTTGAAAGCAGGTATCAAAGCAGTCCAGTTTCCCCCTTTTTGAAAAGAGTTTGAAAGCAGTTCTGACATCAAGTTTAAAATAAGTTCAAAAGGATGCAGAATTTGGGAGGGTTGAACTGACCAAGATTGTGAGATAATTGTGCAATCATATGGATAACCAAGTAGCAATGATAATCATCAGAGCCTACTTGATTTACAATGAGTATATGACTTGCAATAAAATAGAATGCTGTTCAGAAGCAGAAAAAGTTTGGAGCTTCTGATCAGGTCATTCTGTGTTCAGACATTACTTTGTTCAGTTCAAACTGGTTCAGCATCAGAGCAAAACAACCAGTTGTGTTCAGTATCAGAGCAAAAGCTTTTCAAGAAGTGTTCAGTATCAGAGCAATTCTGAGTTTGCTTTAAAGAAATATATCAGAATCTGATACCAATTGAGGATTTATCTCAGAGTCTGATACCAGCAAAAGGTTTTAATTCAGAGTCTGATACCAAATGAAAACATTTCTAAAGACTGATACCAAGATGAAAAGAGTTCTAGAAACTGAACATGTCTGATATACTTTGGGCTTTTAAAATGTGTCTGTGCTAAACATTTTGAAAACAAACTGATACCAACTTGAAAATTGTTTGTTAGGCAATTTTAACAATGAGTATCAGAGCATAAAAACACATTTTTACTTGATGACTTTGGGAGGATTATAGTATAAACTTTCAAAGCTTTAATCATCATTGCCCATAGCTATACTTATCAGATTCTGACCAACATTAGAATTTTATCAGATTCAGAAGTCAGAAAAATCCAGGTTCTGATCCTTCAGACTCTGAAGTTTTTCAGGCTTAACTTTAGTCAAACTCTCAGAAGGTGAGTGTTTGATAAGTCTTAGCTAATGATAAACTTAGAATCAAGGAATACATTCAGATTCAAGCACATTTTTCATGAGACAAAATGCATGTTCAGATTCTTTTTAATAAAATTGAATCTATCTTCTGTTAAGGGTTTTGTGAATATGTCAGCCCATTGATGATCAGTATCAATGAATTGAATATCCAAAACACCCTTCTGAACATAGTCTCTTATAAAATGATGTTTTATTTCTATGTGCTTGGCTCTAGAATGCAGAATTGGATTTTTAGACAGACATATAGCAGCAGTATTATCACAATAAATAGGAATATTATCTGCATGAATCTGATAATCCTCTAATTGATGTTTCATCCAGAGCAGTTGTGTGCTACAACTTGCAGCTGAGATGTATTCTGCTTCTGCTGTTGACAAAGCAATGGTTGCTTGTCTCTTGCTGGCCCAGGATATCAGATTCTCACCAAGAAACTGACAGTTTCCACTGGTGGATTTTCTTTCAATCCTGTCCCCAGCATAGTCAGCATCACAGAATCCAACTAGCTTATAATTTAGAGATTTCTTATACAGAAGTCCCAAATTAGTTGTTCCTTTCAGATACCTGAAGATTCTCTTGACAGCAGTCATATGAGATTCTCTAGGATCTGATTGGAATCTAGCACACAAACATACACTAAATAAAATATCTGGCCTAGAAGCAGTTAAGTATAGGAGAGAACCTATCATACCTCTGTACAGCTTCTGATCTACCTTAGTGCCATTGTCCTCTTTGCTTAAAGTGCAGGTGGGATGCATTGGTGTTGTCATCAGCTTGCAATCATCCAACTGGAACTTCTTCAGAAGCTCCTTGGTGTATTTGGACTGATGGACATAAACACCTTCTTTGCATTGGTTGATTTGAATTCCCAAGAAGAATTTCAGTTCACCCATCATGCTCATTTCAAATTCATCCTGCATTAACTTAGAAAATTCCTTGCAAAGGGAGGCATTAGTAGAACCAAATATGATATCATCAACATAGATTTGTACAATTAAGATTTCTTTCTTAACAGTTTTTCTAAAGAGTGTATTGTCAACTTGACCTCTTACAAAACCATTTTGAGTTAAGAAGTTGCTTAGTCTTTCATACCAAGCTCTGGGAGCTTGTTTCAGACCATACAAGGATTTCTTAAGTTTAAAAACATGGTTTGGATATTTTACATCTTCAAAACCAGGAGGTTGTTTGACATACACTTCTTCAGAAATCACACCATTTAAGAAGGCACTCTTAACATCCATTTGATACAAGATGATATCATGATTAATAGCATAAGAAAGAAGTAACCTGATTGCTTCCAGTCTTGCTACTGGAGCAAAAGTTTCAGTGTAGTCTATTCCTTCTTGCTGGCTGTACCCTTGAGCTACTAATCTAGCCTTGTTTCTGATCACTTCTCCTTGTTCATTGAGCTTGTTCCTGAACACCCATTTTGTTCCAATGATGTTCTTCTGATCAGGTCTTGCCACAAGATCCCATACATCATTCCTTTGGAACTGGTTCAGCTCTTCTTGCATTGCTACAATCCAACCATCATCAGCAAGTGCTTCATCAGCAGTTGTGGGTTCAATCATGGATAAAAGGCCAAGCATGGACTCATTCTGAGTGAATGCTGATCTTGTCTTCCTTGGACTGTTCTTGTTTCCAATGATCAACTCCTCAGGATGTGAAGACTTGTACTTGAATGAGGTTCTGGGTGGATTAGCTTCTGAAGGACCATCAGGGATTTGTTCAGAAACATGTTGATCTTGATTAGCATTAGGAGTAGTGTCTTTATCAGAGAGCTTTTCAGAGTCTTCATTGTTTTCAGCTTCTGAACCTTCATCAGAACCTGAACTGGGTTCAGCTTCTGAAGGTTCTTCTGAGATTCTGACATCTGCAAAACTCTCAACCAGCTCTGGTATTTCACTACCAGGCTTCTTATCATCAAACCTAATGTGTATAGCTTCTTCAACAACATGTGTTTCAGAATTATACACTCTGTATGCCTTAGATCTCTCTGAGTAACCTAAAAAGGTACCCTTTTGAGCCTTGGCATCAAATTTCTTTAGGTAGACCTTACTGTTTAGTATGTAACATGTACAACCAAACTGATGAAAATAAGAAATACTTGGTTTCCTTCCTTTAAATAATTCATATGAAGTTTTATTCAGAATTGGTCTGATATAGATCCTGTTCTGAATATAACATGCTGTGTTTACAGCTTCTGCCCAAAAGTACTTAGCAATTTTTGATTCATGGATCATGGTTCTGGCCATCTCTTGTAAAGACCTGTTCTTTCTCTCTACAACTCCATTTTGTTGTGGAGTTCTAGGAGATGAGAACTCATGGAAAATTCCATGGTCTTCACAAAAGTTTTCAAAAGGTTCATTTTCAAATTCACCACCATGATCACTTCTGACTTTCAAAATTTTCAAATCAGTTTCTGTTTGTACTTGTTTGCAGAATTTGAAAAACACATCATATGTTTCATTTTTGGTTCTGAGGAATTTAACCCAAGTCCACCTACTATAATCATCAACAATAACAAGTCCATACTTCTTCCCATTGATTGAAGCTGTTCCAACAGGACCAAACAAATCAATGTGAAGTAGTTCAAGAGGTTTAGAGGTGGAAACAATGTTCTTTGGTTTAAAAGAAGTTTTAGAAAATTTTCCAATTTGGCATGCACTGCACAGTGCATCTGAGTGATAATCAATCTGGGGTAAGCCTCTGACCAGCTGTAACTTGCTAAGCTTGGAGATGAGTCTCCAGTTAGCATGTCCCAGCCTTTTGTGCCAGACCCACTTCTCATCACTCACAGACAGAAGGCAAACTACCTTCTGCTGAACCAATTCAGAAAAATTAATTTTGTAAACATTGTTTTTCCTGCTGCCTCTGAACATTACAGACTTGTCTTTGCTACTGATTACAGTGCAAGTGTTCTTATTAAACAGGACTTCATAATTACTATCACATAATTGACTTATGCTAAGTAAATTATGTCTAAGTCCATCTACCAGCCAAACATTATCAATGTACAGGGAAGAATTACCTATCTTACCAGTACCAATGATCTTTCCTTTCTGACTTCCTCCAAATCCCACAGTTCCTCCCTCTTTCAGAGTCAGGGTTTGGAACATAGACTTGTCCCCTGTCATATGATGCGAGCACCCACTGTCCAGGTACCAGGACCTTTCCTTTTCTTTGGATGACAAGCATATCTGCAATTGAAATAATTTCAGACTTAGGTACCCATATTTTCATGGGTCCTTTGGGGTTAGTCTTGAAAGGTTTTGGCTTCTTGTGTCTGAAGTTATGATATTCAGACTTGTTCTGATACTTTGGATATGAATCCTTGTATCTAGAATAAGTCTGAGTTTCAGAACCTGAGTGCTTCAGAACCTGAGTTCTCAAGGGTTTGGACTCAGACTTCCTCAGAACTTGAGACTTGAAGGTCTTTGGTTCTGATTTGTTCAGAGTCTGACCTTTTGAGTACCTTGGTTCTGATCTCTTCAGAATCCGGACTTTGTTTACTTCAGGCACAAGGTAAGCTTCAGTTTTGCCTTTCTTAAAACAGTTTGAAGCAGAAAACTGATTGGTTTGCTTTGGCTTGCTTTGCCTAACATTCTGAGATTGAAAATGTTTTGCATTGACTGGTTTAACAAATTTTGAAGTTTTAATAGACCCAGTCTTAGAAAAATTTGAATCAGTTTTATTCAGATTCTGAGACTTACTAGTTCCAGGTTCTGAACACTTCAGATTCTGAACAGGTTTAGGTTCAGAGTCTGATTTCCTCTTACTCTTAGGCTTAGGACCTTTTGGCTTAGATTTAGGCAAGGTTTTAAAAGTTGCCTTTATCTTACCCTTAGGTTCAGAAGCTTCAGAGTCTGAGTTGTTCAGAGCTTTAGACTTAGCCTCAGATTCTGATGCTTTCAGCTTCTCAGAATTATCAGAAGCAGGCACAAAGCATATACCATTGCCTTTTAAAATATCATCAGAACATGAAGGTGTGTTTAAATCATTTGAAGGTTTGAATAAATCATAGCCAATGCCTTCACCTTTGTTTCTGATCATATTATACATCATGGAGGCAATTTTAGTTCTATTGAATCCAGTTAACATGAAATCCTGAAGAGCTATTTCCTGATCATTAGGAACTTCTTCAGATTTCTTATGAGCCTCCTTCTTAAGTTCTTCAACTACTTCATCATATTCAAATAATTGATTCTGTAGTTGAAGATTTTCTTTAGACAGCAAGTTAGTTTGATTTTTCAAAGATTTAATTTCTTTTAACTTGCTTTTAAGATGGCTCATAAGATCATTAACTGTTTCAATTAAATCAGATCTAGAGAGTTCAGAGTATACCTCATCTTCTTCATCAGAATCTGAACATGATTCTGCATCAGAAGATGCAATTGCCATCAGGGCCAGGTTTGCTTCTTCCTCATCAGATTCTGACTCATTGTCCAGATCATCCCATGTAGCCATGAGACTCTTCTTAAGCTTATTTCTGAAATTGCTGGACTTTGAACTGGACTTCTTTGCTTTTTCCTTTGATTTTTCCTTCTGAAGATCAGGACAATCAGCAATGAAGTGGCCAGGCTTTTTGCAGTTGTAGCAGCTTTCTTTCTGGGTATCCCTCTTAGAATTTGAACCAGATCCTCTGAAGTTACTGCTTCTGTTAGAGAACTTTTTCTTTCTGTTCATTAGATACTGAAGTCTTTTAGAAATCATTGCAAGCTCATCTGCATCTGAATCTTCATCAGAATTTCCCTCAGGAAACTCTTCTTCAGATTCAACTGCTTTCAAAGCTTTAGCAGGTTTTCTCTTAGACTTCAGAGCTAATGTTTTTGGCTCTCTAACAGGCTCATCCTCATTGAGTCCCAGTTCATGCACTTTGAGGGAGCTTATGAGATCCTCAATACTTAAAGTATTCAGATCCTTAGCTTCCTCAATGGCAGTCACTTTAGGTCTCCATTTGGATGGCAGACTTCTAAGGATTTTATTCACATGATCAGCTGTGGTATAACTCTTCTTCAGAATCTGAAGTCCAGAAACCAGAGTCTGAAATCTTGAGAACATAGTCTCAATATTTTCATCCTCTTTCATTCTGAACAGTTCATATTGCTGAACAAGTATGTTTGCCTTAGCTTCTCTAACCTTCTGATTACCTTCATAGTTAGAGCAGAGGGATGTGAATATAGCCTTTGCAGTGGACTTGTCACTCAGCTTCTGATACTCAGTGTGAGGCAAGGAGTCCACAATGATACCTCTGACATGATGATGCTTCCTATAGATCTTTCTTTCAGCATCACTCAGAGTTCTCCTGTTGACAGCAACACCTTCTTCATCTACAGGTATTGAGATTCCATCTTCAATAATATCCCATAGAGTATCATCAATCCCAATAATGTGACTATACATTTTACTCTTCCACCAAGAGAATTTTTCTGGGTCACCAGTAAACATAGGAGGCTTATTGTGTGACCTAGACTTCTTTTCTTCAGTACTATAGTCATATTGCACATTTCTTTGATTTCTGGGAGAGGGTGGAGGTGACTCACTTGTTGAGGCCATGTTTTTCTCAGGATCCTACTGACACACTGTTAAGTGTTAATATCAGAACCGGGGCTCTGATACCAACTGAAGGTGAGAAAAACAAACACACAAGAAGGGGGGGGTTGAATTGTGTGACTCTAAAACTTGTTCTTTTTCTTTTTAAAGCTTAAGGTTCAGTTCAGAAGCTGATGTTGTCAGTTCTGAACAGATATCAGAAGTTGAATGCAGCGGATTAAACAAGTTAAGGAGTAAGGGAAAGAGAAGACACAGCAAATTATACAGGTTCCTTCTCAATGTGAGAAGTAGTCCTGTCCCCTTGTGTCCAACAAGAGAGTTTCACTATAATCAAGTTCTGATTACAATTGCTCAATCACTAAGAAAGAGACTTCCAGCTGCTCAATCACAAAGAAAGAGACTTCTATGCTCAACCACCAAGGAAGAGGCTTCCAATGCTCAAGTCACTAAGACAAGAGACTTCTCAATGCTCAAGTCACAAAGACAAGAGGCTTCTGACTCAGACCACTAAGGAGTGAGGTTACAATTGCTTAGTATTCAGACTAAGACTTTAGGGACCAAACTGGTTTACACGTAAAGAAGTTTGGGATGAACACTTGATCAAATATCAGAGGTGTTCTCTAAATACAACACAGGTTAAGACTCTTAACCTTAAGAAATTCCTAAGTTACAAAGACTGAAGAATTTCTAAGAGTTTTGAACTATGACAGTTTTTACACAGAAAACAGGGCAAAGTTTCAGCAATGTGTTTCAAAGAGTCTTCAACAATTTCTTCTTCAAATCTCCCTCCTTTTATAGATGAAAATAGAGCTGTTGGAGATTTGCTGGAAATCAGGAATTAAGCCGTTGCAAAAGGACTAGGTTGCTGCAAATGTGTGCTGCACTTTTTCTGTCAGAACAGGGCAGGTGCCATTTTTGAATTGGCCTACCATAAAAACTGGAGAATGTTTGGTTCAGGGAGACAACTGTTCCATTGAGTTGTTCTGACACTTCCAGGCATTAAATGCGCACAGTACTGATCAGAATCCATGCCACATCAACTTCAGAAGCTTCTGAGTGAACAGTGATCAGAAGCTGCTTCAGTTGTACGGATCAGAAGCTGGTCTTCAGATGCTGACTTTACGTTGACTTCATCAGAAGCACCCAGTCTTCAGAAGCTGCACTTCAGGAGCATTTCTTCAGGACCACTTCAGAGGCTTCACTTCAGTACCAGTTTCTTCTTAACCTTGCAACCTTGCTTCTTGGCTTTCCTTCTTGCTCTTTAGCTTGTTCTTCATAACCATTGTAAATCAATACTTGATAAGCATGTGGTTCTGAAACACTTGAACAAAGCATTAGCATATAACCAATTTTCTCCTTAATACCTTGTTATCATCAAAACCATAAAGAGAGATATGTTTACACATAAATGTTTCAACAATCTCCCCCTTTATTTTATGAGAGACTTGTTAAACACATTTTGTTCCAACAATCTCCCCCTTTTTGATGATGACAAACATAAGTATTAAAACAGAAAATTGTTGTTAACTTAATTAACAAGTTAACTGCAGGGTGAGGTTTGTAAGCTCCCCCTGAGTCTGATCCAAGTTAATTAAGTTCAGTTAAAAACACAAATGTGAAAATTTCAGAATTGTTGTTAAGTGTAATTAACAATCTGACTTCAGGAGAGGTTTGTAAGCTCCCTTAGGTCTGACAATCCTCAAGGTTAGGTTTGTAAGCTCCCCTTGATTCTTATCAATGTTAATTAACCTTAATTTAAAACAATATGGTGAAATTTACACTCAGAATTCAAAATGACTTGTTGACTTCAGGTTCTGAGGTTTGTAAACTCTCCCCCTAAGTCTGATAATCCACAGGATGAGTTTTGTAAGCTCCCTGAGTCTTATCCAAGTTATTTTAAATTCATCTTAACTCACTAAGAGTTATATATATATCTCACAGAATATATCAGAGCCAGAATTTCACTTCAGAGGCTAAGAATTAAAAAGCAGTTCTCATAAGTTAAATATTGTCAGAAATGTATCAGAGCTAGTCAACCAATGTATCAGAGCTTAACTTAGCTTATCTGATCAGTATCAGGGCTAGCTTAACAATTGTATCAGAACTTAATCCTAACAATTGTATCAGAGCTTTAATAGGCTTAGCTTCTGACAATTTTAACTTATTTGAGCTCAGGTGCTTTAATACTTGTTTTACTTTTCTCCCCCTTTTGTCATCAACAAAAAGTAGTACTTTCTCCTCTTTAAGACAGAAAAATTTCTCCCCCTTTGTCAAGAGAGTTGGAAAGTATCTGTATCAGAGCAGAAAAGGATTTGAAAAGAGTTTGAAAGCAGGTATCAAAGCAGTCCAGTTTCCCCCTTTTTGAAAAGAGTTTGAAAGCAGTTCTGACATCAAGTTTAAAATAAGTTCAAAAGGATGCAGAATTTGGGAGGGTTGAACTGACCAAGATTGTGAGATAATTGTGCAATCATATGGATAACCAAGTAGCAATGATAATCATCAGAGCCTACTTGATTTACAATGAGTATATGACTTGCAATAAAATAGAATGCTGTTCAGAAGCAGAAAAAGTTTGGAGCTTCTGATCAGGTCATTCTGTGTTCAGACATTACTTTGTTCAGTTCAAACTGGTTCAGCATCAGAGCAAAACAACCAGTTGTGTTCAGTATCAGAGCAAAAGCTTTTCAAGAAGTGTTCAGTATCAGAGCAATTCTGAGTTTGCTTTAAAGAAATATATCAGAATCTGATACCAATTGAGGATTTATCTCAGAGTCTGATACCAGCAAAAGGTTTTAATTCAGAGTCTGATACCAAATGAAAACATTTCTAAAGACTGATACCAAGATGAAAAGAGTTCTAGAAACTGAACATGTCTGATATACTTTGGGCTTTTAAAATGTGTCTGTGCTAAACATTTTGAAAACAAACTGATACCAACTTGAAAATTGTTTGTTAGGCAATTTTAACAATGAGTATCAGAGCATAAAAACACATTTTTACTTGATGACTTTGGGAGGATTATAGTATAAACTTTCAAAGCTTTAATCATCATTGCCCATAGCTATACTTATCAGATTCTGACCAACATTAGAATTTTATCAGATTCAGAAGTCAGAAAAATCCAGGTTCTGATCCTTCAGACTCTGAAGTTTTTCAGGCTTAACTTTAGTCAAACTCTCAGAAGGTGAGTGTTTGATAAGTCTTAGCTAATGATAAACTTAGAATCAAGGAATACATTCAGATTCAAGCACATTTTTCATGAGACAAAATGCATGTTCAGATTCTTTTTAATAAAATTGAATCTATCTTCTGTTAAGGGTTTTGTGAATATGTCAGCCCATTGATGATCAGTATCAATGAATTGAATATCCAAAACACCCTTCTGAACATAGTCTCTTATAAAATGATGTTTTATTTCTATGTGCTTGGCTCTAGAATGCAGAATTGGATTTTTAGACAGACATATAGCAGCAGTATTATCACAATAAATAGGAATATTATCTGCATGAATCTGATAATCCTCTAATTGATGTTTCATCCAGAGCAGTTGTGTGCTACAACTTGCAGCTGAGATGTATTCTGCTTCTGCTGTTGACAAAGCAATGGTTGCTTGTCTCTTGCTGGCCCAGGATATCAGATTCTCACCAAGAAACTGACAGTTTCCACTGGTGGATTTTCTTTCAATCCTGTCCCCAGCATAGTCAGCATCACAGAATCCAACTAGCTTATAATTTAGAGATTTCTTATACAGAAGTCCCAAATTAGTTGTTCCTTTCAGATACCTGAAGATTCTCTTGACAGCAGTCATATGAGATTCTCTAGGATCTGATTGGAATCTAGCACACAAACATACACTAAATAAAATATCTGGCCTAGAAGCAGTTAAGTATAGGAGAGAACCTATCATACCTCTGTACAGCTTCTGATCTACCTTAGTGCCATTGTCCTCTTTGCTTAAAGTGCAGGTGGGATGCATTGGTGTTGTCATCAGCTTGCAATCATCCAACTGGAACTTCTTCAGAAGCTCCTTGGTGTATTTGGACTGATGGACATAAACACCTTCTTTGCATTGGTTGATTTGAATTCCCAAGAAGAATTTCAGTTCACCCATCATGCTCATTTCAAATTCATCCTGCATTAACTTAGAAAATTCCTTGCAAAGGGAGGCATTAGTAGAACCAAATATGATATCATCAACATAGATTTGTACAATTAAGATTTCTTTCTTAACAGTTTTTCTAAAGAGTGTATTGTCAACTTGACCTCTTACAAAACCATTTTGAGTTAAGAAGTTGCTTAGTCTTTCATACCAAGCTCTGGGAGCTTGTTTCAGACCATACAAGGATTTCTTAAGTTTAAAAACATGGTTTGGATATTTTACATCTTCAAAACCAGGAGGTTGTTTGACATACACTTCTTCAGAAATCACACCATTTAAGAAGGCACTCTTAACATCCATTTGATACAAGATGATATCATGATTAATAGCATAAGAAAGAAGTAACCTGATTGCTTCCAGTCTTGCTACTGGAGCAAAAGTTTCAGTGTAGTCTATTCCTTCTTGCTGGCTGTACCCTTGAGCTACTAATCTAGCCTTGTTTCTGATCACTTCTCCTTGTTCATTGAGCTTGTTCCTGAACACCCATTTTGTTCCAATGATGTTCTTCTGATCAGGTCTTGCCACAAGATCCCATACATCATTCCTTTGGAACTGGTTCAGCTCTTCTTGCATTGCTACAATCCAACCATCATCAGCAAGTGCTTCATCAGCAGTTGTGGGTTCAATCATGGATAAAAGGCCAAGCATGGACTCATTCTGAGTGAATGCTGATCTTGTCTTCCTTGGACTGTTCTTGTTTCCAATGATCAACTCCTCAGGATGTGAAGACTTGTACTTGAATGAGGTTCTGGGTGGATTAGCTTCTGAAGGACCATCAGGGATTTGTTCAGAAACATGTTGATCTTGATTAGCATTAGGAGTAGTGTCTTTATCAGAGAGCTTTTCAGAGTCTTCATTGTTTTCAGCTTCTGAACCTTCATCAGAACCTGAACTGGGTTCAGCTTCTGAAGGTTCTTCTGAGATTCTGACATCTGCAAAACTCTCAACCAGCTCTGGTATTTCACTACCAGGCTTCTTATCATCAAACCTAATGTGTATAGCTTCTTCAACAACATGTGTTTCAGAATTATACACTCTGTATGCCTTAGATCTCTCTGAGTAACCTAAAAAGGTACCCTTTTGAGCCTTGGCATCAAATTTCTTTAGGTAGACCTTACTGTTTAGTATGTAACATGTACAACCAAACTGATGAAAATAAGAAATACTTGGTTTCCTTCCTTTAAATAATTCATATGAAGTTTTATTCAGAATTGGTCTGATATAGATCCTGTTCTGAATATAACATGCTGTGTTTACAGCTTCTGCCCAAAAGTACTTAGCAATTTTTGATTCATGGATCATGGTTCTGGCCATCTCTTGTAAAGACCTGTTCTTTCTCTCTACAACTCCATTTTGTTGTGGAGTTCTAGGAGATGAGAACTCATGGAAAATTCCATGGTCTTCACAAAAGTTTTCAAAAGGTTCATTTTCAAATTCACCACCATGATCACTTCTGACTTTCAAAATTTTCAAATCAGTTTCTGTTTGTACTTGTTTGCAGAATTTGAAAAACACATCATATGTTTCATTTTTGGTTCTGAGGAATTTAACCCAAGTCCACCTACTATAATCATCAACAATAACAAGTCCATACTTCTTCCCATTGATTGAAGCTGTTCCAACAGGACCAAACAAATCAATGTGAAGTAGTTCAAGAGGTTTAGAGGTGGAAACAATGTTCTTTGGTTTAAAAGAAGTTTTAGAAAATTTTCCAATTTGGCATGCACTGCACAGTGCATCTGAGTGATAATCAATCTGGGGTAAGCCTCTGACCAGCTGTAACTTGCTAAGCTTGGAGATGAGTCTCCAGTTAGCATGTCCCAGCCTTTTGTGCCAGACCCACTTCTCATCACTCACAGACAGAAGGCAAACTACCTTCTGCTGAACCAATTCAGAAAAATTAATTTTGTAAACATTGTTTTTCCTGCTGCCTCTGAACATTACAGACTTGTCTTTGCTACTGATTACAGTGCAAGTGTTCTTATTAAACAGGACTTCATAATTACTATCACATAATTGACTTATGCTAAGTAAATTATGTCTAAGTCCATCTACCAGCCAAACATTATCAATGTACAGGGAAGAATTACCTATCTTACCAGTACCAATGATCTTTCCTTTCTGACTTCCTCCAAATCCCACAGTTCCTCCCTCTTTCAGAGTCAGGGTTTGGAACATAGACTTGTCCCCTGTCATATGATGCGAGCACCCACTGTCCAGGTACCAGGACCTTTCCTTTTCTTTGGATGACAAGCATATCTGCAATTGAAATAATTTCAGACTTAGGTACCCATATTTTCATGGGTCCTTTGGGGTTAGTCTTGAAAGGTTTTGGCTTCTTGTGTCTGAAGTTATGATATTCAGACTTGTTCTGATACTTTGGATATGAATCCTTGTATCTAGAATAAGTCTGAGTTTCAGAACCTGAGTGCTTCAGAACCTGAGTTCTCAAGGGTTTGGACTCAGACTTCCTCAGAACCTGAGACTTGAAGGTCTTTGGTTCTGATTTGTTCAGAGTCTGACCTTTTGAGTACCTTGGTTCTGATCTCTTCAGAATCCGGACTTTGTTTACTTCAGGCACAAGGTAAGCTTCAGTTTTGCCTTTCTTAAAACAGTTTGAAGCAGAAAACTGATTGGTTTGCTTTGGCTTGCTTTGCCTAACATTCTGAGATTGAAAATGTTTTGCATTGACTGGTTTAACAAATTTTGAAGTTTTAATAGACCCAGTCTTAGAAAAATTTGAATCAGTTTTATTCAGATTCTGAGACTTACTAGTTCCAGGTTCTGAACACTTCAGATTCTGAACAGGTTTAGGTTCAGAGTCTGATTTCCTCTTACTCTTAGGCTTAGGACCTTTTGGCTTAGATTTAGGCAAGGTTTTAAAAGTTGCCTTTATCTTACCCTTAGGTTCAGAAGCTTCAGAGTCTGAGTTGTTCAGAGCTTTAGACTTAGCCTCAGATTCTGATGCTTTCAGCTTCTCAGAATTATCAGAAGCAGGCACAAAGCATATACCATTGCCTTTTAAAATATCATCAGAACATGAAGGTGTGTTTAAATCATTTGAAGGTTTGAATAAATCATAGCCAATGCCTTCACCTTTGTTTCTGATCATATTATACATCATGGAGGCAATTTTAGTTCTATTGAATCCAGTTAACATGAAATCCTGAAGAGCTATTTCCTGATCATTAGGAACTTCTTCAGATTTCTTATGAGCCTCCTTCTTAAGTTCTTCAACTACTTCATCATATTCAAATAATTGATTCTGTAGTTGAAGATTTTCTTTAGACAGCAAGTTAGTTTGATTTTTCAAAGATTTAATTTCTTTTAACTTGCTTTTAAGATGGCTCATAAGATCATTAACTGTTTCAATTAAATCAGATCTAGAGAGTTCAGAGTATACCTCATCTTCTTCATCAGAATCTGAACATGATTCTGCATCAGAAGATGCAATTGCCATCAGGGCCAGGTTTGCTTCTTCCTCATCAGATTCTGACTCATTGTCCAGATCATCCCATGTAGCCATGAGACTCTTCTTAAGCTTATTTCTGAAATTGCTGGACTTTGAACTGGACTTCTTTGCTTTTTCCTTTGATTTTTCCTTCTGAAGATCAGGACAATCAGCAATGAAGTGGCCAGGCTTTTTGCAGTTGTAGCAGCTTTCTTTCTGGGTATCCCTCTTAGAATTTGAACCAGATCCTCTGAAGTTACTGCTTCTGTTAGAGAACTTTTTCTTTCTGTTCATTAGATACTGAAGTCTTTTAGAAATCATTGCAAGCTCATCTGCATCTGAATCTTCATCAGAATTTCCCTCAGGAAACTCTTCTTCAGATTCAACTGCTTTCAAAGCTTTAGCAGGTTTTCTCTTAGACTTCAGAGCTAATGTTTTTGGCTCTCTAACAGGCTCATCCTCATTGAGTCCCAGTTCATGCACTTTGAGGGAGCTTATGAGATCCTCAATACTTAAAGTATTCAGATCCTTAGCTTCCTCAATGGCAGTCACTTTAGGTCTCCATTTGGATGGCAGACTTCTAAGGATTTTATTCACATGATCAGCTGTGGTATAACTCTTCTTCAGAATCTGAAGTCCAGAAACCAGAGTCTGAAATCTTGAGAACATAGTCTCAATATTTTCATCCTCTTTCATTCTGAACAGTTCATATTGCTGAACAAGTATGTTTGCCTTAGCTTCTCTAACCTTCTGATTACCTTCATAGTTAGAGCAGAGGGATGTGAATATAGCCTTTGCAGTGGACTTGTCACTCAGCTTCTGATACTCAGTGTGAGGCAAGGAGTCCACAATGATACCTCTGACATGATGATGCTTCCTATAGATCTTTCTTTCAGCATCACTCAGAGTTCTCCTGTTGACAGCAACACCTTCTTCATCTACAGGTATTGAGATTCCATCTTCAATAATATCCCATAGAGTATCATCAATCCCAATAATGTGACTATACATTTTACTCTTCCACCAAGAGAATTTTTCTGGGTCACCAGTAAACATAGGAGGCTTATTGTGTGACCTAGACTTCTTTTCTTCAGTACTATAGTCATATTGCACATTTCTTTGATTTCTGGGAGAGGGTGGAGGTGACTCACTTGTTGAGGCCATGTTTTTCTCAGGATCCTACTGACACACTGTTAAGTGTTAATATCAGAACCGGGGCTCTGATACCAACTGAAGGTGAGAAAAACAAACACACAAGAAGGGGGGGGTTGAATTGTGTGACTCTAAAACTTGTTCTTTTTCTTTTTAAAGCTTAAGGTTCAGTTCAGAAGCTGATGTTGTCAGTTCTGAACAGATATCAGAAGTTGAATGCAGCGGATTAAACAAGTTAAGGAGTAAGGGAAAGAGAAGACACAGCAAATTATACAGGTTCCTTCTCAATGTGAGAAGTAGTCCTGTCCCCTTGTGTCCAACAAGAGAGTTTCACTATAATCAAGTTCTGATTACAATTGCTCAATCACTAAGAAAGAGACTTCCAGCTGCTCAATCACAAAGAAAGAGACTTCTATGCTCAACCACCAAGGAAGAGGCTTCCAATGCTCAAGTCACTAAGACAAGAGACTTCTCAATGCTCAAGTCACAAAGACAAGAGGCTTCTGACTCAGACCACTAAGGAGTGAGGTTACAATTGCTTAGTATTCAGACTAAGACTTTAGGGACCAAACTGGTTTACACGTAAAGAAGTTTGGGATGAACACTTGATCAAATATCAGAGGTGTTCTCTAAATACAACACAGGTTAAGACTCTTAACCTTAAGAAATTCCTAAGTTACAAAGACTGAAGAATTTCTAAGAGTTTTGAACTATGACAGTTTTTACACAGAAAACAGGGCAAAGTTTCAGCAATGTGTTTCAAAGAGTCTTCAACAATTTCTTCTTCAAATCTCCCTCCTTTTATAGATGAAAATAGAGCTGTTGGAGATTTGCTGGAAATCAGGAATTAAGCCGTTGCAAAAGGACTAGGTTGCTGCAAATGTGTGCTGCACTTTTTCTGTCAGAACAGGGCAGGTGCCATTTTTGAATTGGCCTACCATAAAAACTGGAGAATGTTTGGTTCAGGGAGACAACTGTTCCATTGAGTTGTTCTGACACTTCCAGGCATTAAATGCGCACAGTACTGATCAGAATCCATGCCACATCAACTTCAGAAGCTTCTGAGTGAACAGTGATCAGAAGCTGCTTCAGTTGTACGGATCAGAAGCTGGTCTTCAGATGCTGACTTTACGTTGACTTCATCAGAAGCACCCAGTCTTCAGAAGCTGCACTTCAGGAGCATTTCTTCAGGACCACTTCAGAGGCTTCACTTCAGTACCAGTTTCTTCTTAACCTTGCAACCTTGCTTCTTGGCTTTCCTTCTTGCTCTTTAGCTTGTTCTTCATAACCATTGTAAATCAATACTTGATAAGCATGTGGTTCTGAAACACTTGAACAAAGCATTAGCATATAACCAATTTTCTCCTTAATACCTTGTTATCATCAAAACCATAAAGAGAGATATGTTTACACATAAATGTTTCAACAATCTCCCCCTTTATTTTATGAGAGACTTGTTAAACACATTTTGTTCCAACAGTTCATTGCGTAGGCTGCCATCTTCCTACAGAACATCCTTAGATGGTTCCGAGGGCATTGAATTCCTTTGTATTTCTCGAAGTCCGGTGCTTTGAACTTCGGAGGAATTACCACGTCGGGCACTAGGCACATATCCAAGGCGTTGTGGGCACCGTATGAGCTGAACCCTTCGACAGCTTTCAACCTTTCTTCCAAAACTCGATACATTTGGGTGGTATCATTGTCTTGGTGGGTGGTGTCGGGAGCAGATTGCCTTAGCTGGCTATTTTCCACATCATGGGGAATTACTTCATGCTGAGTAGTGGAAGTTCCTTGAGGACGACGCTCTTCATTCCTTACGGGGATTGTGAGCGGTGGTGGAGGTGGTCCTTGACCCTCATTTTCGAAGGGTGGGGTATAGTTCAGAGGTAAACCATAAGGAGGCCATTGCACATTGGATGCATCCGTTGTTGGGCGAGGGTGGCTTTCTCGTGCCGATAGAGCTTGCATTAACTCTAGCATCTGATCCATCTTTCCCTTCATTCCATCAACCTCTTCTCTCAAAGCCGCTTGAGTTTGTTCCAAATTGTCCATGATCCTTTGTTTGTTAGCTCGTGTTCCGTACGAGTGTTGAATATCTGGTTCTTGGACCGAGGGCTTTCGGGGTTTTCGGGCTATGATTGCTTTGAACTGTTTGAATGGGAATGAATGAGTTTTTTTTTTTAAAAAATGCATGAAGATGCATGTGGATGTATGTATGCTATGAGTATGCAAAATATGCGTTTTTTTTTTTACTTTATGGAGTTTAAAGGTGCACAATTAATATTAGCAAATTCGGGAAATATTAAAGACCGGGAAATTGATTATGCTTCAAAATATATTTGATTAAATAACATTTGTTTACAAAGTGTAACTAATGCTATTACAAATCAAATAGCCGCTCGCTTCTCGGCTTTGCTCATCTCCGCCCTATAGAAATCTATGGTGTCCTTGCAGAACTTCATAAACTTCTGGATCTCCATAGGGATGACAAAGTAGGGCATGACCATCTCGGCCTCCGCTAGCTTCTTTGGAAGTTGGGTGATTACCAAATTTGAGAATGCAACCAATTTAGTGAAATCCTCACTTAATCGGGTGGCGTCTTGCCATACATACCCAATCACTTCCTTGCGCTGGTCTAGCTTGACTCTTGCACTTCTAATTTCATCGTGTAGTTGTGCAATGTGGTCCCCATGAGCTCTTGCAATCTTGTCGAAGTACTCTTCGAATTTCTTGATGTCTTCTTCGAGATGATTGCACCTTAGCCTCCCTTGATGAGAGAGACTCTCATGTCTTTGCCGCTGGACGCGTTCGGCTTGAAGCTGCTCTTTGTAGTCTTTCACTACTTCTTGGAGCTGTTGATTTTTCTCTTGAAATTTCAACCTCCATTTCCGTTGAGCTTCGATGGCTAGTTCGCCAAACTTCTTGAGCTCTTGGTTGGAATGTAAGACTATTTCCAACTCTTCGTCCTTGGCCACAAGGTTGGCATCCGCACTAACCAAGCCGCCTCCTATCCAATCCCTTTTTCCTTCGGAGGTTCTTAGCCGTTTTTGGCATACTAGGAGAGAATGTGATACTTCATCACGATCTCTCTTCGTCCTAGTAATTTCTCCTAAAGCTTGGAGGTGCTTCAATTCTAAGTCTCCGTTTTTGTTTTGGAGTTCTTGAATTTTAGCCTTGAGGTCCTCCACTTCTTTGTTGGGAATGATTGCAATAGGTTTAGGTGTAGGAGATTTTGGAGGGTTTATGACCACGAAGGGTAACTTGATTGCTTTGACCCTCTCCTTCACCCATTGAGTATAAAGGGGTTTGGCGACACAGTTTCTCTTGCCGACCCTTCCCTTGCGTACTTGGCTCCATGCTCCCCGGATTCTCTCTAGCAATGCCGGGTCTTGATCGTCTTCCCTTAAGTAGAAAGCTTCCAACAAAAGGTCATTAGGTTTATCCTCCATTGAAAAACCTAGTTGTCGGAGAGAGAGGACCGGATTGTAATTAATACATCCCTTAGTACCAATGAGGGGTACGTTAGGGAAGTCCCCACAGCTGAGGATAATTTCCGGGTCCTCTAAGTTTGGTGAAAACCAATGGATGTCCTTCTCGGCGAGGGTTGTCATCCGTTGCGACCATTTGAGCTTGGCCCGGTTTTCCACAAAGTCTCGGTTTCTTGGCATGTGGGACATCATCCAAATTTGCACCACGGGAGTGCAACAAGAGATTTTGCGTCCCCTTGCTTGTTCATGCCTAGAATAGAGGGTATGATAAAAATCCGCCAAAATTGTGGGAACCGGATTTTTAGTCATAAACACCTCTAGAGCCGGAAAGTCTATGAAATCGTCCATGTTGGGGAATAAGACAATTCCGTAGACTAAGAGGGCTAAGATGGCGTTGAATGCCATTACCTCTTTGTTGGCTAGTAAATCCCGAGCTTTGGCTTCCAAAAACTTTCTTGAAAATCCCTTAAGGTTTCCTCTAACTTCCAAGTTAGATGCCACTTCTTGGGTGTCGAGGTATAAGGATTCGGCGATGGCTTCAAATGTGGGATCCTTTCCCGGACCGAGATAGAGTTCATGACCTTTCATGCTACAACCCAAAATCTTCTCAAACTCCTCCAAAGTTGGCGCTAGTTGGAAGTCTTGAAATGTGAAGCACCGTAGAGGTGGGTCGAAGAATTGCGCCAAAGTGGTTAAGGCCGTTGAATCTATTCTTACGGGTAGAAGATCAAGGATTAGCCCATAGCTTGCCTCGAAAATGTTCTTGTTGACCAAAGAGAGCCTCTTGCTTAGAGCTAACAAACTTTCCACCCTAGGAGCTTTAATTTTGAAGGCGAGCGTATTCTTGTTCCCGGAATCCATATTTCTTTTTTGCTAATATTTGTTTGTTCTTTTTAAACTCCTATAAAGCAAAATGATGCGAAAATTACTTTCATGAATGCAAATGATATGCAAGGGTAAGGTTTATGAAGGTTCGGAACTTCCCCCCATCCTCACATGTAGGCTCTAAATTGTGAAATCTCCTAAGAAGAGGTCCTTAGAGTCATAGACCTCACATGGAATTAGGGTTGTCTATGGACATACGTCGACATGACTTCAATTAATTCCACGTGAAAATCTCATCTAAGCGGGGTTGGACATCCTACCTCACGGACATACGTCAACGCGGG
The DNA here is from genome assembly GCA_018208015.1 of Medicago ruthenica. NCBI lineage: Eukaryota > Viridiplantae > Streptophyta > Magnoliopsida > Fabales > Fabaceae > Medicago > Medicago ruthenica. The sequence continues at coordinate 34,028,553 of CM031374.1, read as the reverse complement.
CTTCCGTACACAACCTCCTTCTAACTTAGTTTTTTTCTCAAGCTCGGGTAGAGAGCCTCACACGTCCGGCATTAACCCGAACAATGTGGAGTAACATCACTCAAGTAACCCCCGCATTTGATATATATGATATGAATATAAAGCAGATAAAGCAAATATAAACATAAAGCATAAATATAACATGTATGAATAAAATAAATAAACATGGCACGCAAAGAAAATAAAACAATTGGCTTTAAACCAAATAGGTTAGGCTTGACTCGCTAGTGGGAACAGGGTCCCCAGTGAAGTCGCCAGCTGTGCGCACCTCGTTTTTTCCCTAGGGAAAAAGACGCGCAAATCCTCCGAGGTCGTTCGCGAACGCTCGGAGGGCCTTTGTGAAGCCGCCACCAAAGTTTTTGTGTAAAGGGAACGTTGATAAACCCTTAAGTTTTTTTTGTTTAAAGGGAAACGATAATAAAACCCTTTGACGATGAGGATAAGGATTTGGTCATCGCAACCATTGTCGGGTTCGGGAGTCGATTACGCAAGGGGAAGGTATTAGCACCCCTCACGTCCGTTGTACTCAACGGGAACCTTCTATTTGGTCAAAGCTTGAATTGTTTTTTTAATATTTTGCGTGCATGTTCATTTATGTTAAAAACATAATAAAAGGGGGGGAAAGAGATAAAAACAAACGAAAGAAAAGAAGGAAAAAAAAAGTTTTTATTATTGCGCTTGACAAGATGTCGATCTTGCTCCTACGTATCTCCCGGTAGTCGGAGAATTCAAAGCGTACGTAGTTCTTTGGTAGAAAAACGTACATGTGTTGGTTGATTTTAATTGGACGATGTTTTAGCCGAATTCTTGCGATTAAAACGTAGCTTGTATGCTCGCGCTTGGAGACTTATTAAGCGTTTGTTCGTGAATCGCATTAGAATTGTTAAAAAGTACGTCCGTTAGGGTGAAAGGGTTCGAATTGGTCGCTATGGGACCAAGAGAGGTGCAATGGACTCATACAAGTCAATCATTGACCGAGTGGACTCTAAACGAGTCGGGCGATTGTTCGATTGATCCACTGAGATCAAGAACAGGTACAATGGACTCGGACGAGTCGAACATTGACCGAGTGGACTCAAACGAGTCGAGGGATCGAGTCTAATGGCCACGGGGGACCAAAAGGTTTGGATTGACCACAAGGGGCCAAGTTTTGGTTTGGTTAGGGTTGTACATTTTGAAAAGGGAATGACGATTGTCCGAGCGACGAGACATACGTCACGCATTCGTACAATCGGGGCGATGGAGAGACATACGTCACACCATCCCTTTTTCATTCATGTTTTTGGGTTGAATCCTTTAGAAATCCCAAGGTATGTCAAAACATTTGGTTTGAAAACCCAAAATGGGAAGGTTTAGCAATTTTGCTAGAAAACGCATAAGTTCGTCTCATTTTGTGAAAATACGAACGTATTCGGCGTATGTTCATGTTTGAGTTTTGAAAGTCATGAACAATATTTATTGTTCAAGTTTAGATTGAAATGATGAACATAGCCTGCTTGTTCATGTGGTTTGAAAGTTTGGGAACATAACTTGCTTTGCAAGTTATCCACATAATGGTCATACGAACTTGTGATTTTGTCAAAATTATGCAAAATCCTTGTTATGGTTTGAAAGACATGGGTTTAAAAACTCTTAGGTTCTGAGCTCTTGGGCTAGAACCTCAAAAATTGGTCATTTTGACACAAAAACTCAGATTCTGAGTTCTGTCATGGTCGCACTGCGACCATGACTTCGCACTGCGAAGCATGCGAAATTTTGAGTTCAGAAGCTGTTTCTGAACTTTTGTTCAGAAACAACTTCTGAACACACTCAGGACCTTATAGGTGGGTGAAAAACTTTGAGTTTTTGGGGTGAAAAAGGCTGGACAAACCAGTTTTGATGTTTTGAAAACCTTGGGATTTCTTTGAAATTCAAAAGGGGTTTTTTAGAATCAAATGGTTTTGAACCAAAATAGCTATGCAAACACAATTGTAAATGCAATATAAAAGCTTAGAAACTTACAGAACTCCTTAGCAAAGCTCCAGCTGCACTTGATTTGATTTGGTTGAAGGCTTTTGCAAGAGGTTTGAATATTTGTGATGAACTTGGAACTTTGTAATGCTTTGTGTTGGATTGGTTTTTTCTGGTTGTTTTGTGGAGGTTTGTAGGCTAAAATGAGTAGAGTTTCTGCTCTTGAAATGCTGTGTTAATTGTTTGAAACCTTGGGCATTGCCTTCTATTTATAGGCCAAAACCAAATCTCTTTCATCATTACTAAATCCCAAAATTCAGCTGATTTGTGGCTAAGATCAAGCTGGATCCTTTTGCATTAAATCCTAATGGATAGAGGCAACCTTGCCTTGTACCAAGGGGCAAGACTCAGCCTGATTTCAGCCACAAATTCAACCAATTCTAGAAGGTAATGATGAAGAACAAAGCTGAATTGCAATTGGCTAATGCTTGGGGATCAATCCTTGCAATCTCAATGGTTGATCAATGAAAACGTGCACTGTAATGTGCAGAGATTGAGGGATGAAAGAGGCTATAATTGGCTGGTGTGAGAGGGTGAAAAGCTGCTGCAAAACAGAGTAGGCACTCATGGCTTTTCAAGTGAAAAATCCAGCTGGTTTGACTGGTTTTGGGGGGAGCAAGCAGGAGGAAAGTCCTCAAGCAGGTGGCTGGCAACCTTGTGGTGGTTAGCAGGTCACATGGGAGGGACTAGAGCTGCCCAAGGGCAAGCCCACTTGCTTGTCACATGCTAGGTTGGAAGAAAAAGCTTCCAACCTTGGCATTAATGGCAAGTCCTTCAATTCTGGTTTTGCTTGGCCCAATTAGCCATGAATGCTACTTAAAATAATTAGGGAAATGATATGCAACAAATTCTGGAATTAAATCAAAGAAACCAAAAATCTGCAGAAAAATCGCAGACTTCGCAGTGCGAAGTGAGCTTCGCAGTGCGAAGTCAGCATTTTTGAAATGTTGACTTTTCTGTTGACTTTTGTTGACTTTTGACTTTTTCCCCTCCTTGATTTTTTTGATTTTTGTTTTAAAATGCTTAGGACAAAATTAGGGTACTACAGTCTGCATTTTTCATCTTTTACTAAAATCAATCATCCATCACATGCAGACTAAGCACCCATAAACCTGTCGAACACCTTAGCCCTAGACTCCCTCCAAACTTTGAATTCCCTGTTTACGAAGCGGAAGAAGAAGAAGATGAAGAAATCCCGGATGAGATCAAGCACCTACTAGAACAAGAGAGGAAGACCATTCAGCCTCACGAGGAAACAATAGAGGTCATCAACTTGGGTTCCGAAGTAGAAAAGAAAGAAGTTAAGATTGGAGCGTTATTGGATGCGCCCGTCAAAGAGAAAATAGTCAAGCTTCTTGAAGAGTATGTGGATATCATTGCATGGTCATATCAAGATATGCCAGGATTGGATCCTGAGATCGTGGAGCACCACTTACCTCTAAAACCGGAATGTTCGCCAGTCAAGCAGAAGTTGAGAAGGACTCGCCCTGACATGGCTCTTAAGATCAAGGAGGAAGTGCAAAAGCAGATTAATGCAGGATTTCTCGTTACCTCGGAATATCCTCAATGGTTGGCCAACATAGTGCCAGTTCCCAAGAAGGATGGTAAAGTCAGAATGTGTGTCGACTATCGAGATTTAAACAAGGCTAGTCCAAAGGACGACTTCCCTTTACCTCACATTGACATATTGGTTGACAACACCGCCAAATCCAAGGTTTTCTCCTTCATGGATGGCTTCTCGGGGTATAATCAGATTAAAATGGCTGTTGAAGATAGAGAAAAAACGTCTTTCATCACACCGTGGGGCACCTTCTGCTATCAAGTGATGCCTTTTGGCCTAACGAATGCGGGTGCTACCTACCAAAGGGGCATGACTACTCTCTTCCACGACATGATACACAAAGAAATCGAAGTGTATGTCGACGACATGATTGTCAAATCAAGAACGGAAGAAGAACATGTCGAGTATTTGTTAAAGATGTTTCAACGCCTGAGAAAGTATCGGCTTCGCCTGAACCCCAACAAATGTACGTTCGGCGTGAGATCAGGAAAACTCCTAGGTTTCATTGTCAGTCAAAAGGGTATCGAGGTAGATCCTGATAAGGTCAAAGCCATCAGAGAAATGCCTGCTCCTCAAACTGAGAAGCAAGTAAGGGGGTTTCTAGGACGCTTAAACTACATCTCCAGATTCATATCCCATATGACAGCCACTTGTGGACCCATCTTCAAACTGCTCCGCAAAAATCAAGAAGTGGTATGGACAGAAGATTGCCAAAAAGCTTTTGATAGCATCAAGGAGTACCTGCTAGAACCTCCAATACTTATTCCTCCAGTCGAAGGAAGACCTTTGATCATGTACTTAACCGTATTGGAGGACTCCATGGGTTGTGTACTCGGACAACAAGATGAGACCGGTAGAAAAGAGCACGCCGTCTATTACCTAAGCAAGAAATTTACGGACTGCGAGTCCCGATACTCCCTACTCGAAAAGACTTGCTGCGCATTAGCCTGGGCTGCTAGGCGTCTTCGCCACTACATGCTAAATCATACTACTTGGTTAATATCCAAGATGGATCCAATCAAGTACATTTTTGAAAAACCCGCCTTAACCGGAAGGATCGCCCGTTGGCAGATATTGTTGTCAGAATACGACATCGAGTACCACACTCAAAAAGCTATCAAAGCCAGCATTCTTGCCGATCATTTGGCTCATCAACCAATTGAGGATTATCAACCAATCAAGTTTGACTTCCCCGATGAAGAAATCATGTACCTAAAGATGAAGGATTATGACGAGCCACTATTCGGCGAAGGTCCAGATCCCGAATCTAAATGGAAATTAATCTTTGATGGAGCTGTCAATGTCTATGGCAACGGAATTGGAGCAGTCATCGTCACCCCTGAGGGCAAACATCTCCCTTTTGCTGCAAGACTATCATTCGACTGTACAAACAATATGGCAGAGTATGAAGCTTGTATCTTGGGAATTGAGGAAGCCATCGATCTAAGGATCAAGAACCTCGACATTTACGGAGACTCAGCTCTTGTGATTAATCAAATCAATGGAGATTGGGAAACTCGCCACACCGGCTTGATCCCTTACAAAGATTACGCAAGACGTTTGCTAACTTTTTTCAACAAAGTCAAGCTGCATCACATTCCTCGAGACGAGAATCAAATGGCGGATGCTGTAGCAACCTTGTCTTCTATGTAAGAGGTCAGTCGCCGGAATGAAATCCCAACAATCAAGGTTCAACACCTAGAAAGGCCCGCACATGTGTTTGCAGCCGAAGCAGTCATAGATGACAAACCATGGTTCCATGACATCAAGTGTTTCCTCCAAAAGCAGGAGTACCCGCATGGGGCATCCAACAAGGATAAGAAAACTCTGCGAAGATTAGCCGGCAACTTCTTTTTAAACGGAGAAGTTTTATACAAGAGGAATTTTGATATGGTGTTACTCAGATGTGTTGATAAACAAGAAGCGGACCTCATAATGCATGAAATACATGAAGGCTCCTTCGGAACCCATTCTAGTGGGCACACGATGGCTAGGAAAATCTTAAGAGCCGGGTATTACTGGATGACCTTGGAAAGCGATTGCTACAAGCATGCTAAGAAATGCCACAAATGTCAAATCTATGCGAACAAGATCCACATGCCACCAACGGCTCTGAATGTCCTCTCATCACCATGGCCTTTCTCCATGTGGGGCATTGACATGATTGGTAGGATCGAACCCAAAGCTTCTAATGGACATCGCTTCATCTTAGTAGCAATCGACTACTTCACCAAATGGGTTGAGGCTGCATCATATGCCAACGTCACCAAACAAGTGGTGGTCCGATTTATTAAGAATCATATCATATGTCGATATGGTATTCCCAACAAGATCATCACGGACAATGGGACCAACCTAAATAACAAAATGGTGAAGGAGCTATGCAAGGAGTTCAAGATCGAACATCATAACTCTTCTCCTTATAGACCTCAGATGAATGGTGCGGTTGAAGCTGCAAACAAAAACATCAAGAAAATAGTGCAAAAGATGGTAGTCTCGTACAAGGATTGGCATGAGATGCTACCATACGCCCTACACGGATACCGTACTTCAGTACGTACGTCGACAGGAGCAACCCCTTTCTCTTTAGTATACGGCATGGAAGCAGTGCTCCCCGTAGAAGTCGAAATCCTGTCATTGAGAATCTTGATGGAAGCTAAATTGTCAGAGGCTGAATGGTGTCAAAACAGATACGATCAGTTGAATTTAATTGAGGAGAAACGCATGACAGCCTTATGTCATGGACAACTGTACCAACAAAGGATGAAACAAGCTTTTGACAAGAAAGTTCGTCCTCGGGAAATCCAAGAAGGAGACCTCGTGCTCAAAAGGATCCTATCCTTTCAACCTGACTCTAGGGGCAAATGGACGCCTAACTATGAAGGCCCTTATGTCGTTAAGAGAGTATTCTCCGGAGGAGCCTTGATTCTCACGACAATGGACGGCGAGGATTTTCCGCGTCCCGTGAACTCCGATGTAGTCAAGAAATATTTTGTCTAAAAACAAAAGAATAGCTCGGTAAGTCGAAAACCTGAAAGGGCGGCTTAAGCAAAAAAGAGCGTCTCGGTGGACTGAAAACCTGAAAGGGCGGTCCAGGCAAAAATTAGAGACATAAAACAGAAATAGCTATCCTGATAGGTCAAGCATCTGAAAGGATGACCTATGCAAAAATTAAGGATCAAAAGACAAGGTAACTACATCGGATTGGTCGTGATCTACTCGGGGCACATCAATTGTCTGAAGATTCTGAATCGGAAGCATCCAGACAGGGAATTCAAAGTTATTAGGGATACTAGTGGCCATCGCGTTCAATGTACCCTTCCCTTTTATATTTACCTTTTTAGATTTTGTAAGATTCGTGGAGCCACGCCTTTGGCAGGCTACCACCCCTTTAATAAATTTCATTTCCCAACATGACATTCTTTACCTTTTGTCAAAGCCCTTTCATTCATTTTTATTCTTGATGATAGTATTTCAAAAAAAAAAAAAACTTTTTCAAAATTTATTGCATGAGTCTTTTATTTTTATCCAATAACAAACACATTCCTTTTCGAACTTGCGAATATTCGGAGTGAACATCGATGTCTATCCTTAAAGCAGATAATGCTTCGCAGGCCGAGCATGGTCAATCGCAAAAAAGGAATTCCCCAAGAGAATCCTCGGCGAATTAATCGAAAATTCCCCAGTGAGTTAAGAGCCCGAAAGGACAATTCAGGCAAAGACTTGCCAAAGCGTAAGCATTCCCCAGCGGAATCACCAGTTCTTCTCTCCAGCGGGTTAGCACAATCCCCAGTGGATTGGCAAACTCCCCAGGAAGTCAGTATTTGTCCTACTCTCAAAAGCCCAATTACCATTGGCATCGAAAGCTGGATATCGATCATGCTTCCAAAATGATCCTTATATCCCCAGCGAATTCACAAGCGAAGCCCAATCTTATTGGCATACCCCCCAGTGGAGTCTTACATCATCCAAGCCCGACCTTGCTCGGCATTCAAATCATAATCCCCCAGCGTCCCACGTGACGTCTGTCATCCCCCAGGTCAGCATAATTCATGCATCATATCATAATCATTCATTAGCATGCATCTCATATTCATATCATGCATTTCCCACAACAAACAATCGAGTGTCATCCCCAGTCTATCCGGTCTAGGGATGTCGTCCTCATTTTCGCCAAGCGATAGTTCTTTAATGAATAGCTTGTGCAAGTTTTTCATTGTATCCAGGGGCAATTCCTTAACAAACATGTTGGGTATCCCCAGTACAAGTCCATCCCTCACATGACGTCCTCAGTGACAGTCATACATTCATGCATTCATACATATGCATACAGGATACCATACATGGTTGTTCTAACCATCATGGGTCTCACTAAACAATCGCGAGCAATTCGTGAATTCTTTTTTCCCAGTGTCATCCCCAGTCTGCCTGGTTCAGAGATGTCATCCTTTTCCGCCAAGTGACAGTTCAAACGAACAGCTTGCGCGTCTTTTTGTCAAGTCTTTACGCCAAGTGGCAGTTCTTTAATGAACAGCTTGTGCGTACTCCCCAGTGTTGTGCCAAGTGGCAAGTTCTTCAATGAACAGCTTGTGCATTCTTTCTCCCTGATTGAGGGGGCATTTTTTCTGTAAAGAACGGCTTGTCAGCCACATCTCCAGTATCGTCAGTGGCAGGTTCGGTAACCATCCGAACAGCTGACATCTTTCATTTTATTTTCCTGTCGTCAATGGCAAGTTCGGCAACATCCGAACAGTTGACATTTTATTTTTCTGTCGTCAATGGCAAGTTCGGCAACATCCGAACAGTTGACATTTTATTTTCTGTCGTCAATGGCAAGTTTGGCAACATCCGAACAGTTGACATTTTATTTTCTGTCGTCAATGGCAAGTTCGGCAACGTCCGAACAGTTGACATTCTTTTCATTCTTTTGTCGCCAGTGGCCAGTTCGGTAACAACCCGAACAGCTGGCATTTACCTTTTCATTCTTTGTTGTCAGTGGCAGTTCGGCGACAACCCGAACAGCTAACACTTATCCCCGGTATGGTCTTCTTTTTATCATCTTTTGCATCCATATTTACATTACAAGCATTCATAACATTTGCATACATGCATTTATAGCATTTGTAATTCATGAAAATATTTAGTCAAAAAATGGCGTACTCTATATTTAAGTCTCTTCGGCCCGTCCATTTCAAATTTCACTTTCAACCTCCGGGACGAAGAAACTTAAATAGGGGCATCTGTCATACCCCATTTTTTGACTTATATTTTTTATGTGTTTTATTTGTTATTATCTCATTATTTATTTTTACCTTTTATTATTTTTATTATTGCTATAATATTTTATTATCATCATCATTATCCTTAATATTATTAATGTTATTGTTATTTTATTTTTCTTTAATAATATCATTATTATTTTATTACTATTAGTTTTTTATCTTTTAATATTATTAAGTTTTATTTATTATCATCATTATTAGTATTATTATTATTATTGTCATTTACTATTTTATTTTCATTATCAATTGCATTTTGCATTTATCATTATCATTATTATTTATTTTTTACTCATTTTTCACCTTTTTATTTTTTAATACAAAAATCAAAAAAAGTGGAGTTCGCAGTGCGAAATCACCTTCGCACTGCGACCTCTGCGAAATTTTCTGCAGATTTTTATACTTTGATTTATCCTTTTTGCTTTCAACTACAATTGTTATTAGTAGCATTATTACTTGTATTATTGCTGTTTTGTGACTGATTTGGTGCAGCAAGGCAAGATTTAATATGTGACATTAAAGGTAAAAGGAAAGAAGGGTTTTCTTCCAACCTCTCATGTGATCAAACAAATTGGCTATCCTTGGTCAGCTTTTGTCCCCCCAAATTGACCCCTCACCCAACCTAAGCTTGCCAGCCAGCTGCTTGATCCATTTCCTTCCCTTTTTCCCTGCCAAAACCAGTCAATCACAAGTGGTTTTTGTTGCAAAAAGGCTGTTTGATGTGCCCTGTTTTGACTTGAATTTCTCCTCCCACACATAAGCCCACATGCTCATTTTGCTTCCCCCAATCTCCCTGTACATGGCAGTACACGTTTTGATTGCTTGACCTTCCAAGATTGCAAGGATTGATCCCAAGAATCATCCCTTTTGCAGCTGCCCTGTTTTACAGTTTTTACCATCATTACCTTCTAGAATCAATGGCATTTGTGGCTGAGATCAGTCAAGACCTTGCCCCTTGGCACAAGGCAAAGCAAGTTCTATCCTTTAGCATTAAATGCAAAGTGTTCTAGCCTGAATTTAGCCCAAATCAGCTAGTGTTTTAGGATTTTGTTCATCGTTGTTCATCATTACAAAGATTTGCATTTTGGCCTATAAAAGGAATGCCAAGGCCCAAGGATTTAAGAGAGGGAACAACCAGTTGAAATCACAAAAAACAGACCAATTCAGAGAGCCAATACACACGAAATCCACACAAAAATCCCTTGCATTGCAGCACAAAAATCAGTCCATCACCAAACAATTAGAACTTTGTTCATAACCTCTCACAAAGCAAGCAAGCCACTTCCAATCTTGTTCAAGCATTGCTAGGAGTTCTGTAAGTCTCCTATAATCCTTCTTTTTTATTGCGTTTGCTGTTTGCATATCTTGCTTTGTCCAATTTCACTTTGTGAACAAAAAACCCCTTTTGAAACTCAAAAAGGACCTCAAAGGGGCCAAGCTTTAAAACTGTGATTTTCCACCTTTTTTTCTTCCATTTTGTCAAGCTTTTTAACCTCCTTTAGGTTCTGAATCTTGCTTAGAAGCAGTTTCTGAACTTCTGTTCAGAAACAGCTTCTGAGTTTGAAAATTCGCATACTTCGCAGAGCAAAGTATTGCTCGCACTGCGAACACACCAGAACCTGACTTCGCAGAGCCAAGTTCTGGTTGCTCTGCGAAGTATGTGAAACTCAGAACATGAATCAGGCATTCAAATGTCAAATTTTTGGGATTCTAGCCCTTGATTCAGAACCTAAAGAGGGTTAAAACCATTTTGGTTCAAATCCAATTCAAGATCATGCACAACTTTGAAGACTTCACAAGTTCGTGCGACAAATTTTGAATAACTTGTGGAACAAGTTATGTTCTTTAATATTTTCAAAACCAAGTTTGAGCAACAAGCTAAGTTCGTACATTTCAAAACAAACTTGAACAACCATGTTGTTCATGATTTTCAATCCAAACGCAAACTTAAGCCAAGCTTGCTCATTCTTTTTTAAAACCAAGCTCGAATCGAGCCGAACTTGTGAACTTTCCAATCTTCTGCATGTTTTATAATTGTGTTTGTCATTCAAACTTGAACCAAACTCGTTCTTGAGTTTCAATAACTTAGGCAACAAGTAACGTTCATGATTTGTAATAAGATCGAACAACAAATTTGTTCGTGTTTTCTTTTCTTTTACAACTTTCCTTTTAAAGCTTTGGTTCCCTTTGAGGTTTCTCCGAGTGACAAAACCAAACTTGAATGAAACGGGAATGGCTTGACGTATGTCTCCCCAAACCTCGGTTGCACGAATGCGTGACGTATGTCTCGTCGCTCGGGCAATCGTCATTCCACCCTTGACGCGTCTAGCACGCTAAACCTTCCCTTGGTCCCCTTGTGGCCATTTTTATCCTTTTTCTTGGCCCTCGTGGTCAATCCAAACCTTTCGCACCTTGCGCGTTTATTTTTAACCTCTTTACGCCTTGCGCGAATTTTTCGCCTCGGTGCGTTTGTCTTTTGTTTATTCCTTTTAAAACATTCACGCCTTGCGCGAGCTTATCGCCTAGCGTCCATCTTTCACCATTTTAAAACTTTGTACGTCTTCGTACGTTTTTAAAACCTTTGTTCAAGTCCGAGTGGAAAACTTTTTTATCAAATCATTTACTTTTATGCATTGTCGTCAGTGGCCAGTTCGGCAACAACCCGAGCAGCTGACATTTACTTTTATTTTCTTGTCGTCAATGGCCAGTTCGGCAGCAACCCGAACAGTTGACATTTACTTTCATTACTTTTCCCTTTTTCAAACTTTTTCGCTCGGACGCGATCAAATCTTTTTTAACTAAAACGAACCAACATACAAGCGTTTTCTACCAAAGAACTACGTACGCTTTGAATTCTCCGACTACCGGGAGATACGTAGGAGCAAGATCGACATCTTGTCAAGCCCATTAATAAAAAACCTGTTTTTCCGTTTCGTTTGTTTTTATCTCTTTCTTCATCCCACATTATGTTTTTATATATCTCCTTTTATACTTGTATAAACACGTAAGTAAAACATCGAAGCATTTTAAGCCTAAGCCGACTAAGAGGTTCCCGTTGAGTACAACGGATGTGAGGGGTGCTAATACCTTCCCCTCGCATAATCGACTTTCGAACCTAAAATCTTTTCTCAAGGTAATTTAGAACTTTTTTCCTTTTTCCCCGAAAAATTAAAAGTTCAGTCGTAATTTAGAATTAGTGATTCAATGCTTCCCAATAGCTTGACATCCGAAATTCGACGCGACAATTAGCAAATAACCAATTTTCTATTTAACACTTTTGTTATCATCAAAACCACAAAGAGAGATATGTTTATACATAATGTTTCAACAATCTCCCCCTTAATTCAGAAGAGAGTTGTTTAAACACATTTTGTTCCAACAATCTCCCCCTTTTTGATGATGACAAACATAAGTATTAATCAGAAAATTGTTGTTAACTTAATTAACAAGTTAACTGCAGAGTGTGAGGTTTGTAAGCTCCCCCTGAGTCTGATCCAAGTTAATTAAGTTCAGTTTAAATCACAAATGTGAAAATTTCAGAATTGTTGTTAAGTTTAATTAACAAGCTGACTTCAGGAGAGGTTTGTAAGCTCCCCCTAGGTCTGATAATCCTCAAGGTTAAGTTTGTAAGCTCCCCCTGATTCTTATCCATGTTAATTAAACTCAACTTAAAACAATAAAGTGAAATTAACACTCAGAATTATAAATAACTTGCTGACTTCAGGTTCAGAGGTTTGTAAGCTCTCCCCCTAAGTCTGATAATCCACATGATGAGTTTTGTAAGCTCCCTGAGTCTTATCCAAGTTATTTTGAATTCATTTCACTAAGAGTTATGTATCTCACAGAATTTCAATTCAGAGGCTAAGAGTTAAAAACAGTTCTCATAAGTTAATTTCATTCAGAACTTAACTTATGTTCAGAGCCTCAGGTCTTAATGCCTTTTACTCCCCTTTCATAAGCAAATTGCTGACAAAATTTAACTTATATTTTGAGCTCAGGAGCTTTTAATACTTGTTTTACATCTCTCCCCCTTTTGTCATCAACAAAAAGTTTTAAAAGAGTTTGAAAACATATGTATATGACATCTCTCCCCCTTTTCTCCCCTTTTTAAGAGAGTTTGAAAGCATTTCAAAAAGTTTCAGAATTTTGAGAGAGTTAGAAAAACATGTGAGATATTTATGCAATCATATAGGTAATCAAGCAGCAAAGATGAGCATCAGAGCGTACTTGATTTTCAATGAGTATATGACATTGCATTGAAAATAGAATGTTGTTCAGAAGCAGGAAAAGATAGTTCAGAGCTTCTGATCAGAGCATTCTTTGTTCAGACATAGTTGTTCAGTATAATTTATTCAGTATCAGAGTAAACCTGATCTATTTTGTACAAAATGGTTCAGATCATATATCTACTGATACCAATTGAAAGTTTTAATACTGCTGAACTTATATCAGAACCTGATACCAAAATATGGTTCAGTGTTGATACCAAGATATAGCATTTGGTTCAGTGTGGACTTAAAATTCAAGTGCTGCTGAAATCTTTCAGACCAACTGATACCAATTTTAAAATAAGTTCTAAAAGCTGAACATGTCTGATATACTTGAGCATTTGAAAAATGTGTCTGTGTTAAAACAGTTTAAAAAGAGACTGATACCAACTGAAATTGTTTGTGAAGCAATTTTAGCATTTGATATCAAAGCAGAAAATCACATTTTTATATTGATGACTTTGGGAGGGATATAGTATAAACTTTCAAAGCTTTAATCATCATTGCCCAGGGTTATACTTATCAGATTCTGACCAAACATTAGATTCCTATCAGATTCAGAAGTCAGAAAGTCCAGGTTCTGATCCTTCAGACTCTGAGGTTTTTCAGGCTTAACTTTCTTCAGACTCTCAGAAAGTGAGTGTCTGATAAGTCTTAGCTTATGATAAACTCAGGGTCTCAGTTTTCATTCAGATTCAAGCACATTTTCAAGATATAAAGTGCATGTTTAGATTCTTTTTAATAAAATTGAATCTTTCTTCTGTTAGGGGTTTTGTGAAAATGTCAGCCCATTGATGATCAATATCAATGAACTGAATATCTAGAACACCCTTCTGAACATAATCTCTTATAAAATTATGTTTTATTTCTATGTGCTTGGCTCTAGAATGCAGAATTGGATTTTTAGACAGACATATTACAGCAGTATTATCACAATAAATTGGAATGTTATCTGCATGAATCTGATAATCCTCTAATTGATGTTTCAGCCAGAGCAGTTGTGTGCTACAACTTGCAGCTGAGACGTATTCTGCTTCTGCTGTTGACAAAGCAATGGTTGCTTGTCTCTTGCTGGCCCAGGATATCAGATTTTCACCAAGAAACTGACAGTTTCCACTGGTGGACTTTCTTTCAATCCTGTCCCCAGCATAGTCAGCATCACAGAATCCAACTAGCTTATAATTCAAGGATTTCTTATACAGAAGTCTCAAATTAGTTGTTCCTTTCAGATACCTAAAGATTCTCTTGACAGCAGTCATATGAGATTCTCTAGGATCTAACTGGAATCTAGCACACAGACATACATTAAATAAAATATCTGGCCTAGAAGCAGTTAAGTATAAAAGAGAACCTATCATACCTCTGTACAGCTTCTGATCTACTTTAGAGCCATTGTCCTCTTTTCTTAAGGTGCAGGTAGGATGCATTGGTGTTGTCATCAGCTTGCAATCATCAAGCTGGAACTTCTTCAGAAGCTCCTTAGTGTATTTGGACTGATGAACATAGACACCATCTTTGCATTGGTTGATTTGAATTCCCAAAAAGAATTTCAACTCACCCATCATGCTCATTTCAAATTCATCCTGCATTAACTTTGAAAACTCTTTGCAAAGGGAGGCATTAGTAGAACCAAATATGATATCATCAATATATATTTGCACAATTAAGATTTCTTTCTTAACAATTTTTCTAAAGAGTGTATTATCAACTTGACCTCTTACAAAATCATTTTTAATCAAGAAATTGCTTAGCCTTTCATACCAAGCTCTGGGAGCTTGTTTCAGACCATACAAAGACTTCTTAAGTTTAAAAACATAATCTGGATTTTTAACATCTTCAAAACCAGGAGGTTGTTTCACATACACTTCTTCAGAAATTACACCATTTAAGAAAGCACTCTTAACATCCATTTGATACAAGATGATATCATGATTAACAACATAAGAAAGAAGTAACCTGATTGCTTCCAGTCTTGCAACTGGAGCAAATGTCTCAATATAATCAATTCCTTCTTAATGGTTGTACCCTTGAGCTACTAATCTAGCCTTGTTTCTAATCACTTCTCCTTGTTCATTGAGCTTGTTTCTGAACACCCATTTTGTTCCAATGATGTTCTTATGGTCAGGTCTTGCAACTAGATCCCAGACATCATTCCTTTGAAACTGGTTCAGTTCTTCCTGCATTGCTACAATCCAGCCATCATCAGCAAGTGCTTCATCAGCAGTTGTGGGCTCAATCATGGATAGCAGGCCAAGCATAGACTCATTCTGACTAAATGCTGATCTTGTCTTCCTTGGACTGTTCTTGTTTCCAATGATCAACTCCTCAGGGTGTGAAGACTTGTACTTGAATGAGGTTCTGGGTGGATTAGCTTCTGAAGAACCATCAGGGATTTGTTCAGAACCATGCTGGTCTTGATTTGCTTCAGGAGTAGTGTCATTATCAGAGAGTTTCTCAGATTCTTCATTGTTTTCAGCTTCTGAACCTTCTTCAGACTCTGAACTAGGTTCAGCTTCTGAAGGTTCTTTTGAGATTCTGACATCTGCAAAACTCTCAACCAGCTCTGGTATTTCATTACCAGGCTTCTTATCATCAAACCTAATATGTATAGCTTCTTCAACAACATGTGTTTCAGAATTATACACCCTGTATGCCTTAGATCTCTCTGAGTATCCTAAAAAGGTACCCTTTTTAGCCTTGACATCAAATTTCTTTAGGTAGATTTTATTGTTTAGTATGTAACATGTACAACCAAACTGATGAAAATAAGAAATACTTGGTTTTCTTCCTTTAAACAGTTCATATGCTGTTTTATTCAGAATAGGTCTAATATAGATCCTGTTCTGAATATAACATGCTGTGTTTACAGCTTCTGCCCAAAAGTACTTAGCAATTTTGGATTCATGGATCATGGTTCTGGCCATTTCTTGTAAAGACCTGTTCTTTCTCTCTACAACTCCATTTTGTTGTGGAGTTCTAGGAGATGAGAACTCATGGAGAATTCCATGATCTTCACAAAAATTTTCAAATGGTTCATTTTCAAATTCCCCACCATGATCACTTCTAATTTTTAAAATTTTCAAATCAGTTTCATTTTGTACTTGTTTGCAGAATTTGAAAAACACAACATATGTTTCATTTTTGGTTCTAAGGAATTTAACCCAAGTCCACCTACTATAATCATCAACAATTACAAGTCCATACTTCTTCCCATTGATTGAAGCTATTCCAAAAGGACCAAACAAATCAATGTGAAGGAGTTCTAGAGGTTTTGAGGTGGAAACAATGTTCTTAGATTTAAAAGAAGTTTTAGAAAATTTTCCAATTTGGCATGCTGAGCATAGAGCATCTGAGTGATAATCAATGTTAGGCAGGCCTCTAACCAGCTGTAACTTGCTAAGCGTAGAGATGAGTTTCCAGTTAGCATGTCCCAGCCTTTTGTGCCACACCCACTTCTCATCACTCACAGACAGAAGACAAACAACCTTCTGCTGAACCAATTCAGAAAAATTTATTTTATAAACATTGTTTTTCCTACTACCTTTGAACACTACAGACTTATTTTCATTGTTGATTACAGTGCAAGTGTTCTTATTAAACAAGACTTCATAATTACTATCACATAATTGACTTATGCTAAGTAAATTATGTCTAAGTCCATCTACCAGCCAAACATCATCAATGTACAGGGAAGAATTACCTATCTTACCAGTACCAATGATCTTTCCTTTCTGACTTCCTCCGAACCCCACAGTTCCTCCCTCTTTCAGAGTCAGGGTTTGGAACATAGACTTGTCCCCTGTCATATGATGCGAGCATCCACTGTCCAGGTACCAGGACCTTTCCTTTTCTCTGGATGACAAGCATATCTGCAATATAAATGATCTCAGACTTAGGTACCCAGATTTTCATGGGTCCTTTGGGGTTAGTCCTGAAAGGTTTTGGCTTTTTCATCTTGTGTCTGAAGTTATGATATTCAGACTTGTTCTGATACTTTGGATATGAATCCTTGTATCTTGAATAAGTCTGAGTTTCAGAACCTGAGTTCTTCAGAACCTGAGTTCTCAAAGGTTTGGACTCAGATTTCTTCAGAACCTGAGACTTGAAGGTCTTTGGTTCTGAGTTGTTTAAAGTCTGACCCTTTGAGTGCTTTGGTTCTGATTTCCTCAGAATTCTAACTTTGTTAGCTTCAGGCACAAGGCAAGCTTCAGTTTTGCCTTTCTTAAAATAATTAGAAGCAGAAAACTGATTGGTTTGCTTTTGCTTGCTTTGCTTAACATTCTGAGATTGAAAATGTTTTGTATTGACTGGTTTAATAGATTTTGCAGTTTTAATAAACTCAGTCTTAGAAAAATTTGAATTTGAATTATTCAGATTCTGAGACTTGCTAGTTCCAGGTACTGAACTCTTCAGACTCTGAACATTTTCAGGTTTAGAGTCTGATTTTCTCTTACTCTTAGGCTTAGAACCTTTTGGCTTAGATTTAGGCAACATTTTAACATCTGCCTTCATCTTACCCTTAGGTTCAGAAGCTTTAGAGTCTGAGCTGTTCAGAACTTCAGACTCAGTCTCAGTTTCTGACATTTTCAATTTCTCAGAGTTATCAGAAGCAGGCACAAAGCATATACCATTGCCTTTTAAAATATTTCCAGAACAGGAAGGTGAGTTTGATTCATTTGAAGGTTTGAATGAATCATAGCCAATGCCTTCACCTTTGTTTCTGACCATATTATAAAGCATAGAGGCAATTTTAGTTCTATTGAATCCAGTTAAAATGAAATCCTGGAGAGCTATTTCATGTTCATTAGGAATTGCTTCAGGTTTCTTATGAGTCTCATCTCTGAGTTCTCTAACTTCTTCATCAAACTCAATTATTTGATTTTGAAGTTTGAGATTTTCTTCAGACAGCAAGTTAGTTTTATTTTTCAAAAACTTAATTTCTCCTAACTTGCTTTTTAGATGACTCATAAGATCATTCACTGTTTCAATTAATTCAGATCTAGTGAGTTCAGAATATACCTCATCTTCTTTATCTGAATCTGAACAGGATTCTGCATCAGAAAATGCAGTTGCCATCAAAGCTAGGTTTGCTTCCTCCTCATCAGATTCAGACTCATTGTCCAAATCATCCCATGTTGCCATTAGACTCTTTTTAAGCTTGTTTCTGAAACTGCTGGACTTTGAACTGGACTTCTTTGCTTTTTCTTTTGACTTGTCCTTCTGAAGATCAGGACATTCAGCAATGAAGTGACCAGGTTTCTTGCAGTTGTAACATTCCTTCTGGTTATCCCTCTTTGAACCAGATCCTCTAAAGTTACTGCTTCTGTTAGAGAATTTTTTCTTTCTATTCATTAGATACTGAATTCTTTTAGAAAGCATTGCAAGCTCATCAGCATCTGAGTCTTCATCAGAATTTCCCTCAGGAAATTCTTCATCAGATTCAATAGCTTTCAAAGCTTTAACAGGCTTCCTTTTAGATTTCAGAGCTATTGATTTTGGTTCT
The DNA here is from genome assembly GCA_018208015.1 of Medicago ruthenica. Taxonomy (NCBI): domain Eukaryota; kingdom Viridiplantae; phylum Streptophyta; class Magnoliopsida; order Fabales; family Fabaceae; genus Medicago; species Medicago ruthenica. Next base: position 34,009,893 of record CM031374.1, on the reverse strand, counting down.
CTAACAGACTCATCCTCATTGAGTCCCAGTTCATGCACCTTGAGGGAGCTTATAAGATCCTCAATACTTAAAGTATTAAGATCCTTAGCTTCCTCAATAGCAGTCACTTTAGGTCTCCATTTAGATGGCAGACTTCTCAAGAGTTTGTTCACATGATCAGCTGTGGTATAACTCTTCTTCAGAATCTGAAGTCCAGAAACCAGAGTCTGAAATCTTGAGAACATTGCCTCAATATTTTCATCCTCTTTCATTCTGAACAATTCATATTGCTGAACAAGAATGTTTGCCTTAGCTTCTCTAACTTTTTTGTTACCTTCATAGTTAGAGCAGAGGGATGTGAAGATGGCCTTTGCTGTTGACTTTTCACTTAGCTTCTGGTACTCAGAGTGAGGTAGGGAATCCACAATGATTCCTCTCACATTGTGATGCTTTCTATATATCTTTCTTTCTGCATCACTTAAAGCTCTTCTGTTGACAACAACACCTTCTTCATCAACTGGTATTGAGATTCCATCTTCAATAATATCCCAAAGTGAGTCATCAATACCAATTATATGACTGTACATTTTACTCTTCCACCAAGAGAACTTTTCAGGATCACCAGTAAACATTGGGGGTTTATTGTGTGACCTGAATTTTCTATCATCAGTACCATAGTCATATTGAACAGAAGTATGTCTACCACCAGGAGGAGGAGGTGGAGGTGAATCTTCATTATCAGATGACATGTTTTTCTCAGGATCCTACTGACACACTGTTAAGTGTTAGTATCAGAACCGGAGCTTTGATACCAACTGAAGGTGAGAAAAACACACACAAGAAGAGGGGGGTTGAATTGTGTGAGTCAAAAACTAGGTTTCTTCCTTTTCAAAAACTTAAGTTAAGTTCAGAAGCTGATATGAATCAGTTCTGAACTATTTTCAAAGTGTATTGCAGCGGATTTAATATGAAAAGAGAGAGGGAAGGAGAGACACACAAAGATTTATACTGGTTCCTTCCAAATGTTGGAAGTTGTCCAGTCCCCTTGTTTTCCAACAAGAGATTTCAACTATAATCAGCCTGATTACAATTACTCAGACCACAAAGGAATGAGATTTCCAGTTGCTTAGACCACCAAGGAATAAGACTTCTAATGTTCAGACCACTAAGGAATGAACCAACCTTGCTTAGACCACAAAGGAATAAGACTCCCTGCACAGACCACACAGGAATGTGACTAACAGCTCAGACCACAAAGGAATGAGGTTACAATTGCTCAGTATTCAGACTGAGACTTAAGGACCAAACTGAATTACAAAGAAATAAGTTTGGATTGAACACTTGATAAAATATCAGAGGTGTTCTCTTAATACAACACAGGTTAAGACTCTTAACCTTAAGAAATTCTAAGTTACAGAGACTAAAAGAATTTCTAAGAGTTTTGTGAACTTATGAGTTTTGACAGCAAAAACAGAGCACAGGTTCAGCAGTTTTGTTTCAAGAGTCTTAGACAATTTCTCCTTTAATTCTTCTTCCTTTTATAGAGGAAATTAGAGCTGTTGAAGACTTGCAGAAATTAAGCAAAGAGCCGTTGCAAATTGAGAGCTAGGTTAGCTGCAATTGTGTGCTGAACTTTTGCAGAAAACAGAGAGCAGCAGCCATTTTTGAATTTGCTTTCCTTAAAAGCTGGGGAATGTTTGAGTCAGGGAGACAACTATTCCATTGAGTTGTTCTGACATATCCAGGCATTAAATGCGCACAGTAACAGTTGCTTTCCTTGCCACGTCAGACTTCAGAAGCTTCTGCGTGAACAGTACATCAGAAGCTCTCTTCAGGAGCACTGTTCATCAGAAGCACTTCTTCAGACTCAGACTTCAGAAGCAGGTCTTCAGACGTTGACTTTTGTTGACTTCCTTCAGACTCAGACTTCAGAAGCTGTCTTCAGACGCAGGCTTCAGACTCCCCTTCAGAAGCTGATCAGTAGCACCACTTCAGGAGCACTCTTCAGACCCAGTTTTCTTCCAGCTTTGCAACATTGCTTCTAAGCTTTCCTTTCTTGCTCTAAGCTTGTTCTTTCATAACCATTATCAATTACCAATCATTAAATACGTGGTTCTGAAATCACTTGAACAAAGCATTAGCAAATAACCAATTTTCTATTTAACACTTTTGTTATCATCAAAACCACAAAGAGAGATATGTTTATACATAATGTTTCAACAATCTCCCCCTTAATTCAGAAGAGGGTTGTTTAAACACATTTTGTTCCAACAATGATGTAACTCGAGGCTAACCAATGTTTGTCCATCAACAGTATACATGTACTTGTACCAAAACTCCATCTTGTGTCGTTATTCACCACATCCTTGGCTCTAAAGATGCTTTGCCAAACATAGCTTGGGCGTGTACATATTTTCGCCCCAAAGAAGTCAGTTCTTAGAAAGCAACGAGCCTTAAATAAGTGTGGCACAAGACTATTCTCATCCGTTTGAAATTTTTAGGCTTGTTTACCTAGCATTGAAGCATTAAAAGAGGCGAGATCCTTGAAACCCATGCCACCAAAATTCTTGTAAACTAAGAGTTTCTCCCATGACACCAACGGATACCCCTATTTGTTGCTCCACCATGTCCCCACCAAAATGCATTCATCATCTTTTCAAAAGAATCTATCAATGTTTATGAAGAAGGAAAATACTCATGACATATGACGGTATAGCTTGTAAAATAGACATTATCATTACCTAGTGACCCGCCTTTGAAGAAGCATGTGCTACTCCATGAATTCATTCTTTGCCAAATCTGATCCTTAAGATAACCAAACGTTGCTTGCTTGCTTATAGATAGCAGCCCCAAATATTTACCTATACCTATGACCGCTTGCACACCGTGGATTTGTGTAATGGATGTGCGCATTGGCTGTTCAACCAGGTTACTATAATAAATTTCAGACTTCGGAAGACTTACTGCTTGACTTGATGTTACTTCATATGTCGTCAAGATATTTTTCATAACATGCTCCTCAAATGTAGTTTCCCTGAAAAATAGAATCAGTCATCAGCGAATAAAAGATGAGACACCACTGGTGCATTAGCACAAATTTGTATGACACGTAAATCACCCCTCCTCTCAATGGCGAAGGTCCCTCCCTAGAATAATCGGACCAACCAAATTATTATTGACGATAACATAGTAATCCATAGATTCAACACACATAAGTATCCAACGAACCTATTGTGGCATAAAACCCAATTTCAACATGACTTCCTTTAGATACACCTAGTCAATCATATCATACGCTTTACCTATATCCAATTTGAGTGTGACGTTATTATTACTCTTGCGCCAATATGTTTTCATGTGATGGACAACTTCAAATGCGACCAAAGCATTGTCCAAATTGGATCTACCAGGTACAAATATTGATTGGTTATCGAAAACACATTTGTGAATAACCCTCTTCAACCTGTTAGCAAGAACTTTGGATAACAACTTATACAACACATTACAAAGTGCAATTGACCTCCAGTCCTTCATAGACTTTTGTCGATACCCTTTCAGAATGAGTGCCATGTTGGTAGTATTCAATATTGGAGGAAATTGATTTTAATTTAACCAGTGATAACATTCTTGGAAAATATCAGGGCTACATGTATTCCAATGTTGATAAAAACTAGGACCAAAACCATCAGGCTCGGGGCACTTATTCGGATGCATAAAAAACATGCTTCTTTAAATTCATTTATTTGAAACGGTGTCGTAAGTTCCAAATTATCATTGCCAAAAATAACCAGATTATACACACTCTGCTTCCTCTTAAATAATTCTTCAAACTATTATCTGGCTAAATGGCACATACCTATATCATCAGTAACTCTAGTCGCATCAGTCACTTCCAATGAAACGATGTGATTTACTTTCTTACGCGTTGTGGCAGACGCGTGAAAGAACTTTGTGTTAAGGTCATCGTCCTAATACCAGTGCGTTTTGCATGTGGCCTCCAATATTTATCTTCATGGATCAACAATTTATTCACTTGTCGCCGTAGATAACCAAGTTGTTGGGGGTCACAAGAATTACCCTGATTGTGGCACACATTCAATGATTTGTGACATTCCTCTATTTATGATTTCAGCTTGTTACAGTTGCTTCTATTCCATGAACTCAAATCACTTGCACACACCTATGACCAAGGCACCACAGAATAATTAGCATGTTATTCTAGCTCTCTGTAACAACATCACGAAGCGAAGCTTCAAGTTTAATACATTCTCATACTTAAAATTACGGCCAGCACACACTCTAGCTACCGATTCTAGCTTCATCAAATTGGAATAATGATCTGATGCATAGGCGACCAAATTTTCTAATTGTGCATTGGGAAAAATCGAATTCCAACCATCATTCGCCAGTGCTTTGTCCAATCACTCTGTAATTGCTCGCGGTGTACCAAGACTCTTAAATGATGTGTATTGACATCCTACCATTGGCACATCTGTTAAGCCGAAATTTGACACTGCTTGTCGAAAGCCATTGATTAACCAATCTGCTCTTTTGGTCTTTCCCACCTTCTTATGCTCAAACAAATTATCATTTAAATATCCACTTATACACCAAGGTAAAGTAACACCCCTTGCCAGAATTCTAAGGGGATCCGTAGTACACCCTTAAACTGCCATGCACAATGCGAACGATTATATGATTAGACGAGTAATTGGGTATGGAACAATTAAAAGAGTTTTTCCAATAGAGGGCCAAGACACCACTCCTACAAGTACTAATAACAGCAAGACAACAATGAAAACAAAGAACATAACAAAATCTTCACTTCTATTAGATGAGACAAGGGTATCGCAAAGAAATAAAACATCTGGTTTATACTACCCAGACTAGGTACTTCAATTTTGAAACTACCTTTAGGTTCCCTAAGCCTTGACAACGGGCCTGGATTTCTGAACTCGTCGTTACATCATTTTTATCAAAACATGATAATTCAAAAGACATAACCCAGTTCTCCCACTAACATTAAGTATTCCGAAGTCCCCCCCCCCCCCCCCCCCTCATACTCTAGATATGTAACCTTGTCACTATGAGAAACCAGGTGAAGCACTAACTGTCACGTACCAAAAGATCTAGTATTGTGTTAGACCCGGCATATATTGTTCCACTTATTCCACCATTCTGGATCAGCAGCCATCATACAATTCTTGATATCATTAATTTCCTAATGAACAACATTAATTCCACCATCAAGTAGCACCATTTTAGTATTCTTCTTAGTGTTACTCCCGGACGCTTCATCTGAACCAGCACAATTGTTTGGTGTAGCATCAGAGGCAACGTGCGCGTTCGGTTCAACTTTCACAAGGTTACGTAACCATCTATTATTGACAGCAGTACAAACCTTGAGAGGAGTTGATTTGAGACTTGCATCCCAAACTCTCATGTCATCATCAACATACTTCTCAAAGAAATGTTCACACGTACGATCAGTATGACCCAACAAGCTACAAGCATAGCAAAATGTCCCCAACCTTCCATATTGAATACAACCGAGACCCATTCACCATTACCAGACTGTACTTCAGTCTTATAAAGGAATTGTGCAGTGTGTTCCTGTCATCATATTCCTTGAATTCGCCTAGGTAAGCACCACTAGCGTGCCCAACAGTAGGCTGCATGAATTCAAAAGGCAGATTGTGAACTTGCACCCAAATATCCCAAGTGATTCAGCGCAACATCTTTAGAAACCATACCAGGAGTAATTTTTTCAACCACTAGGTTGCAGTTATGATACAACATTACAACCATGGATCGTCCTTCAATACGTTCTCAGCATCAATACGATGATTGAATTGAAATAGATAACGACCTTCCACCGCCAACATGATGGTTACACCTCGCAGAGGTTGCCAAAGATGTCCTAGCCTTTCTCGAAGATAGGAAAATTGAACTTCCCTTTCAGTCAGCACACAACCAATCAAGCAGTGGTTAAGAACAGTAACAAAAACATCAGTTGTTCCAGGATAAGTGTCATGCCACCATCTTCCAAAGTAAGTTCAAAATAGGTCAATTCAAACGGGACCTTGCACTAAAAAACAATGAGAATCAAGTATTTTAAAGTTATTTAAAAAAATTGATATAAATTATATTTATGTGACATTGTCGTTGAATATAGGCGTAAAATAGTTACTTTTTTTTAGGCGGTGTAAAATAGCTTTACGCTTTAAAATGTATGTCCATTAAAATCAATTTACACACCCAATAAAATATAACCCTTATTTGCTTCTACCAACTCTAAATGCTCATCAATCTCGTTTTGTTGTTATTTCTTTTCCAAAATTTTTATGGAGTTTAATTTTTGGTCTTTTAGCAATTTCTAACAATGTCAATTTATCAATCAACAGACTTTAAATTTGATTAGAGATGGATCTTGAACAACGAGTAGTGGTTCTCTAGTGTATTGTACTTGCAAGTACTTGGATGTTCAAGTAATAGGAGATTGATATGAATGACAAATAGTGAGAATAATGTCTACCTTTCTCCTGAGTTTATAGGTCCTTCTGTGAGATCTTTTAGGAGATTTGGATGGAAATTTCATTGAGATAATGAGAATAATGCATACCAATTTTTAAGATGGTATTAAAATAATTCTTCAAAAAAAGATGGTATTAAAATCTATATAAAATCCTCAAGGGAATTCGCAGTTGGATTAACTCGGGTCACACCAAATGTCCAGTCTTAGATTAGAGAGGGTGTATTAATAGTTTTATATTGGATGAGATATTAGACATATGTTTATAAGTGATGCTTTTATAAGGGGTGGATATTACTCTCGTTATTAGTAAATTTTGTAAGAGTTGAGTCAAACTCAATCTAAATTTTAAGAGATCGCAAATAGAGTTAGAATGTTGGAAAAAGGAGAAGACGAAGAGAAAGTGTCCTCAATACAATATATAAGGCTTTCATATAATTGCAATATGATTAATTTGAGACTTTCTATCATTTTGAGACTTCAACAAATAATATCCCATTGCATGGATGATTGCATGTACAATGCTTAGGGGAAATTACCCCATATTTTAAATTTTATTGCTTGAACATTTGTAATAACTTTTTCCCCGTAGGTGTTACTCTTATGAAACAAAATTGTAATTAAATGAATGTAGAAAATTGTAAGATATGAATTTTTACTGATCCTCTACCACTTAACACACTAAAACACAAAATATCATATTCCAAAAAACAGTTGAAAACAGAGGAAATTGTTAATGAAGCTGTGTTTTATCTATTAAAAGTTTATTAAAAATAGTTTATGGAGCTTGATAGTCAACTTCATACTTTTATCATCGATGGTCATTAAGATAAATAAGATTATAAGTAAATCTCTTCCCATTTCGTGTATGAAAGAGAAAATTGTTCAAAAGTTGTCAGAAAATGGTTGTACACATATCATTTCTTATGTGTTTTGTAAAAGTTTAACATATTTCTTCAACAAATATATTATACTCCTATTTCCTTGCTCTCGCAACATAAATTTTTTGAATCTGCCACTATCTCAATGTCATAATGTGTTTGTCCTACCTAGTAGTACTTACAAAGAGTTAATGCAATTCCCTTTTAGTAAACATAGTCTTCAAAACAAGACATGTTTGAAATTAAACAATTGTTTGATAACGAAATGTTTCAATCCCATATAAATGCATGACATGTTAACCACCAGACATATAGAAAATATTAACTTCTTTTATATACTTTTCTTCCTACAAACTTGTTCATACTCTTTAACTGCTATATTCTATAAATAAAAATCTTCATACTTAAAAGAAAAAATAATTGATAGATTATCAACTTCAGATCTTCACATTAGACAATGCATATCAAAGGTTGCTTTAGATATTAATGTGACACAATGACCTAGGCAACAAAAAAAAAAAAAAGATGCAATAGCCAGCTCCTGTTACTGTTGGAAGTTATAACTGAACACTCAAACAACTTGCAATTTCCATTTCATTGATGTGGGATTTTTGTATTGAAATGGAGATAATAGTATTTCGTAATATACAGGGGAAGGCGATTTTTTCAACATTTCCTTACAAAGAACTTAAGAGAATGGCTTTACAACTGGAGCGTAAAGATTACCGTTGTTTAACATATTTGCTGTCTTTGCTTAATCATCCTCTAATACTTGGATGTCTCTCGGTCTCGACTAACGCTTACAGTGCCATTTGTTGTACTATTACCGCTTCTGCATTGCTGCAATTGTTTCTGGAGATGCCTCACAACCTCATTCAATCTTCGAATATTTTTCTCTTGCACTAAAATAATCTGCATCAAGCAACATCAATTGAACAAAAATTCAGAAAATTTGATGCAAAATAGCATAGTCAAGATCTAAGTTCAAACGAGAAAATTTCCAATAGTTCTGGACTTGACAGCATACAGACCATGACGAATAGAAACTTTGTAACATGTATGCAAATGTATAACTTTTCTGCAAAACATAATTTTAGGAACTACTGATTTCCATACAACGTAGATAAGAAAAGATATCATAGACTTGCGCTCTCATTGTCAGTGAGATATGACGGTCTTTTTTGCAGACTTTAAATATGGTTCCCAAACTTCATCGTAATTAAAAAATTTCTTTTTTTCTTTATGCTCTGTACAAAAAATTAGAAAGTGGAATTTAATATTCCAATACATGTGGTGTTCAAGGAAACATATATTTCAATGTTTCAAGCTATTTAATGATTTCTGCAAAACAATATTACAGAAAGATATGTATATAGGAAAAGAGGGAGTAGCATATACAACTGACAGAGTTTCCAATTCCAATGAAGAATGACCAGATAATTCTGAAACAGTGACAGTCAGAGATTGTAAAAAGAGGACTGTCTTGTTAAGTTATTCAAAAAATTGTTACTGGTGCTCATTACCTAGACAAGCAGATCTTTATGGTAAGAATCACCACAAAATCAGCACGCACCATGCGGAGGACACTAGAAAGGCAAGATTGATCAAACTAACTCGCTAGCATTACAACTTTATCTATTGTCATAGGATTGTTTCATGGCATATCAAAAAAGGGTTATATACTGAATTCAGATCAACAAAGGCTTCAATGACGCAAGTTCCCATTTAAAAGCTGCGAGTAAGCAATGCATTAACTCCAAATGCTTTATTTTGACAATTAAATCTAAATGTTGAATAACTGATAATACATACCCTATAGCGCTTAGATGAGATGACACGGGTCTCTTCTAGCTTAACCAAGGTCCTGGGTTCAAATCCAGCAGTGTTAAAACTCTTAGGGAGAGTTTGCCGTTCATTTGGGTCCCACAAGCCTCGAGGGATTAGTCTCCGCAGTTGCGCGCGCATAGGGTTTACACAAAAGAAAGAAAGAAAAAAGCTGATAATACTTAAGCAGATATATGGGCTTCAATTATAAGTAAATCTCTTCCCATTTATAAGGTCTCCAATTATACCTAAACTAGGCAATATATGTACTTCAGTGATTCTCTTATTCCAGAGTAATTTAGATATGAAATAACTTATCATAGAGTCACAGAATTCCAAAATTTGTGGACTCCGTATATTTAATTATCTGAGGATTCAGGTTTTAAGTGTTTTTACTTTAAAGATATGGACATGGAAAATTTCTTTCAAAATTAGCCAAATTCACTGAGCTCATTAGTTTGAAGCCACATTCAGAAGTGACGAGGTTTAAAAAAAAAAAAGAAAAAAACTAACTATGAAAGCTATACTATGGCTTTTTTGACTTTGGATAAAGAACTTGATTCATTCCTCATAACACATACACTTATCATATAAGTGCTTATGCATAAGCTGTTATTATAACAAAAGATAAAACAAAGTCGAACCGTTTACCTAAAATTTTCCACACAGTCTCACAATTGTTTATGAAAGTAGATATACTCAAATAAGCAAATCCAAAAAGATCCTAAATGACAAAAATACAAGCTAGCATACAAGCACATTGATGCAAACAAGAATAAGAGCAGAAAGTCAGGTCAAAATAGGAAGATGGGAAAAACTATAATAACCTTTTCTTTTACTATTTCCACCCCCTTTGAAAGGATTTGGTGCTTTTGAGATATAGTGGAAGTTGAATGAACATCAAGAACAAGTAGTTGTTTCCACTCAAACTGAGAAGTGATTACAAGCATGAGCAGTAGAAATACAAGCAACAAGGGTCGAGGCATCATAAGCTTACAGATCGGTGAGACTGAGAACGATAAAAGGCGAAATTCATCATAGGTCTTCAGATGATGCGCTTTCATATTATATTTTGCAATTGCGGCTTTGCAATAAATTTCAAATTTTTTAAGCTCAAAATGTGAATTCATTTTAAAAAAAAAAAACAAACACTACGGTAGAGTCAAAAATTGAGGTGTATATGGGTTCGTTCAACCAAAAAAATCCGGTCAAACCCACAAAAAAAAACAAAAAAAACGGGTTGGGCCGGGTAAATGAGTGACGTGGTTTTAAAAAGAAAATTGTTTTTCACACTTTAAAGAAAACTAAAACACACCAGTAATTTACGTTTTTTAACTGCCGATGGAAAGGATCCGGTGACAGCTAATTGCCGATGAGAAGGAAACCAACGGCAGTTTGCTGTCGTTGCCATGTTTTGTCCATATTTTCTAAAACTTCACATTTTTTCATCTTAATGTGAACAAAAACGATAAAATGAGTGAACAAAAACGATAAAATGACATGTGATTAAAGTGAAAAAGCAAAAAACAACAAAAAAAGTAATAAATAAAAATGATAATAATAATTTGAAAATTATACTCTTGAAAATAACAGAAATTATATTTTCTTTTATTATTATATATATGATATGATTTATTATATATATAAATAATTTGATTTTTTATTGCATTTTTATTTATTATACTCTTATATTGAAATTATACTTTAAAAAGCAATTTTGATTTATAAATATATATAGAAAAGAATAGAAAAAGAAAAGAAAAAATGGAATATACATAAGTCAATGTGTGGAAAATAATGAAAAAAAACAAATTCATGCTCCACGGCATTTAAGTGCCGATGGAGTAGAGATGTGAAACGGCAGTTAACTGCCGAAAAATGTGAAGTTTTAGAAAATATAGGCAAAACATGTTTTAGCTTTCTTTGAAATGGTAAAGCAATTTTCTTTTAAAAATTGATATACCCATAAAATAAAACAGGTTTCGGGTAAAACCGGATCCAAACCCAAAAACTCATTTTAACCCGGAAGAAGGAGAATCATATACATATTCCTATTTTCAATCGGTGATACATATTCTAATTTGTCATAAATAAGTCCAATTTACAAACGGTGATAGATTGATGCATATTTCAATTTGCCAATTTCCAATTCAATGTTCAATTCAATGCATAAACAGACCAACATTAACCAACCAGTAGTACCATCTACCAAAACCAAACCCATTCGTCTCTCATCGCCGTGTTTACATCACTTCCCCTTTCTCTCTCATCGGCTCATCGCATTTGCATCATCAATCGAAGATGGTACGTATTTTTTTCATGTCAGGTTCTTGTTTTCCTTTTAATGGGTGCATGTTCATTTAATTGATTTGAATCCTAACAACATGGTTTACATTCATTTTTGTTAGCATTCAAATTCATTTTAGTTACTGTTTTCATGTTTGTTTCTTTGTTACCATTCACGTTCATTTTTTATAGTTTTTGTTTTCCTTATTAGTTTTGAAGTTTAACAACATGGTTTACTATTATAAGTTCATGTATTCTTTAGTTGATTTGTTGGTGTTGCTTTGAAGTTAGAAATAATGTCTTAACTTAAAGTTTAAAATTATTTGTTACTCATTTAACATTAAACCATTCATGACTTATTCTTAAAAGTTAGAAATGAAAAATACTTTAATAGTTTGATCTTTCAATTCTCTTTAGAACACAAGATTAGCTTATTCATGACTTATTCTTAAAAGTTAGAAATGAAAGATTAATGAGGACAATATTTGTGGTGAATGTCAAATTGGAAAACAAACAAAAAGTCTCATCCCAGATTAGAACACCAGGTAACAACTAAAGTTCTTGAATTGTTACATATGGATTTAATGGGACCTATGCAAGTTGAGAGCATTGGAGGAAAGAGGTATGCATTTGTGGTTGTTGATGACTATTCAAGATTCACTTGGGTTAGCTTTGTTAGAGAGAAATCAGATACTTTTGAAGTATTTAGAGATTTGTGCACTCAGTTACAAAGAGAGAAGGACTGTGTTATTGTTAGAATCAGAAGTGATCATGGGAAGGAGTTTGAGAACAAGAAGTTTTCTGAGTTCTGTGAATCTGAAGGAATTAAGCATGAGTTTTCTGCACCTATAACACCTCAGCAAAATGGTGTAGTTGAGAGGAAGAACAGAACCTTAGTAGAATCAGCAAGAGTCATGTTACATGCTAAGAAGCTACCTTATATGTTCTGGGCAGAAGCAATGAATACAGCTTGTTATATACATAATAGAGTGACTCTGAAGAAGGGAACTACCTCTACTTTGTATGAACTATGGAAAGGAAGAATGCCTACTGTGAAGTATTTCCATGTTTTTGGGAGCAAATGTTATATTTTGGCTGATAGAGAAAACAGAAGAAAATTGGATCCTAAGTCTGATGAAGGAATTTTTCTAGGTTACTCAGTGAACAGCAGAGCTTATAGAGTGTTTAATTCCAGAACCAAGGTTGTGATGGAGTCTATTAATGTTGTGATTGATGATTTGTCTGCTGAAAAAGAAAGAGATGAGTATGAAGTGGTTCCAGATACTGAAGCATCAGAAGAACAACTGTCAGAAGCTCCAAAACCAGAAAATCAAGTAGAGTCTGAAGTAGAAGAAATTCATCCAGATCATGTTCCTACTTCTACTAGAGTTCAGAAGGATCATCCAAGAGATTTAATCATTGGGAGTCTTGATCAAGGTGTCAGAACCAGAAGATCAGACTCAGTTGCTACTAATTCTTGTTTTGTGTCAAAGTTTGAACCCAAAAATGTTAAAGAAGCTCTTACTGATGAATTTTGGATTGAAGCCATGCAAGATGAATTGAATCAGTTCAAAAGAAGTGAAGTGTGGGATCTTGTTCCAAGACCTGAAGGTTTGAATGTCATTAGCACTAAGTGAATTTACAAGAACAAAACAGATGAACATGGAACTGTGGTCAGAAACAAGGCAAGGTTAGTTGCTCAAGGTTACACTCAAGTGGAGGGACTTGACTTTGATGAAACCTTTGCACCTGTGGCCAGATTAGAGTCCATAAGATTACTGTTGGGAGTAGCTTGCATCCTTAAGTTCAAACTGTTTCAGATGGATGTGAAGAGTGCTTTTCTGAATGGTTATTTACAAGAATAAGTGTATGTTGAACAGCCTAAAGGGTTTGTGGATCATAATTTTCCAGATCATGTTTACAAATTGAAGAAAGCTTTGTATGGATTGAAACAAGCACCTAGAGCTTGGTATGAGAGACTGACACAGTTTCTTGTTACTCAAGGCTATCGAAAAGGTGGAACTGACAAGACTTTGTTTGTGAAAGAAGAAGATGGAAGTCTGATGATTGCTCAAATTTATGTTGTTGACATAGTTTTTGGTGGGATGTCAAACAAAATGGTTCAGTTATTTGTTCAGCAGATGCAGTCAGAATTTGAGATGAGTCTTGTGGGCGAGCTTACTTATTTTCTGGGACTTCAAGTCAAGCAGATGGAAGACACTATATTCATATCTCAAAGCAAATATGTAAGGAATATAGTCAAGAAATTTGGGATGGATAATGCTAGTCATAAGAGAACTCCTGCAGCTACTCATTTGAAGTTAACTAAAGATGAACAAGGTGTTTCAGTTGATCAAAGTCAGTATAGAAGTACGATTGGGAGTTTACTGTATCTAACTGCAAGCAGACCAGATATTACTTTTGCTGTTGGAGTGTGTGCAAGATATCAAGCTGATCCAAAGATGAGTCATTTGACTCAGGTGAAGAGGATTTTGAAGTATGTGAACAGCACAAGTGATTATGGGATCATGTACTCACACAGTGCAAGTTCTGAATTGATTAGGTATTGTGATGCTGACTGGGCAGGAAGTGCAGATGACAGGAAGAGTACTTCTGGTGGATGTTTTTTTCTAGGGAATAATCTAATCTCATGGTTCAGCAAGAAACAAAATTGTGTGTCTTTGTCTACAGCTGAAGCTGAATATATAGCAGCTGGTAGTAGTTGTTCTCAGTTGGTGTGGATGAAGCAGATGCTGGAAGAATACAACATTGAACAAGGTGTTATGACTCTATTCTGTGATAATTTAAGTGCTATTAACATTTCCAAGAACCCCATACATCACAGCAAGACCAAGCACATTGATATCAGACATCATTTCATCAGAAACCTTGTGGAGGAAAAAATTGTGCAGCTTGAACATGTTGATACTGACAACCAGATTGCTGACATTTTCACAAAAGCTTTGGATGCCAAGCAATTTGAGAATCTAAGAAGCAAGCTAGGAGTTTGTCTACATGAAGAGTTATAGCAATTACAGATTTCAGAGGGTGAGCAAGCTGGAGGTGAGGAAGATGAAGGTGTTGCAAATGCTGAGTTTGAGTCTGAGTCTGATACTGTATTTGATGGAATTTCAGTTTTTGTTCCCTACATGATGGAGTTTTGTCAAAATTTTGTGGCTAAAAAGGGGGAGTGCATTAGTGTTATGTTCCTGAGTTGTGGTTCAGAAGTTTTTTTCTCAGAATTTTACTGCAGTTCAGAATTAAGGGGGATAGTTGTTTGTTTTGTGCTGAGTTGCAGGGGGAGTTTTCTGGGAGTTGTGAAGCTGGTGTCTGTTGTTGGTGTGTGTTTGTTCAGGGGGAGTTTACATGTGAAGATCAGGAGCTGAGTTTGTTGGTTTGTGTACTTCAAGAATATCAGAAGTTGTCTTGTGAGCTTCAGGATGTGTCTGTGCTGAACTGAAGCTGTTTGTTTGGTTTCACATGGATTAACATAGTTTTTATCCACTGTTATCTCTGCTGCTATGTTGGTTATGTGTAGTTCTTCATGGTGGATTTATTTTTTGAAGAGTGAAGAACTTAGTTTTATGGTTTATTTGATTTTAGCCAAAAATTTGCCAAAGGGGGAGATTGTTGAGTATTTATATGTTGGCTGCATGTTTTGGTAAAATCAAAGTGCTCAAGTGTCATACCCCATTTTTTTGACCCATTTTTATTTTTGTTTTTTTTCTCGTCCTTTTAAGCCAGAAATTCTCGTCATTTCAGACGAAATTTCGGCAGAGAGGTATTTTAAAATACCTCATTTTTTGGTTCGTTTTAGGGCCACTTGTTATTTTATTTTTTTTATGTTTATTTTCTCATCTTTACTTTTTAGTCTCAGTTTTTATTTATTGTTCATTTATTCCATTTTTATTATTATTATTATTATCACTATTATTACTATTTATTGTTCATTATTATTATTATTACTACTATTATTATTATTTAATTGTTTCCCTTTTTATTATTGTCATTTTTTTAATGTTAATTTTAATTTTTTAATTTTTGTGGGTCAAAGTCACTGTACTGTACAGTGTACAGTACACGTACAGTGACAGTGTCATCATTTTCTTTCCTCTGTTTTTCTTCTTCTTGTGTCCAAAATCTGTCCAAAATCAAGGGCAAGTCATTTCAGGGATTTTAACCAAATTTTTTGCCAAACCAAGAGGGCCTATAACAGAGACAAAAAATCAGTCACAAAGAGAGGATTTTGATTTTCATTAGAGAGAAATTGGAACAGAACAAGAAGAGAACACAAAACAGATTTTTCTTTGCAAACACAAAACAACACAACAAAATTTCCAAAGCCACATATCCAGCAACAACATCACACACCAGCCCTCACAAACCCCCCCACGTCCCAGCCACTCTCATCACCAACACAAACTCAGCCCCTAATACAACCCACACGCCCCTAACACAAACTCAACCCCCCAAAACCACCACAAATCCGAACCTCACACACACACATAAACGGCCGAAACACCACACTCCCCAAATTACCCAGCACAAACACTCACGCACCACACACGTTTTCCCCCCCTTTAACAGACACAACACACGGCCAAGAGCAAGAATTCACAAAACCGAACACAAAGAGAAAAAAAAAAAGGTAGCTTTTGTGTTTTTTTTAAAACCTAGATCTAGGTTTTTTGAGAAAGATTTTGAGAAAAATAGTGTTGGATTTGAGAGGAGAATAGAAAAGGATTTGGGAAAAGTATATTTATTTCGAAAAAAAAAGCAAATTTTTTTTTCCGGCGCGGTGGTGCCGCCGCGTGGGCCGGCGGCCACCACGCCGGAATACCTTTCCGGCGAGGAAAGTTAGAGAGAAGGGGGAGAAATTTTCGGCCAGGCAGAGGAAGAGAAGAAGGAGAGAGAATGAAAGTTGAAAATGAGAGAAAATGTGAAGGGAGGGGGTTTAAATACCCCTCCCTGTTTCTGTGTGATAGGGTGTACGCGTTAGCGTACACCCACGCTCTCCTGGCCTTTGATTTTCAATCGTATGGCCCTGCTTTCTTTACCCTGTGATCTGATCAGGGCCGTCTGATTAATCAGACGGCCCAGATTAATTTACGAAAGCCCAATGCCTTTTGGGCCTTTTCTTTCAATCTGATCAGTTATTTTTACTACCAGCACCCCCAGTTTTATTTCTACACCTCTTTATGTTATTTCTTTTATTTATTTTCTTTGCAATTTATTTTCCTTTTTATTACTATTTCCTTTTTATTTGTTCCTTTATTTTTAACATCTCATTCATTTACCTATCATATTACACATGCATTTTATTTTTTTGTTTTTATTTCTATTTGTTCATTTTATTTTGCATTTTTTTTATGGCATTAGCATATACATTAGGAACAAAAATGTTTAAATATGCATTGCATTATTTTTCATTTTTATTAGTTTAATTCATAATCTAAAAAACAAAAAAACCTTTTCATTTTGATTCAATATCGTTTGTTTATTTCTTTCGCGTTTAGCTTTTTTTTATCGCACTTAATTTCATTTTGAGCATTAATGCTTTAGTCTTTTCATGTTTTTTTTATTTTATTTTTTATCAAGTTATCATTCCATTTTCAATATATCAAAAAACAAAAAAAATAATTTTCTTTTCGTAAATGAAAATAAATATTAAGAGTTCAATCGACCGAAAAAGGAAAACTTGGGTAGACACCCGACGCTTCCCCGAATGCGGAATGCGAGATCCCCGTCTCGATCACGTTCAAAGCATTCGTCGTTCGATTAAATTTTTAATAAAACAAAAATCATAAAAAATATTTTTCTTTAGTGAGCGAAAAAGGAAAACTTGGGTAGACACCCGACGCTTCCCCGAATATTCGAAAACGAGGTAGACACTTCACTTTTCGGATATTCGTCCTCCGCCTAAAATCAATCTCAACCCATTTAACTTTACTTTTTTTTCACGCCCATGTGCGTTTTCAAACGGATGCCATCGCCCAAGCGCGAGTCCGCTCTTTTATTCAAACTCTTTTCACGCCCATGTGCGTTTTCAAACGGATACCATCGCGCAAGCGCGAATCCGTCTTTTTTTTTTTTTTAAGCAAACTTTTCCGCCCAAGTGCGACTAAACCATTTTCATAAATAAAATCAATCAACCCACAAATATTTTCTACCAAAGAACTACGTAGCTTTGAATTCTCCATCGCACCGGGAGATACGTAGGAGCAAGATCAAACTCTTGTCAAGCACCCTAATAAAAAACTCATTTTAGTCCTTAAATCATTTTCTTTTCTTTTTATTCTTTACAAGTACATTTCATAATAATAAGGCGGTAAACATGAAACTAACACATTTTGAAAGCTAATTAATTAATGGTTCCCGTTGAGTACAACGGATGTGAGGGGTGCTAATACCTTCCCCTCGCATAACCGATTCCCGAACCCGAATTTGGTTGCGATGACCTTGTTCTCGTTCTCAAAGGGGTTTATCGACGTTCCCCTTTTTTTCAAAAAATAAAACTTCGGTGGCGACTTTACTGTCTAGCGAGCGTTTTTCGCCCGCGCATTTTCCCCGCCGCTTCAGCTGGCGACTTCACTGGGGAGTATTTGAGAATCAAACCTAGTTAGTTAGTTAGCTTTTAGTGTTAGTTTCTTTCCTTCATGTTTGTTTATCTTTGGTCTATTTGCTTTATTTTATTTCTGCTTTGTTTATTTTTCACCTTTTATCTTATTATGCTATCATATCGGGGTTATTCAAAACTTTTTTTGAGGGAAGCTCTGTGCCCGAGCTTGAAAAAACCTAGGTTTAGGATGGTGGTTGCGTAGTATTGGCTTTCGAGGTAGACATCTCGTTTAGTCAATATGAAGACCCCGCTTAGAGATGGTCCTCTTTGCGAAAGGTCGTCCGTATAATGGTTAACCCGTTATTATGGCGAAATTCCGAATTGGACCCCTAACTCTAAAGACCTTTTTAGAACCTTTTCAAATTTTGGGTGTTTGTATTAGCTTTCGAGGTAGACACCTCGTTTTGGTTAATGCAAACCCCACCTAGAGGAGACACATTCGCGAAAGGTTGTCATATAATGGTTAACCCGTTATTATGGCAAAATTTCGAGATGTTTCTATGACTCTAGGTACCCCCAAAACAAAAACTTTAGAGCTACCCTCGGTGAGAACCTTGATATAGAAAGCACATAGAACTAAGCCCTCCTAGGGAGCCTTCCCTTTAGGTTTTATTTTCCAATTATCCATACCCGCATAAAACATACATGCATTGCATCCATATGCATAAAATCATTTTTTCTTAATATACAAGATTGTTTCAGGGAATTGCAAGGGCTAAATCCGTGGTGCAAGTATCCAACAAATTGAGCATGGGCTCCGAGAAAAGAAGAACTCTGTCATTAAAGGTTGAACTCCCGGATTTGGAAAGTCTCAGAAGTTTGAGTACCGAGTTGACAGCAATTCCAAAGAGTGCTTTTGTCTTCAAATATGGCGACATCCTTGATCTTTTGTTCACCAATGTTCGGGCAGACGCTCTCACGGCATTAGCACAGTTCTATGACCCCCCGATGAGAAGTTTCTTGTTCCAAGATTTTCAACTAGCACCTACACTTGAAGAGTTTGAAAGGATTATGGGCATTCCTCCAAAAGGCAAGGGTCCATATGTAGAAGTTGGCCATTCTCCAAAGGTTGAAAAATTGGCTGAAGCTCTAAACATAAAAGTGCCTGAACTTGCTAGCAATGTGAAGACTAGAGGAAAAGCTCCCGGTTTCCTCCGAAGTTATCTAGAGAAAAAAGCTCGTGAGTTTGCCGCATCCCGAGATATGAAGTCCTTCAACAATGTGCTAGCTCTCCTCATCTATGGTTTGGTATTATTCCCCTCAACCGAGAATTTTGTCGATTTTGCCGCAATCAGTGTTTTTTGGGCTGTCCTTACAAAAGACAAAGATCCGGTTCCTGCGCTCTTGGCCAATGTGTACTACACTCATCACATGCGTCATGAGAAGCAAGGTGGTAATATTATTTGTTGCTTCCCTTTACTTTATCGTTGGTTCACATCTCACATGTGTGAGGACGAGTCACGGATAAACAAGATGGACAAGAATGAATGGTCTCAATTTTTGGCATCTCTTACCGAAAATGTGATCCGATGGTATCCAAGGAAGCTTGACATCAACGAAGTTATCATCAGCTGTGGGGAATTTCCAAACGTACCACTCATAGGGTCCAAATCATGCATAAACTACAATCCAATTTTGGCTCTAAGGCAGTTGGGACGTCCTATGTGGGAGAAGCCCGAAGAGAAGTCTTTGGAATGCCTAGTGATACATGACTCGGGTGCCAATGACCCTGTGATGTTGCAAAAGGTCATTCGAGCTTGGGGAAGTATTAACAAGAAGGGTAATGATTGGAAACGCAAGGTTGGCGCCACCAAAGAGACTCACCGACAGTGGGTCAAAGAAAGAGTCCAAAAGGTGAAACTGCCGTTCATTGTCAAAGCCCCTATTCCCTCCAAATCTCCAGAGCCTATTCCCGTCTCCATAGAGGAAGCAGACGAGCTAAAAGCAACCATTGCCCGACTCAACAAGGAAAAAGAAGAATTGCAAAATGCTTTACTCAAAGCTACTCAAGATAATTGCGAGCTAAAAAGGGAGGGAGTCCGAAAGGACGAAATCATCGAGAGTAGCAACAAAAGGTTAAAGTTTGAGGAGGATGAGAGGCGCAAGGTGCAAGATTGCTTGGGGGGGGCAAATTCCCAGCTCAAGCACAAGAACAAAGAGCGGGATGAACTCTTAAGCCGGGTCCATGAGTTGAGAGAACTATGGAAAAGGTCCAAAGATGAGAGGAAGAAGCTAAAGGAAGAGCTTGAAGGTGCAAAGCAACAACTCAACAGCATGGCAAATGAGTATGAAGGATATGTGTTGAGTGAAAGGCTACAAAGGGAAGCGGTGGAAAGAGCGCTTGTGAGGAGTCAACTTGAACTGAAAAAGGAACAAGAGCATTTGGAGGAATTCAAGAGGTTCAGTGACCGTCAAGAAGAGGCATATGAAGACCTCAAGAGGGAAAAGGAAAGATGGGAGCATCGCTATGTGAATTTGGTCGACTCGGTTGAAAATGGAACACTTTTCCGAATACTCCGGGACGAGGGTATGCATTGGAAGAATATGTTCGCAAGACTAGCAAAGTTGGCCAACGATGTGATCGAGACTATCCCCACCAAGTTGGAAGCCGCTGACGCCTCAATGCATCCTTTGAACACTCCCTCGGAAGTCATTGTTTTTGTTGAATTTTGTAAAACCATGATAAGAGACTTTAGGGAGAAAATTGAGGCAACCTAAAAAGTTTGTAACCTGCTTGTTTGTAATTCCTTGACTATTAATGAAAAATTTGTATCGCCTTTGGTTACCTTTGTTTCTTTCTATCTCAATGCCTTTACAAATTGGAAGATACTTGCAGGAGCACCGAAAGCTTTGCAATTCCTTGAAAATTAATCATAACAAAAAATAAAAAAACTTTTTTTCACGCATTTGCATTAGCATCATCCATGGCATGCATACATCCGTTTTCATACCCAAAACTCATCCCCTTTTATTACCAGGAACCCCTACCACCCAAACTGATTCGTCGGCACTCGCACTACACTCGAAACAACGCAAGAAGGATCATGGACGAGATCGAGCAAAACCAAGAAGTCATGAGACAAGAGATCAATCAGTTGAATGGGAAGTTGGACCGCTTGATGGACACTCTTCAGGAACTAGCAAATAGGGAGCAGAACCCGCAACCTCAAGTAGTGGAAAATGTCACTCCCGAGCCGCAACCAGCCCCTGCAGCAGCAGTCGTTTGGCCTCCGTATGGTCTCCCTCAAGGCTATACACCTCCGCAGTTGGAGAACCATAACGAAAGTGGTCCATCTCAGCCTCGCCCGGCTCAAGCATCAGTGCCTCGCCCCACCGAAACTCTTGTGATGCAAGAGAACGCCGATGCTGCCACAAGATTTCCAGTGCCTCAAGGTACGGCCGAAAACCCATTGTTGGTGTACCATTCCCCCAACCTGTCAGGCCCTCATAAGGAGCATGCTGAACCTTCGGAAGGTGAGAACGAAGAGGCTAAAGGGAAAATTCTTGCTTTAGAGGAACGAGTCAAAGCAATGGAGGGAAATAGCGAATTCGGATTAGACGCACTTGACATGTGTTTGGTCTCGAACGTGGTGATTCCTCCAAAGTTCAAAACTCCGGATTTTGAGAAGTACAAGGGATTGACTTGTCCTCGTAATCATTTAATCATGTACTGCAGGAAGATGGGTGTAGCTGCACAAGATGATAAGCTCCTCATCCATTTCTTTCAAGACAGTCTCAGTGGAGCTTCCCTGAATTGGTATATGCATCTAGAGAAAAGTCGGATCAGAACTTGGAAGGATCTAGCCGAAGCTTTTGTCAAGCAGTACAAGTACAACATGGGCATGGCCCCAGATAGAATGCAACTACAAGAGTTGACCAAGAAAGGGACGGAAACGTTCAAGGAATACGCGCAAAGGTGGAGGGAGTTGGCATCGCAAGTTGAGCCTCCCTTGTCTGAAAAAGAAATGACAAGGATTTTCATAGGCACCCTGCAAGCTCCATATTATGAGAGGGTGATTGGAAGCGCCTCGTCCGGTTTCGCCGACTTGGTTATTATTGGAGAAATGGTGGAGTTGGGTTTGAAAAATGGAAAAATTCAAGGTGCTCCAAGTAGTCAAGTGGCTGCAAAGAAGTTTCCAACCTCTTTCCCTAAAAAGAAGGAAGGAGAGACCAATGCAGTAATGACTAGTTTTCCAAATTCCTACCGTCCACCTGTGAATGCTTATCATCCCCCTGTCCTTCAAGTACCATACCAAGGTCAGCATTATGTTGCTGCCGCAGCACCCATGCAATATCAGCACCCAGTACCCCAAAGACCTCATTATCAACCTGCTCGTCCCAATCATTGGGATCAAACCTCCAGTCAAAATCAATACCGACCTCTCAACAATCAGCGACCAAGTCGGATCGACCCGATCCCTATTCCATATAGTCAACTTTGGCCGCAGTTGATCAAGAATTCCTTAGTGGTACCCAGAAGTGTCAGGCCTTTGGAACCACCATATCCACGTTGGTATAACCCAAATGCCAAATGTGAGTTTCATTCTGGGGCCGTTGGTCACTCCATTGAAGACTGTAGAGCACTTAAAGAAACGGTTCAAGAGTTAATCAATAACAAAAGCCTTTCTTTCAAAGAAAAGGGGCCCGACGTGAAGAATAATCCTTTGCCGGGTTATAACGGCCCGAATGTCAATGCTGTTGACGAGGATGCGGATTTCGATGAGATCAAAAGAGTTGAGGAAATAAGTACTCCTCTATTGATGCTCCACGCTAAGCTAGTCAAATGTGGTTTGATCAAAGGAATCCATGAAAATTGTGAAGAATGCGCTTTAAGTCCCAAAGGTTGTCATTTGGTTAAAAAACAAGTACAAGAAATGATAGATCAAGGCGTCTTGCAAGTCAGTCGAGCAAGGAAGATGGGGGACGTGTCGGTCATCGAGCCGCATTTCGAAAGCAAGAAAGAAGTCCCCAAACCAGTTGAGATCCTCTACCAAAAGGGAGACGCTCAACCATCAACGAACCATAGGCAGCTTGTGGTCATATGTGTTCCTTCGCCATTTCCGTACGAAAGTTCCAAAGCAGTGCCTTGGATTTATGATGCAAAAGCCGTCGTTTATGAACCAGAGGGGAGGTCGGAAAGAGAATCTGCAAAGGTGATGGGTGGTGTTACCCATATTTCTGAAGCTAGCGGCATGACCCGAAGTGGTCGGATCTTTGCTCCCAAACAGCTCAGAGGAGAAGGCAATAAGGTGGTCGAGGAAGTCCAAAAAGGGAAAGAACTGCCCAGTCAAGACAAGGGGCAAGAATGTGGTGATCACCTAGCATCAAAGGAGGACGATGAGTTCTTAAAAATTGTCAAAAGAAGTGAATACAAAATAGTGGACCAATTGAATCAGACTCCTTCTAAGATATCTATCCTATCACTGCTGTTGAGTTCCGAGGCACACAGAAAGGCATTGTTGAAAGTGTTGAATCAGGCACATGTAACCCAAGATGTTACAGTAGACCATTTCGGTGGGATAGTTGCCAATATCACCGCTAGTAGCTGTCTAAGCTTTAGTGATGAAGACTTGCCTGCGGAAGGGAGAGCTCACAACAAGGCATTACACATATCCACAATGTGTCATGACACCGTCCTTGCAAGAGTGTTGGTCGATACGGGTTCATCATTGAATGTGCTGCCGAAGTCCACTCTCAATAAGATGTCCATTGACGGAGTATGCTTGAAGCCTAGCTCTTTGATTGTGAAAGCTTTTGATGGGTCCCGAAGGTCTGTCATTGGAGAGGTATTTCTGCCAATCCAAATAGGTCCGCACACTTTCGATATCACTTTCCAAGTGATGGATATCAACCCAGCCTATAGCTGCTTATTGGGACGCCCATGGATCCATGCGGCTGGAGCTGTAACATCCACTTTGCACCAAAAGCTAAAGTTTGTGGCAAATGACAAGCTGATCACCGTGGCCGGAGAAGAAGACATACTTGTAAGCCATCTGTCTTCCTTTCAGTATGTGGAAGCGGGTGAAGGATCTTTGGAAACCGCTTTCCAAGCCTTAGAGGTCGCCAATGCTGTGGCAGGGTACAAGGAAGTTTGCAAAGAAAAAGCCCCTGCTACCTTTTGGAAGAATGATGCGTTGTTGGCTAAAGGAGGAGGCTCCAAAGGCTGTGAGTACTTGTGGGATATGCCTATGAAACGAGATAGGTATGGATTGGGCTACAAACCATTCATGGGAGAGAGTGATGCTGCAAAGATACCCATTGGTAATATTCAAGACACTTTCCATAGTGCGGGTTTTGCTAGTGAAGATCAAGTAGCTGTCGTTGGAGATGATTCAGAAGAGGGAGAGACACCTTGTTTGGTCTACCAGGGCTCTCCGAATGCAAGCCTCAACAACTGGACTGCCGTTGAAATTCCCGAGATAGTTTCTTTTTCAAAGTAATTTTTATCATGTTTTTCAAATCCTTTTGCTCTGCCCAAGGCTTAAGGATAACTTTGTAGGGCACCCTTTATTTCAAATGTTGAATCATCAATAAAAAGCATTTCGTTTTCCACTATTCTTTATTCTTCCATTTCTGCATTTACTTTTCTAAAAAAAAAAATGATAATCATTTCCGTTCTTTTGTTTATTTTTGTTTCGTTCATCCTTCTAAAGATAAAAATCATCATAAAAACACATGCAGATCCCTGAACAAACCCATTGACTGTGATACTGCTACAATCCCGCGTAACCTTGAACTCCCCATTAACCAAGCCGAAGAGGATGGTGGAAGCGATTGCGAGCTTCCCGAAGAATTAGCAAGACTGCTAGAGCATGAATCTAAAGAGATACAGCCGAATCAAGAGCCTGTGGAGGTAATCAACTTGGGGACTGAGCATGATATAAAAGAGGTCAAGATCGGTTCGTCTTTAAAGGCAAAAGAGCGCGAAAAGTTGGTCGAACTTTTGAGGGAATATGCAGATGTGTTTGCGTGGTCATACCAGGACATGCCAGGATTGGATACCGAGATAGTTGAGCACAAGCTACCGCTCCGGCCAGAATGTCCGCCAATAAAGCAGAAATTGAGAAGGACAAGACCGGACATGTCACTTAAGATCAGGGAAGAGGTCAAAAGACAATTTGATGCAGGATTCCTAGCCGTAGCAAAATATCCACAATGGGTTGCTAACATAGTACCGGTACCAAAGAAAGATGGTAAAGTGCGAATGTGTGTCGATTACCGAGATCTGAACAAGGCAAGTCCCAAGGATGATTTCCCATTACCTCACATCGACGTGTTGGTAGACAATACAGCCCGGTTCGCGGTGTTCTCATTCATGGATGGATTCTCCGGTTATAATCAAATCAAGATGGCTCCGGAAGACATGGAGAAAACCACCTTCATCACCCCATGGGGAACATATTGCTACAAGGTAATGCCTTTCGGCTTGAAAAACGCTGGGGCAACTTATCAAAGAGCAATGATGGCTCTTTTCCACGACATGATGCACAAAGAAATAGAGGTCTATGTGGATGACATGATTGCCAAATCCGAGACTGAAGAAGACCATGTCCTTCACTTGCAAAAGCTATTCGTACGTTTAAGGAAATACAAACTGCGACTCAATCCAGCTAAGTGCACCTTTGGTGTCAGGTCCGGAAAGTTACTTGGTTTCATCGTTAGTCAACGAGGGATCGAGGTCGACCCTGACAAAGTACGTGCGATCCAAGATATGCCAGCTCCTCGCACTGAAAAGGAAGTTCGTGGTTTTCTAGGGAGATTGAACTACATCTCTAGGTTCATTTCTCATCTCACCGCTACTTGCGAGCCAATTTTCAAATTGCTACGTAAGGATCAAGCCATCATATGGAATGAGAATTGCCAAGGGGCATTTGAAAGAATCAAACAATACTTGCAAGAACCACCTATCCTGATACCACCCGTTCCTGGAAGACCTCTCATCATGTACTTAACAGTATTGGAGGAATCCATGGGATGTGTGCTGGGGCAACATGATGAAACTGGTAGGAAGGAACACGCCATTTATTTTTTAAGCAAGAAATTCACTGATGTTGAAGCCAGATACACCATGCTAGAAAGAACTTGTTGTGCTTTGGCATGGGCTGCACGCCGTTTGAGACAGTACATGATCTGTCATACGACATGGCTGGTATCAAAGATGGATCCAATCAAATACATCTTCGAGAAACCCGCTTTGACCGGAAGAATTGCCCGTTGGCAAATGCTATTATCCGAGTATGACATCCTGCATGTGACTCAGAAAGCTATCAAAGGAAGTGTGCTAGCGGACCACTTGGCTCATCAACCGGTGGAAGACTATCAGCCCATACCATTCGATTTCCCAGATGAAGACATTATGGCTTTGAAGGAAGATGAGGTCATAGGAGATGATGAAGGACCCGAACCTGGGGCACGCTGGAAGCTTGCATTCGATGGTGCATCTAATGCCATGGGGCATGGGATTGGAGCTGTTCTAATATCTCCACAAGGTGGTTATACCCCCTTCACAGCAAGACTATGTTTTGACTGCACGAATAATGTGGCGGAATATGAGGCATGCATTTTGGGCCTTGAGGCTGCCATCGATCTAAGAATCAAGATTCTGGAGGTGTATGGAGATTCGGCCTTAGTCATTTACCAAGTAAAAGGAGAATGGGAAACCCGGCATCCCAAGCTGATCATGTACCATGCTCATGTCTCGAAGCTAATAGAGTTCTTTGATGAAATCACCTTCCATCATATCCCAAGAGAAGAAAATCAAGTAGCAGATGCCTTGGCTACGTTATCCTCAATGTACAAAGTGAAGTTTCACAATGAAGCGCCGCTTATAAAGGTGGAGCGCCGAGACGAGCCAGCATTCTGTTTGTCAATAGAAAAGGTGTCTGACGGCAAGCCATGGTACCATGACATCAAAGTCTACCTCAAAAATCAAGAATATCCTGCAAACATCTCAAGTAGGGATAAAAAGACTTTGAGACGATTATCAGCTAAATTCTTCCTGAATGGTGATGTGCTCTACAAAAGAAACCATGATTTGGTTCTTCTCAGATGTGTAGACAAACATGAGGCGGACTTGCTCATCAAAGAAATCCATGAAGGGTCCTTCGGTACCCACGCCAATGGACATACAATGGCTAGGAAAATTCTAAGGGCAGGTTACTATTGGCTGACCATGGAATCTGATTGTTTCAGCTACGCTAGAAAATGCCACAAGTGCCAAATCTATGCGGATAAGGTGCACGTGCCTCCAGTCCCTTTAAACGTCATGGCGTCACCTTGGCCGTTCTCCATGTGGGGCATCGATATGATTGGGCCCATTGAACCTAAAGCTTCAAATGGACACCGGTTCATCCTAGTCGCCATCGACTACTTCACCAAATGGGTTGAAGCTACCTCATACGTCAATGTAACAAAGCAAGTGGTAGTTCGATTCATCAAAAAGGAGATAATATGTCGCTACGGACTCCCCAACAAAATCATCACTGACAATGGCACCAACTTGAACAACAAAATGATGAAAGATTTGTGTGAAAGTTTCAAGATCGAACACCACAACTCTTCGCCATACCGGCCAAAGATGAATGGAGCCGTAGAAGCAGCCAACAAAAACATCAAGAAAATCCTTCAAAAGATGGTGAAAACGTACAAAGATTGGCATGAAATGCTTCCCTTTGCCTTACACGGCTATAGGACCTCGGTTCGCACCTCGACAGGGGCAACCCCGTTCTCCCTGGTGTATGGCATGGAGGCAGTCCTCCCCATTGAGGTAGAAATTCCCTCAATGAGGGTCTTGATGGAGACGAAACTTGAAGAAGCAGAATGGATTCAAGCAAGGTTTGACCAGCTGAACCTAATCGACGAGAAGCGGATGATAGCCTTATGTCACGGTCAGTTATATCAAAGCAGGCTCAAGAAGGCGTTCGACAAGAAGATCCGTCCTCGAGAGTTCCAAGTAGGCGACCTAGTGCTCAAAAGGATCCTACCTATACAAAAGGATTCGCGTGGAAAATGGACTCCGAACTACGAAGGCCCTTATGTAGTGAAGAAAGCTTTCTCTGGAGGAGCCTTGATTCTCACAACAATGGACGGCGAGGACTTCCCGCGTCCTGTGAATTCCGATGTAGTCAAGAAATACTATGCCTAATAACAAAAAGAACGCCTGCTAAGTTGAAAACCTGAAAGGGCAGCTTAGGCAAAAAGGGGTATCCCGGTGGACTGAAAACTCGAAAGAGCGGTCCAGGCAAAAGTTAGGGATATAAAAAACAAAAGAAAACCCGCTAAGTCGAAAACCTGAAAAGGCGCCTTAGGCAAAAGTTGGGAAAAGAAAAAGGCATGTAACTACATTGGGGCAGTCTACTCCTAACACCGGCTGAAGAACCAATCCTTTTGCCATTCTCAGAAGCAGGATTTTGTGGGTTTAGGGTTATTAAGAAAGTAGCAGTCGTCATGACTCAATGGGAACTTCCAATGTTTTCCCTCTTCCCATCTTCATTTCTCTTATGGAGTTACACCTTTAGTGTGCTACCATTCCATGTACTAAATCTTGGTTGACCATTAATAAAGCGCATCTTTTTATTTACCTTGTCTCATTCCCTGTCGTTAAATGCTATGTTGATGATACAATTTTGAAATAAAAATAATAACATAAAATCCATTGAAATCATGATTTACTTTGATTTGAAAATATCATAAAGGAAATTAACGACTTCTGGCGAGGTGTTGTATCTCTCAGAATTCTCAGAGCAACCACGAGTGGTTCCCGTCTATAGCAGAGTCGACATCTACATACGAACTGCCCATGCATGAACGGAATGTCGAAAGCTCCGTCAGCAGCCATCCATTTGAAACTTCAATAGCGATGAGTTTTTTGCGAATGCCGAAGGATCGAAAACCCTAAACATCGTACCCTAACCATTTTATCCCATAAAAACCCAAAGCCCAATTTTCATTGGCACACCCCAACAAAAGCCCAATATTCATTGGCAAACAACGAAGCCCAATCATCATTGGCGCACACAAAAGCCCAATTTTCATTGGCACTCACATTTCCTACAAAGCCCAATTTTCATTGGCACCTAACCAACCAAAGCCCAATCTTCATTGGCACTCACCAACGCAACTGATCAAAGCCCAATCATCATTGGCACTCACAAACACCTACTCACAAAAGGCCCAATCATCATTGGCAAACACAAATCATAAATAAAGCCCAATTTTCATTGGCATTCCCTCCCTACAATCACAACCAAAAGCCCAACCATGTTTGGCATCCGATCACAACCAAAGCTCAACATGCCATTTGCTTACCCCACATGTCAGCATAGTACATGCATCATATCAAATTCATTCATTAGCATACATCTCATATTCATATCATACTCCTCACAATTTCTCATGTTCCCCCAATGAATCTCAATCAAATACTCCCCAGTGAGTCATCCCAGTGTTCCCCAGTGAACCTCATTCAAGAACTTCACCATTAAGTTTTTCAAAAAAATCCCCCAGCAGATTTCTTCCCAAACTATCCCATTCCTCAGTGGACCTGCTCACGACCACTGAAATTCCCCCAGTTAAAACTCCCCCAGCGAGTCTACCTGATCATACCATATCATTATCATGTCATTAGCGTCAGACTGGCGACAATCATACCATATCATTATCATTTCACCAGCGTCAGACTGGCGATGATCATATCATATCATTATCATTTCACCATTGTCAGACCGGCGATGATCATATCACCCTTTACCATTCCACCAGGACCCACTTGGCAGTAATCGGCCAAGCATCACTTTCCCCTAAGGATCGACTCTCAGCGTAAGCGGCTGAGTAAGACCACCTATCCCCAGTGAATCGACCTTCAGCATAAACGGCTGAATAAGATCATTCTTATCCTCAGGGATCTACCTCCAGCGCAGGCGGCTGGATATGATCACCTCTTCCCCTAGTGAATCGACCTTCAGCATAAACGGCTGAATAAGATCACTCTTATCCTCAGGGATCTACCTCCAGCGCAGGCGGCTGGATATGATCATTTCTTTCCTTAGAGGTTGACCTTCGGCACAAACGGCTGAATAAGATTACTCTATCCTCAGGGTCTACTTCTAGCATAAGCGGCTAGATAAGATCCCTTATCCTCCTGGATCGACCTTCAGCACCGACGGCTGAATAAGATCGCCTTCGCCCTCAGGATCTACCTCCGGCGCAGGTGGCCGGATATGATCACTTCTGTCCTTAGAGATCTACCTTCAGCGTAAGCGGCTGGATATGATCAATCTTCCCCAATCAAACCACATAATCCCTAGTGGAATCGGATCCCATTTCTTTAGCGAGCTCGGGTATCCTTTTGTCTAGTTTTGTCCCCAGTCAGATCATCTTCGCCGTCTTGCAATTATACCTGCATCACGAGCATTCACAGCATTGCATGCATAACATTGCATCCATAGCATTTTCCAGTCAAAATTGGTCAAAAATGGTGTACTCTGTATTTAAGTCTCTTCGACCCGTCGAATTTAAAATTTCACTTTTAAATCTCCGTAACGAAGAAACTTAAATAGGGGCAGCTGTCATACCCCATTTTTTTGACCCATTTTTATTTTTGTTTTTTTTCTCGTCCTTTTAAGCCAGAAATTCTCGTCATTTCAGACGAAATTTCGGCAGAGAGGTATTTTAAAATACCTCATTTTTTGGTTCGTTTTAGGGCCACTTGTTATTTTATTTTTTTTATGTTTATTTTCTCATCTTTACTTTTTAGTCTCAGTTTTTATTTATTGTTCATTTATTCCATTTTTATTATTATTATTATTATCACTATTATTACTATTTATTGTTCATTATTATTATTATTACTACTATTATTATTATTTAATTGTTTCCCTTTTTATTATTGTCATTTTTTTAATGTTAATTTTAATTTTTTAATTTTTGTGGGTCAAAGTCACTGTACTGTACAGTGTACAATACACGTACAGTGACAGTGTCATCATTTTGTTTCCTCTGTTTTTCTTCTTCTTGTGTCCAAAATCTGTCCAAAATCAAGGGCAAGTCATTTCAGGGATTTTAACCAAATTTTTTGCCAAACCAAGAGGGCCTATAACAGAGACAAAAAATCAGTCACAAAGAGAGGATTTTGATTTTCATTAGAGAGAAATTGGAACAGAACAAGAAGAGAACACAAAACAGATTTTTCTTTGCAAACACAAAACAACACAACAAAATTTCCAAAGCCACATATCCAGCAACAACATCACACACCAGCCCTCACAAACCCCCCCACGTCCCAGCCACTCTCATCACCAACACAAACTCAGCCCCTAATACAACCCACACGCCCCTAACACAAACTCAACCCCCCAAAACCACCACAAATCCGAACCTCACACACACACATAAACGGCCGAAACACCACACTCCCCAAATTACCCAGCACAAACACTCACGCACCACACACGTTTTCCCCCCCTTTAACAGACACAACACACGGCCAAGAGCAAGAATTCACAAAACCGAACACAAAGAGAAAAAAAAAAAGGTAGCTTTTGTGTTTTTTTTAAAACCTAGATCTAGGTTTTTTGAGAAAGATTTTGAGAAAAATAGTGTTGGATTTGAGAGGAGAATAGAAAAGGATTTGGGAAAAGTATATTTATTTCGAAAAAAAAAGCAAATTTTTTTTTCCGGCGCGGTGGTGCCGCCGCGTGGGCCGGCGGCCACCACGCCGGAATACCTTTCCGGCGAGGAAAGTTAGAGAGAAGGGGGAGAAATTTTCGGCCAGGCAGAGGAAGAGAAGAAGGAGAGAGAATGAAAGTTGAAAATGAGAGAAAATGTGAAGGGAGGGGGTTTAAATACCCCTCCCTGTTTCTGTGTGATAGGGTGTACGCGTTAGCGTACACCCACGCTCTCCTGGCCTTTGATTTTCAATCGTATGGCCCTGCTTTCTTTACCCTGTGATCTGATCAGGGCCGTCTGATTAATCAGACGGCCCAGATTAATTTACGAAAGCCCAATGCCTTTTGGGCCTTTTCTTTCAATCTGATCAGTTATTTTTACTACCAGCACCCCCAGTTTTATTTCTACACCTCTTTATGTTATTTCTTTTATTTATTTTCTTTGCAATTTATTTTCCTTTTTATTACTATTTCCTTTTTATTTGTTCCTTTATTTTTAACATCTCATTCATTTACCTATCATATTACACATGCATTTTATTTTTTTGTTTTTATTTCTATTTGTTCATTTTATTTTGCATTTTTTTTATGGCATTAGCATATACATTAGGAACAAAAATGTTTAAATATGCATTGCATTATTTTTCATTTTTATTAGTTTAATTCATAATCTAAAAAACAAAAAAACCTTTTCATTTTGATTCAATATCGTTTGTTTATTTCTTTCGCGTTTAGCTTTTTTTTTATCGCACTTAATTTCATTTTGAGCATTAATGCTTTAGTCTTTTCATGTTTTTTTTATTTTATTTTTTATCAAGTTATCATTCCATTTTCAATATATCAAAAAACAAAAAAAATAATTTTCTTTTCGTAAATGAAAATAAATATTAAGAGTTCAATCGACCGAAAAAGGAAAACTTGGGTAGACACCCGACGCTTCCCCGAATGCGGAATGCGAGATCCCCGTCTCGATCACGTTCAAAGCATTCGTCGTTCGATTAAATTTTTAATAAAACAAAAATCATAAAAAATATTTTTCTTTAGTGAGCGAAAAAGGAAAACTTGGGTAGACACCCGACGCTTCCCCGAATATTCGAAAACGAGGTAGACACTTCACTTTTCGGATATTCGTCCTCCGCCTAAAATCAATCTCAACCCATTTAACTTTACTTTTTTTTCACGCCCATGTGCGTTTTCAAACGGATGCCATCGCCCAAGCGCGAGTCCGCTCTTTTATTCAAACTCTTTTCACGCCCATGTGCGTTTTCAAACGGATACCATCGCGCAAGCGCGAATCCGTCTTTTTTTTTTTTAAGCAAACTTTTCCGCCCAAGTGCGACTAAACCATTTTCATAAATAAAATCAATCAACCCACAAATATTTTCTACCAAAGAACTACGTAGCTTTGAATTCTCCATCGCACCGGGAGATACGTAGGAGCAAGATCAAACTCTTGTCAAGCACCCTAATAAAAAACTCATTTTAGTCCTTAAATCATTTTCTTTTCTTTTTATTCTTTACAAGTACATTTCATAATAATAAGGCGGTAAACATGAAACTAACACATTTTGAAAGCTAATTAATTAATGGTTCCCGTTGAGTACAACGGATGTGAGGGGTGCTAATACCTTCCCCTCGCATAACCGATTCCCGAACCCGAATTTGGTTGCGATGACCTTGTTCTCGTTCTCAAAGGGGTTTATCGACGTTCCCCTTTTTTTCAAAAAATAAAACTTCGGTGGCGACTTTACTGTCTAGCGAGCGTTTTTCGCCCGCGCATTTTCCCCGCCGCTTCATCAAGCAATGCATCTCCAGATGTTAAAGAAGTCTTCAGAAGCAAGGAATGGGTTTGAGAAGTTTCAGAAGCTGAAATGGACCTTCAGACGCAGAATGGACCTTCAGACGCAGGATGGACCTTCAGACGCAGAATGGACCATCAGACACAAGATGGGTCTTCAGACGCACTGTTCAGACGTTGACCAGCGTTGACCTTCAGAAGCTGCTTTTCAGAAGTTGATTTTTGCGCGTATCTTTTCAAGATTTGTTGAGGTTTTATTAAGGCTGAAGTTTTCAGAAGTATGATAATTTAATGTGAAGATCTATTGAAGATTGGCTTCGTATTTATGTTTGAATATATTTGCCGAAGAATCTTTGCAAGATAGAATTCAGAAATATTTGTTTCCTTATTGAGCCTTTGAAGAATTTCAGAATTATTTTTTTGAAGAAGATATGATTCAGAATTATGTTGCCTGCTGAAGACTATATAAAGAGACGTGCTGCTGCTATTGAGGACTACGAGTCAAAAACCAGAAATCATAGATAAAGTGTCTTAGTGTTTTTGAGTTTTAAGCTTAGGCTTTATTTGTACACCACTCATATGTTCTGAGTTGGTTTAGATTGTTTGAGTTGTAATTCACTCTAAGCTTTTAAGTACGAATGTTGTCTTTGATGTATTGAAGAGTTTCTTCATGAACTGGGTTGCATTCAGAAGTCTGTTAGTAACTGGGTTGTTAGTTGATTAGGAAGTAAGAGGGGGTTCTTATACTCAGGGGTTACTGGGTAGAAATCAAGACTAGTGGAGATTAAGTCAGAAGACTAGGAACAGGGGGTCTGTGTCTGAGTCTTAGGATTAATTCCTCATAGTGGATTTCCTTCCTGGATTGGTATCCTCCAGATGTAGGTGATGTTTGCACCGAACTGGGTTAACAAATACTGTGTGTTATTTACTTTCTGCACTTTATTTTAGCTGCTTCTGAACCTGTGCTATTGTGCTCTGTTTTGTAAACATCATGCTCTGTTTTTTAGTTCTGATCATTAACTGCCAGAATTTCATTCTCTATCTTTGAACCACAAACTGAATTTTCATCTATCAAAGCCAAACCTAACCCTAACTCTATGTTAACCAAATTTTGTTTGTATCAGCACATATTTCATTTTCCAATTTCACATTCTCATTTCCTTCCGTGGCTAATGGTCCTATTTTGAAACCTACAACATATTTTGCTTCGCTTTCATTTCACATTCACATATTTTGCTTCACTTTCATTTTTACCCAACATCATATCAAAACTTTGAAACCTACAACGCCCTCTTCGCCGTCATAGTTGGAACCAATGTCATCCTTCTTAAAGACTTTAACCCCGCACTTTGGCTTCTAAATGATAACTATTAGGAAGCAAAGGAAAAAGATGAAAAGTGAATTCTCATTGATGAAATAGGAATTACACAATAGGTATATATACATGTGCAACTGTGTAACATAAGCTATCATGTATATCAAGTATCATATAACTACCTAAGTCTTATTACTTGAGTTACAAGAAAGAATAACATCTTCATTTTCTTCACTCTGTAATATCCCCCCACAAGTTGGAGGTTGATAGATATTTATCAATCCCAACTTGGACAAGAGAATGTTGAAAGGCTTTGGAAGCAAGGCTTTAGTAAAGAAGTCTGCTACTTGATCTTGAGAAGAAACTAGAAGTAGTTTAAGAATGCATGACTGTAATTTTTCTCTAACAATGTGACAATCAATCTCCAAATGCTTTGTCCTTTCATGGAAAACTGGATTAGCTGCAATGTGAAGTGCGCTCTGATTATCACAATAGAGCACAGGAAGTTTGGAACATGAAATGTGCAGATCTTTGAGAAGATAGAGCATCCATTGGAGCTCACAAGTAGCAGAAGCCAAGGCCCTATATTCTGCTTCAGAAGAGGATCTGGAAACAATGATCTGCTTCTTTGTTCTCCGGGAAATCAATGAATTTCCCAAGAAAAAGCACTGGCCAGAGATAGATCTTCTGGTGTCAATACAACCAGCCCAATCTACATCTAAAAAGCCTTGTAAGGTGATAGATGAGGTTTTGGGAAAGAACAACCCTCTACTTGGACAACCCTTGAGATATCTCAAAACCCTTAGAGTTGTAGAGTGATGAGTTTGAGTAGGATGAGATAGAAACTGGCTCAACTGCTGGATAATAAAGGTGATATCAGGTCTGGTAGTATTTAGATAGAAGAGTCTGCCTACCAATCCTCTATAAGCAGGTATGTCAGCATAATCAGGACTAGAATCATTGTGCAGCTTGATAGAAGAATCAGAAGGAGTTGAGACTGTTGGTATAAGCCCTAGAGGCCAATAGTTTATGTCAAACTTTTATATGTATCATGACTTTTATTATTGAATAAAATATGGCGTTCTTTATTACACTTGTTATAAGATAAATAAAGTCCCTAGAATAGTTAGTTCATGTGATGGAATATTAAGTGTGACTTAATCATGAGATTACATCAACGAAAGAACACTATTCTTAAATGTATCCGTAGTCAAGCTTTAATATGAATTGGGATAATATTAAAGCATGGAGACTATTATGTATGTAGACTGATGACCACATCTCATGGGTCATGAATATGAGATATTAAGTCTATACATAGGTATAAGTATTAGGAGTAATATTTATACTGGATTGACCCATCGTGAGAATACTACATAGTATGTTATGAAATCGTCATAAGTTATTCTCACAATGATAATAGTGTATATCACTCTTAGACCTGAAACCACTATGATCCCTAGATGTGGACTCGAGTGTTTTATTGCCATTCAAACGTTGTCTGTAACAAGATGACTATAACGTTGGTTAATGGGCACTTGACGAATCATGCTGAGGGACATGAGTGTCCTAGATGGGATTTGTCCCTCCTCATAACAGGAGATATATCTTTAGGCCTCTTGATGGAATATGACTGGAAAAATGCATGGCCATGCCGAATTAAGTCAATATGAGATATTAGACTTATTCGTTGTTCAATATATTTCGGGATCAAGAAATATAAATATTGAGCTAAACAAGGGTGACGTAATCTATGCCTTGTGTTCAATAAAGATATTAGGACAAAGGAGTAATCGTACACATTGATATTATCATGGAAAGGTTTCGTCAGATCACTTGACATTCTTGTCACTTGGGTAGCAGTGATGTGTTGCTAGATACCGCTCACTGTTTATAATATTAAATATAGGATTTAATATTATTGCCAACGTTACAAGAACCTATAGGGTCACACACAAAAGAACGGTTAAAAGGAGAAATATAAGTAGTACTTATATGATGGGGTACGTTTAGCAATAGGCGCTAATTAGTTAGCGGAAGCTGATGGGCTAATGGGCTTTTGAAGCTCAAGCTGATTTTGTGCAGCAAGGAGTTCTATAAATAGAAGCTCTAGTGCTGAAATCAGCTAGTGCTTTTTCGTCTAACCCTAGAGCAAAACCGTAACCCTCATTCTCTCCCTAACCTCTGATCGCTTGGCTAGCACCGGGAATCAAAGGAAGCCGTTCGTGTGGACGAGTAGAGGCTTTGCTTACTTGCTCAGCTGTGATCAAAGAAACAGTTTCTGCACTAAGAGGTAACAACTCTATCACTGATTCATGTGATATTCGTAATGATCCAAGGAAAGGAAATCAAAAATTTTAAACTTCCGCTGCACTTTATATGTCGATTTCCCTTCAGAGACTAGTTTAGAACCTATAATGCCTGAATCAACAAGTAAATCAAGACAGTATTTTCTCCGACACAGAGAAATACCAAGCTTAGAATGTGCTACCTCAATACCAAGAAAATACTTAAGTTGACCTAAGTCTTTAATTTTGAATGAAGAATCCAAAACAAACTTGATGAGATTAAATTCAGGAATGGAGTTGCCAGCAAGTATGATGTCATCAACATACACCAAAAGTATGGTAAAGGAACCAGTGGTTTTCTTGACAAAGAGAGAATGATCAGATGAAGCGTGAGTGTACTGCTGATGTAAAAGCACAGAAGTCAACTTTTCATACCGCTTCCTACTTGCTTGTTTCAAACCGTAAAGGGATTTATGCAACTTGCATACTTGATTGGGTTTTTGAGGTTTGATGCCAAGAGGGATAAGCATATAAACATCTTCATGTGAGTCTCCATGTAAGAAAGCATTGTTAACATCAATCTGATGTAAATGCCAATTATGTATGGAAGCTAAAGCAATGACAAGCCTGACAGATGTGTGCTTAGCAACATGAGAGTAAGTATCAAAATAATCAAGACCCTCAATTTGGTTGCAACCTTTGGCTACCAATCTGGGTTTGTATCTTTCAATAGAGCCATCAAC
This sequence comes from Medicago ruthenica, assembly GCA_018208015.1. Classification (NCBI taxonomy): domain Eukaryota; kingdom Viridiplantae; phylum Streptophyta; class Magnoliopsida; order Fabales; family Fabaceae; genus Medicago; species Medicago ruthenica. The sequence goes on along the minus strand of CM031374.1, from coordinate 33,971,964 downwards.
ATTGTGCTTGATCTTATAGATCCATATGCAACATATTGGCTTGGCATTAGGTGGTAAATCTACAAGTTGCAAGGTACCAGTTTTCTCAAGAGACTGTAGTTGAACTTGCATTGTCTATTTCCAACAATCATGCTTGCTTGCCTCATCATAGGTTTTGGCCTCAGTGTGAGTGTGAAGAGACATAACAAATGAAGAATGAGTGTTAGATAACAGTTTATGAGAAAGATAATGATGGATGAGATATGTAGATGCATTAATATTATTATAAATATAATCTTTCAAGTAAGAGGGAGTGGTGGTATTTGTGGTTGAGTGTCTAGGAATGATGTGAAGGGGAGGGAAAGGTAAAGGAGAAAGTTGGACTGTATGGTGGATACAGGTAGAATATCATCAATGATGGATGGATAATCAGTAGTAGTAGGAGAAGGTAGGTCAGTATTTGTGGGAATAAGAATGTTATCAGAAAGTGTATGAGAAAGAGAAAAATATTCCCAATCATGAGGTGTAGAGGATGAAGTATGATGGTAAGGAAGGAAATTTTCATGAAAGGTAACATGTCTGGATACAAAATTTCTCTAGAATGCAAATCATAAAGTGCAAAACCTTTGTACCCTGACTTATAACCAAGGAAAAGAGATTTTCTAGCACTAGGTTGTAACTTGGTTCTATGTGAATGGAGAATAGAAGCATAACACACATAACCAAATACTTTGAAAAGAGTAATGTCAGGAAGTTTGTGGTACAAAACAAAATAAGGTGATTGGTGTTTGAGAAGAGGTGTGGGGACACAGTTGATAAGGAAAATAACATGAAGAATGGCATATGACCAAAAAGAAGGAGGTAGTTTGGACTAAAAAAGAAAATCTCTACCTACATTAAGGATGTGTTGGTGTTTCCATTCTACCCTGCCATTTTGTTGTGGGGTTTCTACACATGATTTTTTATGGATAATACCATGGGAAGCATAAAACTCAGAAAGCATGAATTCAGGACCATTGTCTGTTCTAATGTATTTGGGAGTAGTATGAAAATGAGTCTGAATCATTTTGACAAAGTTTTTCACATATGTAGAGACTTCAGCTTTGGTTTTAAGCAATATAACCTAAAGAAATCTGCTATGGTCATCTAAGATGGTGAAAAAATATTTATGGCCATGTACAGAAGCAATTGAAAGAGGACCCCAAATACCTAAATGAATAAGCTCAAAATTAGCAGAAGCATGTGAAGAACTAGAATTAAAAGGTAAATGCTTATGCTTGGCAAAATGACATAAGTCACAAACAACTTTATTATCATTAGTAATAGATGGATACATAAGAGACATTATGTGTAATCTTTGATGGGACAAATGTCCAAGCCTAAAATGCCATAAGGCTGTAGAAGGAATAACATTGCTTGAATTACAAGTAAAAGGTAGAACAACATTACAAGATTTATTTTGGAAACTATTGACACTAAATTGGAAGAAAAAGAAGATGGAATGTATTTGTATAAGCCATCCATTTGCTTAGCCAAACCAATCATCTTCAAAGACTATTTGTCCTGTATGAGACATTGATCAAGAGAAAATTGTAAAGAGCAAGATAAGGATTGGCACAGTTTTGCAACAGAAATGCGATTAAGATTAAAAATATGTGAATAAAGAACATGATTTAGGTAAAATTGTGGAGAAAAAGAAACAGTACCAGCATAATCAACAAGAATAGAATTGCCATTTGGTAAAGAAACTTGAACAGGTTTAATTCTATAAAATGAACTAAAACAAGAAAGGTTGCAACATATGTGTTCATTAGCTCCTGAATCAATGAGCCAATGATCAGATTTTGGCTTAAAAGAGGAAGGGAAAGAAAGAGGTATACCTACAGAATCAGGTTCAATAGCATAAATGTTGGTGGAAATTATGGGAGTAGCAGTAATATGGATGGAAATAGCATTGGATGAAGGTGGAGTTGGAGTAACCAAGTTTGCTTGTTGCAACAAGAATACATGTTGAGCTAACTGATCTTGAGAGAAACTAGTATTGGAACCTGTAGAATTACCCAAACCTTGAGAGGATAAAGTACTAGCATCAGAATCCTCTTGAGAAACAACATTGGCATGAGGTTGAGGTTTATTGATATTGGGATATCCATGCTTCTGATAACAAAAATCCACAGTGTGCTTGGTACGGTTGCAGAAGGTACAAAACCTAGCAGGTTTATGCTAAGAAGGACCTTTACCACAACCTTGAGGTCTTTTAGTGTCAGAAGCATTGATTTGAACAAAGTTATCATCATAAACACTCAATGAAGTGAGATATGAATTATTGCTTTCTTCTTGAATGAGAACGGAATAAACCTTGTTCAGAGTAGGAAGAGGATCAAGAAGAAAAACTTGAGTTTTCACAATAGAAAACTGGTCATTCAATCCTGTAAGAAACCACATGATTTGATCCTCATTTCTATGAGTTTTAGCAACTCTGGAAGCTTCACAACGACAAATATGTACAAAAACACAACTAGGAATAGGTGTGTGAGATGCAAGTTCCTCCCAAAGTCCCTTCATTTTAGTGAAATAGTGTAAAACAAATTTGGTACCTTGCTTCAACTTATTGATAGAAGAATGCAGATTAGCAATGCGGATACGATCAACTTTAGCAAATCACTCTTGAAGATCTTGCCAAACTTCAAAAGCAGTATCATAAAACACTATAGTTTGTGCAATTGAATCTGAGACTGAATTATTAAGCCATGACTGACCCAAATGATTGCAACGTTCCCAAGCTGAACGATTTAGATCATCAGAACTAGGAACAAGAATGGAGCCATTGATGAACCCTAATTTGTTCTTCGTTCTCAAAGCATGTTGCATAGTTCGATTCCAAGCAATGTAGTTTGAACCATTGAGTTTGGAAGAAATTGAGAGGGAGTTAGGACGTTCGCTTGGATGCATGAAGTAAACAGATTCAGAATCTGGAGAAGGAGAAGCTCGAGGTGCCATGGAAATAGAGAAAAATTGCAGAAGAGCAAGGTCGAGTAGATTAGAATCAAGATGAACCGAAGTTCACACAAAGTGAAGAAAAATTACTGAGATAAAGAATAATGAATCAAAAAACGAAGATTCAAGAACAACTCAAACATGATTGAAGAAAATTCAATCGAACAAAAAACATAGCAATCAAGAAGAAGCAAGAACAAGGTGCAGAAATTGCAATCAAACAACAAGAATCATGAAGAAAGAACGATCAATGAAGATGATCAGAGAAGAGATGCACAACAGAGAAAACTGGTTAGAAACCATTTTGGATCGTAACAACCTTTCCTGCGAGGGAGAAGGCGCATGATACCATATTAGGAAGCAAAGGAAAAAGATGAAAAGTGAATTCTCATTGATGAAACAGTAATTACAATAGGTATATATACATGTGTAGCTGTGTAACATAATTTATCATGTATATCAAGTATCATATAACTACCTAAGTCTTATTACTTGAGTTACAAGAAATAATTGCATCTTCATTTTCTTCATTCTGTAATAATAACAAGACAATCACCAAAGAATACTGCCTCATAATGAAACCAAGTGAGAAGTTAAATATAACTTTCATTCCAAACACCACAAATCAATCAATGGCTTATGCTATTATCAACGGAATAGAGATCGTATCTATGCCTTCTTTTCTCTTTTACACTAACCTCAATGACTCAAATTATTATTTAAAGTTACCTGGCCTTGAAAACATGAAATACAAAATCGGCAGAGACAAAGTGTTGGAGACGGGTTATAGAGTCAGCGTTGGTGATAGTCAAGTTCCACCAAGCAACGACACATGTATGTTTCGTTATTAGGACAACGATTTTCCTCGTTACTTGGAGAAACAATAACCATTAAGTGTATCAAGTGATTTTGCACATAATCTCAACAATGTAAACAATACCATTCCAAACTACACTGCGCCAAAAGTTGTATACTTAACTACAAGAAGTTATGGAATGGATGCGGCAACGGATTATAATGTAACTTGGAATTTTGAAGTTGATTCTGCTTTTACTTATTTGGTAAGATTACATTTTTGTGAGTTTGATTGGCATATAATGAATCAAGGTGATAGTGTTTTTCAGATTTTTATAGATGATAATTTGGCTGAACGAAATGCTTACGTGATTTATTGGAGTGGTGCTCGTATGGTTACTATTCAGAAGGATTATGTTGTGACTATGCACTCTCTGTCACGACCCAATTTCAGGTCATGACCGGCGCACAAGCTAACGCCAACTCGTCACAAAGTAGCCTGGCAAGCCTAACTTAAAGTAACTCATACACAATACCATATCAATAAACTACCCAAAGTTCAAAAGTTGTTCCTTTGTTTATCTTACATCTCAAATGTCAAATACAATTAACAAAACTAGTTAACAACCTGATTTTTTTTTATTTTGTCTTATCTAATTTTCACCGCTCATATAATAAGATTTGTCATTTCAAATGCACAGTAATCACTACTCAATTAATTTTACTACCAATTTATTAACATATATAATCCAAAACTAACTTCTATCGTTATATGGTTGAATCGTGTTGAAATCACACAAGAGTATAAAAGTAACATTCAACATAACATCATACCAATGTGATAGAATTTCTAAAAAAAAAAAAATACTCTTAAATTGATCTACATGATCATGTTAACATTTCTATTTCTTTCCAATTTGTACAAATATGTCACATTATCTCTTCGTTGTGGCGAACGAAATCCACATAGGTTGTATTATCTCTTCGTTACGGCAAACGGTCTCACTTAGGCTGCATTATCTCTTCGTTGCAGCAAACGGTAATTATCTTATTTTTTACTATGAGCGCATAACTCATAGGCTGCATTCTCTCTTCGTTGCAGCGAACGGTAATTATCTATACTTTTACTATGAGCACATAACTCATAGGCTGCATTATCTCTTCGTTGCAGCGAACGGTATTCATAATAAAATACTATGAACAATTTTATTCATAGGCTGCATTCTCTCTTCGTTGCAGCAAACGGAGATTATCTAAGATTAGTATGAGCACGTTACTCATAGACTACATTATCTCTTCGTTGCAGTGAACAGAAATTATCTAAAATTACTATGAGCACATTACTCATAGGCTGCATTATCTCTTCGTTGCAGCGAACGACTTTCCATCATAGCACGGACAATATCAATTGAACCATTTTTAATAAAAGTATATCACATCAACATAAATTCTAATTCTTACAATAACTATATTTCACCCCAAATTTCAATATTTCAAATCGGTACTAGTTCACAAAAATAATATATGCTCGCAGAAAATTAACAAAATAAGTGTTGAGGAATATAATCAATATGAAAATCAGCGTACTTCTCCCATAACAAACATAATTAAAAAAATAGCTACTAAATAAATTAGCCACTCGCAGGCCACATAGATAATTTCCAGTGAATTTGAGTATAATCAAATAAATTTCAACCCTTTATAGATATATTAATAACCAAGCAAAATAATGGATAATACATGTTTGCCAAAATTCTCAATTTACAAGAAACCCCCAAAATTGAAATCATGATTTCTACTACTTTATTCTAACACCAACTTCTTCCTAGCTCAAATCATTCTGAAATTTCATAAATTATAAATTTTACCTCAAAAATTCCAAACTAAAGATTCCAATGAATGTGTATTAACCCTTTCAATTCAAAGCACCAACAGACTTTACAACTCTTCCATGTAAGAGATTTGAGGAAGAAAATAAGAAGAATTTTTTTTTTTTTTGGAAGAGAGAATGGTCGAAGGAGATAGAAACATGGAAATTCCAAATTGAGAGAAAGAGAAAAAAAAACAGAACATGAGTATGTGGTGAAGTATGTCATGTGTGTGTTGTTCTCTTTCTTATTCTATTGCCCAACGAACTTTCTAGGCCCTCAATTATTTACTTTTATTTTTCAAATCAAAAATATATTCTAAATGTTATTATTTTGAGTTTTAGTATTTTATTTTGTGTTATAATTAATTATAGTAACTATTCTAAAACTTAAATGATCTTTTTAAATATATACAAATCTTATGATAATCAATAAATCACTACCACTATATATATTAAATCCATTTAATATTTCAAATAAAAATAAATTGAGGGTATCACACTCTCCATACGGAAGCTCTCAAATTAAAAGAGTCAATCTTTCAATAAAGCTACAAAGAGTACCAGAAAATATCTACTCAAAGTACCGTAATGTCACATTGAATGGAATCGAGATTTTGAAAATAAGTGATAAAAATAACAATCTCGCAGGATCAATATCAAAATCCAAGGATCTATCTCACCCGCATCAAGTATTGTCAACCAAAATGTCAAAGAAATATAAGATTGTATTAGCTTCCTTTGAGATCACCTTAGTTTCTGTTAGTGCGGTTATGGTGGGTATCATCATTTTTTGGCGATGGAGATGGCTAAAGGATTCTATGGAAGATAACTTGTCGGAAACAAAGAGTGAGGGGTTTTCATCTTTACCACCCCATTTGTGCCGCTACTTTACAATTGCAGAGATAAAAGCAGCCACAAATAACTTCGATGATGATTTAATCATCGGAGTTGGAGGGTTTCGCAACATGTATAAGGGTTTCATTGATGAATCAACACCCGTTGCAATAAAACGTCTCAAACCAGGCTCTCAGCAAGGGGCCAATGAGTTCATGAACGAGATCGAGTTGCTCTCTCAACTTCGCAACATTCACTTGGTATCCCTCGTCGGATACTGCAACGACAACAAATAGATGATTCTGATTCATGAGTTCATGCGATGTGGTACTCACTGTGAGTATCTATATGGTTCCAATAACCAACCCCTACTTTAGAAGCAAAGGCTTGAGATCGTATTGGGTGCGGCTAGAGGACTGAATTGTCTTCATGTTGAAGTGAAACACAATATATATAATACACCGTGACGTGAAAAGCACCAACATATTGTTGGATGAGAAATGGGTGGCAAAGGTTTTCGACTTTGGGTTATCCAAGGTGGGATCGACGGGGATATCAACTACCCATGTCAGCATGATGGTGAAGGGGAGTCTTGGGTATTTAGATCCTGAGTACTATATGCTTCAAAGGCTTACTCTAAAATCTGACGTGTACTCATTCGGTGTGGTGCTTCTTGAGGTGTTGTGTGCAAGACCACCTTTGGTTCGCAATTTAGATAAGAAGATGGCTAGTCTAGTTTGTTGGTTTCAAAGATGTTACAATGAAGGTGTTCCAATTAAACATCGTAGATCCATTCCTGAGGTATTCTATCACATATGAATGTTTGAAATATTATTGCAAGTTGGCGTTGAGTTGTTTGCATGATGACGTGACTCAACGACCCTCAATGAATCAAGTGGTTGTGAGTTTAGAGTCTATGTTGCAGTTGGTGGTGAGTGACGAAGATAGCCAGTTTGGTATGACCAAAAAAGAGAGAACATGTGTGAAAGGTCGATGTTTCTTGCAATTTATGAGTGATGAAGGGAGTGAGCTGCATTTTGCGAGATCCCACACCTAGAAGGAGAGCAATGTCTCAGCGAGGGCAAGTACTCATGAACACCCCGAAATTGGTAATCAAAGACCACGATCGTATTCATGTCAAAACCTTAGAGTTTATATTTAGCAATTAATATGGAACACCCTTAATATTGAGTGTGCATCTTCAGCGTAATTATTTTTCTGATTATGTTTAATCAATTTTCTAATGTCGGCTCAATTTAGAATATTTGGTCAACTGTACATATCACAAATTAATTGTAATTAACTGTACAGATTGACTGTTAGCATGATTTTTGCTAGTGATTCTAGGAAGTAACTCACAGAGTTTGATGTATATATACCAGCCTGTGTATCAATACAAAGCAAGAGATTTTCTCCAATTGAGTCTCTTTATGGTACTAGAGCTATTCCTAGTCTAAAATATAGTAGTCTGGTTGTCTTGTTTTCATGGCTGAAGAAACAGTCAAGAACACAGACATCAACAAGGAAACTGTCAATGAAGATGGCAAGAATAACGAAACTGTCGATGGAAGGAGGACAAGAGAAACCATCTCTCCCTACGACATAACCCTAAATGATAATCCAGGAAGTGTGGTGACACAAGTCCAACTAAGAGGTGAAAATTACGATGAATGGGTGCGTTCATTTAGAGCTGCGTTGAGAGCCAGAAAGAAATTTAGCTTTGTAGACGGAACAATCCAGAAACCAGATGAAGGGTTGCCGGATCTTGAAGATTGGTGGACCAACAACTCATTGTTGGTATCATGGATGATGAATACCATTGAACCGTCACTACGTTCCACCATGTTACACATGGAGGTGGCGTCAGAACTGTGGATTGACATCAAAGAGAGGTTATCGGTGGTCAATGGTCCGCGAATCCAGCAATTAAAGGCAGAATTTGCAGATTGCAAGCAGAAGGGATCAACTATTGTGACCTATTTTGGTAAACTTAAGAAGATATGGGAGGAACTGGCAAATTATGAGCAGATACCATCTTGCAAGTGTGGACTGTGCACTTGTAATATAGGGTCTGTGCTGGAAAAGAAGCGTGAAGAATAAAGGGTGCATCAGTTCCTTATGGGACTTGATGACACCACCTATGGTACAGTGAGATCAAATTTTCTCACTCAAGATCCTTTACCAATACTTAACAGAGTTTACTCTGTCCTAGTGCAAGAAGAACGAGTGTGTACCATAACTCGTGGAAAAGAAGAGACTGGAGAGGTAATGAGTTTCACAGTTCAGGTCGGAAATAGGACTCGCGGAAAAATTGAAGGGAGAGACAAGACCATGGTGTGCATTCACTGCAACCATTTAGGACATGACCCGGATAGTTGGTTCCAATTGATAGGCTATCCCGAATGGTGGGGAGAGCGACCACATAATGCTGGACAAGGAGCCAAGCGAGGGAAAGCATGGACAACCTCGGGAAGCAGAGAACGTGAAGGTACAATTAAAGCTAATGTGGTGCAGGCAACAGGTGCTAACAATGCTGAAAATGTCAATGGTCTTAGTAGTGAGCAGTGGGAAGTGCTTTTGAACCTTGTGAACAATGTTAAGATGGGAGCTACTGAAAAACTCTCTGGTAAGAATTTATCAATACAGTGGATAATTGATACAGGAGCCACCCATCACATGACTGGACAACTAAATTGCCTGTCTAAATTACAAGATGTCAAGCCTTGTCATGTGAGCCTTCCAAACGGGAAACACATGGTTGCTAAAAAGGAAGGAACGGTGGTGCTTTGTGACTCATTGAGTCTGACCAATGTGCTTTATGTGCCTAACTTGCATTACAACTTAATATTAGTGTCTCAGTTACTTGATAATACCAATCTTGTTGTTCAGTTTAATGAGAAATTTTGTGTTGTACAGGACCCCATGTCGAGGATGCTGATTGGAGTGGGTGAACAAATGGAAGGGCTCTACTACTTTCAAACTGTGGGTCGTGCAATAGTGTTGAAAGCTGGAGGATCAAGGTCTTTTGATTTGTGGCACAAGAGGTTGGGGCATCCATCGTCTAAGGTTGTAGAGCTTGTTCCAAACATTGATTCTGGTAGGAGTAGTAGCCTATGTAATCGAACTTAGAGCAAAACAAACACGAGAAAGTTTTCCTTTAAGTAATAATAAGAGTTTTGAAGTTTTTCAAATGATTCACTGTGACTTATGGGGACCTTATCGAATCTCGTCTCATTGTGGTGCACAATATTTTTTAACTATTGTTGATGACTGCTCAAGAGCAGTATGGCTTTATCTCTTAACCACTAAGAAGGAAGTAACTGTAAATTTACGAAATTTCATAACTATGGTGGAGCGACAATTCAATAAGAAAGTAAAAATTGTGTGTAGTGACAACGGCACCGAATTCACATGTTTGAGCTCCTATTTCCAAGAACATGGTATTCTTCATGAAACATCTTGTTCGGGAACCCCCCAACATAACGGACGGGTGGAAAGGAAGCATAGACATATACTTAATGTAGCTCGCGCACTGCGTTTTCGAGCTGATCTACCTATTGAATTTTGGGGAGAATGTATTTTAACTGCAGGATATTTAATCAACCGCACTCCGTCACTTGTGTTGCATGGAAAAACACCTTATGAAATTTTGCATGGTAAACAACTCTCACTTGAGCACATACGAGTGTTTGGATGCCTTTGTTACCTACACAACCGAAATCACAAAGGGGATAAATTTGCTACTCGCAGCAGGAAGTGCATTTTTGTGGGATATCCTTATGGGAAGAAGGGATGGAGAGTGTATGACATGGAGTTAGGAGTTTTTGTAGTATCCCGGGACGTTGTATTCAATGAGGAAGAATTCCCATATCAAGCCACTAGCTTGGGAGAGCAGATTTTTGCTTCCCCTGCACTCAAAACAAGTGCTATGATGGAGGATGACATCAATGGTCGAAGTGGCACGACTGTTGATCATCTGCCTGTACCTCTTACCAATAATGTTTCTGTAGTAGCTAGAGATGAAATTGCCTGGTCCGATGAGTCTGATCAACTGAATAAAGATAAAGATGATGCCTCTGTTGAAACAGAAAGAATATAGGTTGTTGATGCATTTGCAGTTGAGCCAGATGTAGCAAATATACATGTAAGTGGGGGGTTCCAATGATATATCATCTAGTGAATGTTTGAGAAAAGGCCAACGGAAGAAATTCCCATCTATTCGTCTGCAAGGTTATGTGGCAAACACAGTTTGTAAGTCGAGCCCCTCTCAAAGTTCATTCATCCTTTCTCATGCCTCAGGTACGCAATATCCAATAGCCAATTATGTCAACTGTGATAATTTTTCTGTGAAACATAGGCATTTTTTAGCAGCTATCACAGCAAACACAAAACCTCAAACGTTTTCTCAAGCGGCGAATGATGAAAGGTGGCGTCAGGCAATGCAAGACGAGATTCGAGCCTTGGACTATAATGGTACATGGACCTTTGAGAAACTTCCGCAAGGCAAGAAAGCTATCAGATGCAAGTGGGTGTATAAAATCAAGTATCATTCTGATGGATCCATCGAGAGATACAAAGCTAGACTTGTAATTTTGGGTAACAATCAGATAGAAGGCCTTGAATACAATGAAACCTTTGCTCCTGTCGCGAAGATGGTAACTGTTCGGGTGTTCTTAGCTGTTGCGGTAGCAAAACAATGGGAGCTGCATCAAATGGAGGTACATAATGCCTTCTTGCATGGAGATCTTGAGGAGGAAGTGTATATGAAGCCACATCCCGGCTTTCATCCTCCTACTTCTGGTCATGTTTGTCGTCTTTGCAAGTCTCTATATGGCTTACGGCAAACACCTAGATGTTGGTTCTCTAAACTTGCTGGCGCACTAAAGCGATATGGTTTCGAGCAATCATATTCTGATTACTCCTTATTCACACTGCATAAAGGATCTATACAGGTCAATGTTCTAATTTATGTGGATGACCTTATTATTTCAGGGAACAACAACGCTGCCATACAGATTTTCAAGCAATACTTGAGTACTTGCTTTAATATGAAAGATTTGGGCATACTTAAATATTTTCTGGGGATAGAAGTGGCACGTAGTCCTACAGGCCTAATTTTATTCCAACAAAAGTATGCACTTGATATTATCTCTGAAGCCGGACTTTTGGGGGCTAAACCTGTTGGAGAATCATCAGCTTCCCTTGGCCAACAGACCTCCTATCTCTGATTCGGAGCGCTATCGTCGTTTGGTTGGTCGTCTTATTTATCTATCAGTCACACGTCCCGAACTCTCATACTGTGTACACACTCTTGCTCAATTTATGCAAAGTCCTCGACAAGAACATTGGGATGCAGCTCTGCGTGTTGTGCGGTATTTGAAAGGTAATCCCGGGCAAGGTATTCTTCTTCATGCTAACTGTGATCTTCAGCTTTCTGCATGGTGTAACTCTGATTGGGCTGGCTGCCCATTAAGTAGGCGATCTCTCACTGGTTGGCTTGTGCTTCTTGGCCACTCTCCCATTTCTTGGAAAACCAAAAAACAACATATCGTATCTCGCTCATCCGCTTAAGCCGAATACCGTTTCATGGTTGCTGCTATATGTGAATTGAAATGGTTGAAAGCTTTGTTACGAAGTCTTGGTGATGCCCATGCGCTTCCTATGAAATTATATTGTGACAGCCAAGCCGCTCTTCATATCGCTGCTAACCCGGTTTTTCATGAGCGTACTAAGCACATTGAAATTGACTATCATTTTGTACGTGATGAAGTTATGAGTGGTAACGTTACCACGCAGTATGTGTCTACTCATACGCAGCTTGCAGACATGTGATAAGTGGCAAGAAATGAATAAATTCATGTCTTTTACAAGGCTTTTTAGTTACTTGTTTTGCAAGTTATCTTAGGAAAACATGGAATTTATGAATAAATGCCAATTATTCTTTGTATACCTTATTCTTCCCCATTTGTGTAGGAAAAAGCAAGCCAGAACTTGAAAATAGCAAGAAATCACTAAGAGAAGAATGAAGAATTTCGCCCAGCGCGTGCTTGGCGAGTGATTGGCGAGTTCAGGCAGGGATTTTCTGAAGATCAGAAAATCAGTGATTTCGCAGAGATTCCTAAGCCGGGATCAAGGCCACAAGGGGCCTATGACGCTTCGAGATTCCTAAGCCTCCGCAACCAGGAGAGGTATGCAGAGCTGCTTAAGAGGACATTTTGGGCCGAGAGGCAACTTATAATAAACGAGCAAGGCACATACCGGGAAATAGCGCATTTGATCAATTCCCGCAACTGGGGAATTTTGGTAAACCCTCCCTCAAACCTAAACTATGACATTATTAGGGAGTTCTACGCAAATGCCATCCCTACTGATCCTGAGGGGGAGTTTACTTATCAGACTATGGTTCGTGGTCACGTCATTAGATTCGACCGCGAGGCCATAAACAATTACCTTTAAAACCCCCTCCAGCTAGACCATGATGAGTTGTGTGCTTTTCATAGGCACCAAAACCGAGGAAACTGGAATCATCAGCTTATAGCCCAAACCATCTTTTAATCCGGGAAGAATTATGAGCTTAACTCCTCTGGCCAGCCCACCAAAGCCATAAAGAACAACCTCACCACACCGGCCCAGGTCATTTTTCATCTCATCGTCCACAACATTAAACCTAAGAGCCACACCTCCTCCACGACATTAGATGTCACCCCATTGATTTATCACATCCTCGCTAACAAACAAGTGGATGTTGCTAGGGTGATCGCACAGGAGCTTAAGATTGTGGTAGAGAGTGGCATTAAACCACCAGCTAAGAAGATGTGCCCTCTTGCATTCCCGGGCCTAATCATGGGTCTCTGCCGGGATGCACGTGTAGTGATCCCTCCTCACATCTCTGAAACTATAAAGAATCCTATTACGGATGATACATTGTGAGGCATTGCACAGGAAAGAGAGCATTCAGAGCACAACAACCACGACCCCGAGCCCCACCTGCACCACAAGGCCACCATACCTGCACTTTTTCATGGGACCAGAATGCGTCCAACCATAGGGCCATGGCTACCATACATGACTCTACGTACAGGCTTCAGATGCAGATGGGCAGACCAGCGGATCCTGCGTTCCAGATCATGACATCTGAGATGTTTGCATCTCATGTAGCTTGGCCTGGGGACAGGCCTGATTACTCAGAGGGGGGGTGGTAGCAGTGCAGCTGCTGGAGGACATGGAGATGATGATGGTGATGATGATGGCGATGATGAGGACACCGAGGATGACGAGGCTCGCACTCCTTGAGTCGCTCCTTTTTGATGTTTTTGCTTGATGCTTTTGTTGTTCATTTTTTTTTTTATTTAGTATTATGTTTTCGTTGTACTTTAAAACTTCTTGTGTTTTCTGTTATTTGTATTTGTACTCTCTTTTTATGTTATTTATGTTAAGTACTCTTTTATTATTTGGCTTTTGAATCATAATTAGTGCCTGTTAATTTTTAATTTCTGAATATGCTTTAAATGTCAAAAATTCTGCTTTCGCTATGGATCATTAGTAAAAATGACAAATCTTCTCAAATATGGATTGATCGAAAGCTGAATGATTCAGCCACAGATGTATGGTAATGATAGATTTGATTGATTTGCGCAAAGCTAAGATACATGTTTCCTGTTTTTCTAGGATTAAACTTGGAATGAGAATATGTACTTTGTACAAAAGTTACACCATACAGTTTGCTTTGTTAATATATTTATGTTTGAACCAATTAGAACTAGCCAAAAAGTGAGGAATCCTCAAAGTCTTTGTATATATATGCAGGAGACCGGCATTTTTTGTTTAACTCGATTCTTTTATGTTAAATCTGAAAGTTGTTTTAAATTGTATGAAAGCACTGAAATGATCAAGGCATTTTTTGAATTTGAGTAGAAACACTTGACCACAAAAAGCCTACCCTGTGAGAAGTGAGTATTTGTTAACCTCTTTGAGCCTAATGAATCAGAATCGCTAACTATGAACTGCCAATTTTCGTAAGCTCAATTGCTTAATGAAATTGCCGGAGTTTGTAAAAAAAAATCCAGTTTATAGTTAAATCACTAATGAATTCTGATATTTTTACTTTCATTTTGAACCCTTAACCATCATGTTTATTTGTCCTTTGCCTAATGATAAAGGAACATTCAATTAGGGTATCATTGTAATTAAGTTGGGGAGAAAAGGGAGGTAGTGTATGTCAAGTAATGGTGAAATTTTGTAATTGATCTTGACAACAAGAAAAAGAGATTGAAAAAGAAAAAGAAAAGAAAAAAAAAGAAAAACAAATCAAGAAAAAGAAAAGAGAAAAATAGAAAAAGTCAATAAATCAAAAAGTTGTCAAGATCAAAGAAATTTTTTTGTAAATCACCAAGAGTTGTGTTTGAATAAGGAGGAAGTGTGTAATTAGAAAGAATGTTCCTCTTGCTTGGCCATTTGAATTCAATTTTTCCCACATATGACAATTCTTTTGTAACCAAGCCAAACTACAACCCTCAAAGACCTTGTGATCGATGCTTTTGTGCTTTTAGAAATGATAATTAGATGAACGCATAACTTGATCGGAATGTTAGCAAACTTGACGGATGAGTGTTCATAACCCTCACAACATGAGTTCAATTTGTTTCATTTACTTCTAAAGAAGTGTGTTAGGTGTGGTTCATTGATAAATATGTTATTAACTTGAGCTGTATGATATAAATTTTGTGTTTAGTATTATTTCAAATTTTTAGTGCAATCTTAGATTAATGGGAACATCAAAATTTCCTGTGCAAATCTCATATGAATCATGCAATCTGAAATTTTGTTTAAACCTCTGCTTTTGCTATTTTGCATCTTACTCGTTGTTTAAAGCTTGTATCCTTATTTGTAGCGTCCTTTGTTTGAGGACAAACAAAGATTTAAGTTGGGGAGTATTTGATAAGTGGCAAGAAATGAATAAATTCATGTCTTTTACAAGGCTTTTTAGTTACTTGTTTTGCAAGTTATCTTAGGAAAAACATGTAATTTATGAATAAATGCCAATTATTCTTTGTATACCTTATTCTTCCCCATTTGTGTAGGAAATAGCAAGAAATCACTAAGAGAAGAATGAAGAATTTCGCCCAGCGCGTGCCTGGCGAGTGATTGGCGAGTTCAGGCAGGGATTTTCTGAAGATCAGAAAATCAGTGATTTCGCAGAGCGAAGTTTGGTCGCAGAGCGAAGCAGGGCGGTTTGAACTGTTCAAGGCTGAGGTGGCAGAAGCCCATTGGTGAAGAAAGGACTTCGCAGAGCGAAGTATGACTTCGCAGAGCAAAGTCCAGAATTGCAGAACACTTATAAATAGGTGCAAAAGCTGAATTTTTGAGAGATTATCAGAGATTGCTTTCTAATTCAGTTCAGTAATATTTTAGGATTTAGTTTTTAGATAGTTTTTAGGGCTAGAAGCTATGATCTTCAAGGAGCAAACGTGATTGGATTGTGGAATCAACTAAGACTTTGGGAAATCAAGACTTAGGTTATGATCTTCATCTTTTCTCTAAACTTTTGTATAGTTGTCATGAAAATGAACAACTAACTTCCCTTTGTTGGGATTGGAGGTACTCTTTCTAGCTTAGATGTAATCTTTGATTATGCAAATATATGATTTTAGCAATTTATGTGTTATTGAAGTTATTCTTGATTTTCATTCTCATGCTTGATTTAATTGTTATTGACAAATACTTTTGAATCTAGGTTTAGAATAATCTTCTATCAAAATAAGAAATTCTAGACATGGAATTTGGTTTTGATAATCGCATAAAGTGTCGGAACGTAATGCTTTCGGATCGTTTAATAGATTGGGAAATCGTCGATTAAACGATACGATCGATCTCACGACATCATTTGGACACGAATGACGTTGTCGAGTGATACATAATATTTTCGCTAAAACGCTAAAATTCATATGCATGATTTTTAGATTATATTCGATGCAAGATTGATGAACTCCTTTTCCAACGCTTTTATTCCCTATTACTTGTCGTTTTATTTCCGCTTTTACATTACTTTAGTTTTTATGCAAACAAGTTACGAAACCCTTACTCAAAACAATAACGATTGTTGAACGGTTCGAGATAGCGCACCAATCCCTGAGGAGACGATAATTTAAAAATACTTACTTTTGTTACACAACTAACAACATGTTCACTAAATTCTTGGGAAAGAAGCAATTTCATTACTTTCTTTGCAAGTTGGGCGCATCCACGATCTGCACGCTCCAACTTGAGGGGGGGGGGGGGGGGGGGGGGGTGGTATTGAGTGTGCATCTTCAGCGTAATTATTTTTCTGATTATGTTTAATCAATTTTCTAATGTCAGCTCAATTTAGAATATTTGGTCAACTGTACATATCACAAATTAATTGTAATTAACTGTACAGATTGACTGTTAGCATGATTTCAGCTAGTGATTCTAGGAAGTAACTCACAGAGTTTGATGTATATATATCAGCCTGTGTATCAATACAAAGCAAGAGATTTTCTCCAATTGAGTCTCTTTAATTATAGTGTAAACAAAATACTTATAAAATGTGTGAACATATAATATCAAAACTAATAATTTTAGCACTGCAGTAAAGATGTTGTTTGATTATATATATCTTGATTTTCTAGTGAGTTTAGGCCATATAATACTGAAACTTTTTAGCACTGCAGAAAATGTTGTTTGATCATATCTTCATTTTCAAGTAAGTTAGGCTTTACTATTTTTGATCAATTGAAGTTATGATTATGATTTGATTAAAGTTTTAAGGAAATTGATATTTTTTCTTCGGAATTCTGTGAGAGATTGTTAACAACTAAACTTTGTAGGATTTAATTGGAGCATAGTTGTACAAATATCATTCCTCTTAATGATACGGTACATCTAATAAATTTATTAGATAGAGGTTTAGATTAGAGAGCCCTAAGTACGATTTCACGTATATTCCATATGTGATTTTTTTTAATTTTTTATGTATTTTTAGAATTTGTGTCAGACTTATTCTCCCCCCACCCCCATAAAAAATAAAATAAATAAATAATTTGTGTTGGACTAAATTCAATCTCTATATAATCAACTTGTAACTTGTAAGATAAGAAATGTTTCTTACTTACAAATTTTTTCAGATCATATCAGTCTATTGACACTCTCAACGTGAGTGTGTATGATACCAGTTATCCCTAACTTCAATCCAACTAATAAGAAGAGTTGATTAGATATTCAAGAAGGGGTACTTTCAAGTCAATAGTTGAATACGAGCTTGTCAATGACAAACTAGTCACCAATTTGTAGTTTTACCCTTATTAATTTATTGTGGCATTATTTATTCAACGACTTGGTGAAGACCATAGTTGGAAGGGGGCGATGAAATTGGGTTAAAGGTCTCTCTTTTTCAAAACAGAATTGTTGTATTTTATTGATATGTTAAGAAAGACGTGTGTATACCAAATTGAAGGTTTGAGTTTCAACCAGTAGAAAATTTTCACATTTAATACACACCAAGATTATAATTGTCTCGAATGAAAATAACCTATGGAAATAAAAAAAAAATGGCCGTGTACTTTCACTTTGTTTATTTGAGTATTGTAATTAACTAAGAATAGTTTGAGTATCCAAGAATTACTTTATCATGAATCATATAATGTCGGTCTTATCTAAAGACATAATTACCTACACGTACTGAGCATATATATTCAGACAGATTGTTCAAACACACAAAATCCATTGTTTCCAACGGAGACTCCTCCATCTATGACAAGATTATGACCACTAACATACTTAGAATCATCACTTCCCAAGTATAGAGCAGCTTCAGCCACATCTTTTGGCACAAAATTAGCACCCTTTAGGTTAGAATAAACATCTAGAACCACACCATCATCAAGCTTAAAGAAATTTGTAACCATCGGAGTCGCAAGAAAATAAGGTGACACACAATTCACCCGAATACCGAACGGCCCAAGCTCGATGGCCGTGTTTCTCATCAGCCCAACAACGGCGTGCTTTGAACTTGTGTAGGCATGTGGAGCACAACCACCAATGCTTCCACCAACACTGGCTGTGTTAATTATGCTACCCCGTCGAGCGGGGATCATTACCCTTGATGCATGCTTTGTTCCAAGAAAGACACCAACCAAGTTTACTTTAATCACTTCCTCAAATTCAGATAATTTGTTTTCAAGTATCTTTGTTTTGTTTACACCGCTTATGCCAGCGTTGTTAAACATGATATCTAGTTTACCGTACTTGGAAACCGTTGTGTTCACGGCGTTTTCAATATCTTCTTCCTTTGTCACGTCACAACGAACATAGGAAGAAGAAGACTTGTGTAACTCTTTGCAAATAGAGTGTCCTTTGTCGTCTTGGATGTCAGCTATAACAACTTGAGCTCCGTGCTCTGAGAAGAGTCTTGCGGTGGCCTCACCGATGCCGCTTGCACCACCGGTGATCAAAGCCACCTTCCCCTCAAGCCTTGTAAATGAATTGAGCATGACAAATGGTAAGTTTACTATAACTTAATTACAGTTCTATAAGGTCATAACCCATTGTGCTTATTATATAAATGATTATTTTATCATGCGTAAATTTGCATATGTTAAGAAGTTGAAAAAAGCAAATTTGCATTGAAACTTATGCATTTAATATTAAATATATATTTTTTTAATAAATAATTGTTGTTTTCAATAAAAGGTTTCTACTTTTACTTGTTTTAACATGTGCAATATTGCACATAATAGACGATGAAATAAAATCATTTTTAAGAGATTTCATTAATTGGCAACTACTTTGAAAAATGAGAATCCGAAGGAAAAAAAAAATCAAATCTAAGGGATATTCTTAGATAGTCACAAACACAAATCCAAATCATTTAGGCACACACAAGAGTACACATTAACCAATGTTTTCAATAATAATAACAATAAATTGATTTTTTCTCTTTTTATTTATTTTCATTTGTATGCGTGTAGTTGTGACCAGAGAAGAATTGCTCCAAATCTAATTGTGTTTTTAAATGATAAGTTGTTATTTTGAAAATGATACTTAATAGATGACTTTTTAAAAAGAGACTTGCATCATTTGTTAAACAAATCAAATGTTACATTTTTCTTAAAAATCTCTAAAATGTATAATATCTTAAGTATTGAATACCAAAATCTATTTTTTTTATAACCTATAACAAACTAGTTTAATACGTGTTATCAAAATTATTTTTTTAAAATTTGCGTGGCTAATATTTTTTTTTAAGAGAGCGTGGCTAATACTATCTCTTCCAAATGTCCACTTATATTTGTTTTTTTATAAATCTTATATTTATGTAGGATTTTGGAGATAATCACAGACTTAAGTTGGAACAAACATAGATTATCTCAACTCTAAACCATTAATATACCTGCGTGTGTATGCAAAATAAATGAAATAAGGTGAAGCTGAAACTTGTTTATACCTTCTTAAGACATTAGAGACCAATGGAACGGTTGCCATTGTGAGCTTTTCAAGTTTCTGGATAGTCGAGGAGAAATAAAGTTGTGTGGATCTTCACTTCCTTCAACTGTCTTATTGCATCGTCCATTAAATAAAAAATTATGTAGTTGAATTATTATAAAGTAAATCAGGGCCGGCCTTTAGGGGTTGCAAACAGCTCTACTGAGCTGGGCCTCCAAAATTTGGGGGCCCAAATATTTTTTTATATATATAATGCAAGTAAATAGTTAATATATACAAATGGTGTGTTTCAAATATCAATCATACTGAAATGGCTCAGTGGTAACCGCATGAGTTGACATTCTATTGGTTATGGATTCAATTCCCTTTTTTAGTATGAGAGGACATTTTGATTTTTGGACATAATTTATTATGGATTTGAAGCTCATCTATCCTCAATCCTCCTTCTAATTAAGCCAAATTCTCCTTAACATATTGGATTATATATTTACAAATAAAAACAATATAATTATTTTCTGTTTATTTTTGTTACAGCACTTCTTGTAATTTTTGGCTCATACTTATCGTATAAAATAGTAAAGCACTACCAACAAATATTACAATTTTTTTATTTGAAAAACAATTATTCTCTAAAAAAAACATTATAAACCTTTTATTTTTTCCTTTGTACATATTAAGGAAAATAACAACCTAGAAGATTGATAAAGATATTCGCTCGAAGTTATATTTTTATATTATTGATTAGAATATCGATCTTTTATGTGTTAGTTACAATAATGACTTTTTTTTTTATCTTTACGAATCTTATTTTTAATTTAAATCGATAATTGGTCTTTTAAAAAAATTATGTATTTTTTATTAGGGGCCTATTTTTATATGAGAGCCGAACTTCCAATTACATAGGAACGGCCCTCTGATAAAGTTGTTTGTTAGCTTTAATCATTTTTCTAACAGTACCAAGGTTGGTGTTGAATTATTATGTAGTTGCCTTCTTGGACCGTGGTAACACACGGAACTTATGAATTATGCGGAAAGTGATGTGTACCAACCATTTACGAATCTTTATCTTTATAATAAAAATGTTAAGTAGTTTTGCGATAACGATATTGATTAACTCTAATTTTTTGCTATGAAAAAATTTCTTGGTGGGGATTGAATCAGGTACCACATGGTTCCAATTGACAACGCTTACCACTAAAATACTGATGTTTTTTTATGACATGTGATTGTTTCAATGTTATATATATTCAATATAAATCTCGGTTCCTCTTTCTTTAAATTTCATAATCCCTAAATCATTTTTCACTCACTTTCATCTCTCTCACCATCATGCAATTGTACCTAATAACCATAACCCCGCCCTTTTTGCCATAAAAAAAGGTATGTAAGGAATTACATCAGATAGCACATGTAAATGTCATTTTTTTTAAAGCCACTAACGTTAATATAGTTCCTTTTTTGATAGGAGTTCCTTTCATTATTAGCGGTTCCTTTTCATTATTATTTTTTCTTTCCATTTCCACATAATGTTCCTTTTTATTTATTTATTTTTCTTTCGGTTACCACATAACAATTCATTTTGATTATTATTTTTCTTTCGATTACCACATATCAATTTCTTTTTCTTTTCATTTTTATAGATATAACCGCTTTTGCGGTTAGGACCAATTTCTTGGTGCAGACTTTTGTATATATTTTTTCCTTTGATTTGTCATTTTATAATACTGAATGTGTGAAAAAAAAGGTTTGTAGGGAATCGAACTAGTTAACACATGACAACACCTTAGAACTTTTACCACTAGGTCACTAACATTTTTATTGAAATATTGTTGCTTCTAAAATGGATATGCAATATTATCCTAACAACTCTATAAAATCCGTGCATCGTACGAGTTAGAGTCTAGTAATACTCAAAGTTAGATAGTCTGCCATAACCCTAATCCCGCCCTTTTTGGCGGGTCTAAGTAATTTTTATGGAAAAAAGGGTCTGCAAGGAATCAAACCGGGTACCATATGACTACATTTCACAACTTTCATCACTAGGCCACTTCCATTTTTGTTGAAATATTGTTGCTTCCAAAATTGATATATACCACTAAAGCATTTTTTTAAAGTCACTAACACCCTAACAATTCCTTTTCTAATAACAATTTTTTTTCATTATTAGCGCTTTCTTTATTGGTGTCAATTTTTTTTTTTTCATTATTATTATTATTTTCTTTCGGTTACCATGTAGAAGTTCCTTTTCATTTTTTTTTCTTTTGGTTACCACATAACAGTTCATTTTCCTTTTCATTTTTTTAGATTTAACAGCCCTTGTGGTTAGGATCGATTTCTTGGTGCGCGCTTACTACATGATACGATATTAAAGTTGCATCTTTAAAATTGTTGATAATTTGACTGATTCAGATGATAATTTGTCAGCCTCTTTGTTTCTCCTATATTATATTACTTGAATTTATTTATTCTGATTTCTTATTTGAAAAAATCACTACACTAGATTATAACATAACTTTGTTTTCTCGCTTTAACTTTTGAAACATGTTTACTATTTTCAATTTGCATATTTTGGTTGTTCTTTTGACATGAATGTAATCGAATATGAAGGTTGAGAAAGAATGAATTCGGGAACATAACCTGATAATATTATTTGTTAAGAAAATAAAGTTAATAGATTATTTTTGTAGTCGTTTCATAACATAGTACTAAAGGTATCTCTGCAAGTAAAAATATAACCAGTTTGATATTTATATACGAAATTCTACAAAATCCGTGCATCGCACGGGTTAGAGTCTAGTTATACTAAATGTTAAGTAGTGTTGCTCTAACCCTAATGATTAGCACGAAAAAAATTTATGAAAAAAACTTCTAGTGGGGATCGAACCAGGTACCACATGCTTCCAATTCACAACTCTTACAACCAAGGTACTGATGTTTTTTATCACATGTGATTCCTTCAATGTTATATATTCAACACAAATCTCGGGTCCTCTTTCTTTCAATCTCACAATCCCTAAATCATTTCTCACTCACTTTCATCTCGCTCACCATCATGCAATTGAACCTAATAACCATAACCCCGCCCTTTTTGACAGACCTAATTAATTTTTACGAAAAAAAGGTATGCAAGGAATTGAATCAGGTAGCACATGAAAATGTCATTTTTTTAAAAGACACTAACACCATTGTAATTCCTTTTTTGATAGCAGTTCCTTTTCATTATTAGCGGGTCCTTTTCATTATTATTTTTTCTTTCAATTACCACATAATAGTTCCTTTTTATTTTTTTTTCTTTCAGTTACCACATAACACAGTTCCTTTTCATTCTTTTTTTTATGTTAGGACCAATTTCTTGGTGTATGCTTTTGTATATATTTTTTTCTTTTGATTTGTCATTTTTATTGCAGTCCATATTTTGTATTTGATAGTTATATATGAAGTTCTACAAAACGATGTGCGGGTTAGAGTCTAGTGAATGAAAAATGTTAACTAGTGTCCTGTTAGAAGGAGACACGACGAAAGGAGTGGGGAGGGGTCGTCGTCCCAGACGGGTCCATCCCAGATAGTGGATCCTACACAGTATGAGCAACCTCAGTATGAGCAGTCGGCTCAAGAGTAAGGTGAGGCTCAGCAACAGGCTGTACCGGAGGTTGCACCCGGATCACAGGGTTTTCCTGGGGGACCTATTGACGTGTCGCTTCTACCGAATTTTGGTAAACGCGTGGCAACATTGCTTTGGACCGACGCCACAGTAAGTTCAATTGTTTAATTTAATTTAATTATTGTCTTTTTAACGATTCAATTGTCATATTTTAAAATGTTTATTTTGATTTTTGTCTTTTTTACGCTTCAATTGATATTTTAAAATGTTTATATGTTTATTTTAATTATTGTTTTTTTAACGATTCAATTGTCATATTAAAGTGTTTATTTTAAGTTTTGTTTTTTTACGATTCAATTAGTATTTTAAAATTTTATTTTAGTTTTTGTTTTTTTTACGATTCGATTGTTATGTCTTTTTTAATATTTTTAACGGTTTGTTGTTTGTTTTATTTTTTGTATATCAGTTTCAGCAGGAGCATTGGCTGAACCCTTCCTCGCACTAGAGGAAGATTAGGCATGACCAATTGACAGTACCAGGATTGGAAGCTGATTGGTTCTGGGATCAAGTGAATGGATCTGGTCTTGCCCCCTCCTTAAGACTGGTTCTTCCAGCATCAACCCTTCCCACATCACCGTCTTGTTAAAGAGATGGCCTCAGCAGACCAGCAACTTCCATTTGCCTGTTGGGGAGATGAACGTCACACTTGGTGATGTGTGTGCGCACCTCGTTTTTTTCCTGAGAAAAAGACGCGCAAATCCTCCGAGGTCGTTCGTAAACGCTCGGAGGGCCTTTGTGAAGCCGCCACCAAAGTTTTTGTGTAAAGGGAACGTTGATAAACCCTTAAGTTTTTTTTGTTTAAAGGGAAACGATAATAAAACCCTTTGACGATGAGGAAAGGATGGTCATCGCAACCATTGTCGGGTTCGGGAGTCGATTACGCAAGGGGAAGGTATTAGCACCCCTTACGTCCGTTGTACTCAACGGGAACCTTCTATTTGGCTAAAGCTTAAATTGTTTTTTTAAATGTTTTGTGCGCATGCTTATCCATGTCAAAAGAAAATATACTAAAGGGGGGGGGGGGGAAAGAGATAAAAACAAACGAAAGAAAAGAAAATAAAGTTTTTATTATTGCGCTTGACAAGATGTCGATCTTGCTCCTACGTATCTCCCGGTAGTCGGAGAATTCAAAGCGTACGTAGTTCTTTGGTAGAAAAACGTACATGTGTTGGTTAATTTTAAATGGACGATGTTTTAACCGAATTCTTGCGATTAAAACGTAGCTTGTATGCTCGCGCTTGGGAGACTTATTAAGCGTTTGTTCATGAATCGCACTAGAATTGTTAAAAGGTACGTCCGTTAGGGTAAAAGGGTTCGAATTGGTCGCTATGGGACCAAGAGAGGTGCAATGGACTCATACGAGTCAATCATTGACCGAGTGGACTCCAATGAGTCGGGCGATTGTTCGATTGATCCACTGAGATCAAGAACAGGTACAATGGACTCGGACGAGTCGAACATTGACCGAGTGACTTAAACAAGTCGAGGGATCGAATCTAGTGGCCACGGGGGACCAAAAGGTTCGGATTGACCACAAGGGGCCAAGATTTGGTTTGGTTATGGTTGGATACATTGAAAAAAGGGAATGACGATTGTCCGAACGACGAGACATACGTCACGCATTCGTACAATCGGGGCAATGGAGAGACATACGTCACACCATCCCTTTTTCATTCAAGTTTTTGGGTAGAATTCTTTTAGAAATCCCAAGGTATATCAAAACATTTGGTTTGAAACCCAAAATGGAAAGATTTAGCAATTTTGCTAGAAAACGCACAAGTTCGGCTTGTTTTGCGAATTGTTTTGAAAAGCGAACAAATTCGGCGTATGTTCATGTTTGGTTTTTGAAAATCATGAACAATGTCTATTGTTCAAGTTTTGATTGAAATGATGAACATAGCTTGTTTGTTCATGCTGTTTTTGAAGGTTTAGGAACATAACTTGTTTTACAAGTTATCCACAAATGGTCATACGAACTTGTGAATTTGTCAAGATTGTGCAAAATCTTTGTTATGGTTTGAAAAACATGGGTTTAAAAACTCTTAGGTTCTGAGCTCTTGGGCTAGAACCTCAAAAATTGGCCATTTGGACACCTAAACTCAGATTCTGAGTTCTGTCATGGTCGCTCTGCGACCATGACTTCGCACTGCGAAGCATGTGAATTTTTGAGTTCAGAAGCTGTTTCTGAACTTTTGTTCAGAAACAACTTCTGAACACACTCAGGGCCTTTTAGGTGAGTGAAAAGCTTTGAGTTTTTGGGATGAAAAAGGCTGGACAAACCAGTTTTGGTGTTTTGAAAACCTTGGGATTTCTTTGAAATTCAAAAGGGGTTTTTTTTGAACCAAAAGGTTTTGAACCAAAATTGCTATGCAAACACAATTGTAAATGCAAGATAAAAGCTTGGAATACTTACAGAGATCCTTAGCAAAGCTCCAGCTGCAATGGATTTGAATTGATTGATGGTTCTTGCAAGAGGCTTTGAATATTGGTAATGGTTTTGAGCTTTGTGTTTGGATTGGTTTTTTTCTGGTTGTTTGTGAGTGTTTGTAAGCTAGAATGAGTAGTGTTTCTGCTCTTGAATTGCTGTTATGTGTAGTGTTTCAGAAGTGCCTGAAATCTTGGGCCTTGCCTTCTATTTATAGGCCAAAACCAAATCTATTTCATCATTAGAAAATCCCAAAATCGAGCTGATTGTGGGCTAGGATCAGGCTGAATCCCTTTGCATTAAATGCTAATGGATAGAGGCAACCTTGCCTTGTGCCAAGGGGCAAGACTCAGCCTGATTTCAGCCACAAATTCAAAGGTTTTAGGATAGTAATGATGATGAAATAGGGCTGAATTGCAATTGGCTAAGCTTGGGGATCAATCCTTGCAATCTCAATGGTTGATCAATAAAAACGTGCACTGTGATGTGCAGAGATTGAGGGATGAAAAAGGCTATCTATGGCTGGTGTGAGGGGTGAAAAGCTGCTGCAAAAACAGGGTAGGCACTCATGGCTTTTCAAGTGGGAAAATCCAGCTAGTTTGACTGGTTTTGGGGAAGCAAGCAGGAGGAAAGTCATCAAGCAGTTGGCTGGCAACCTTGGGGTGGTTAACAGGTCACATGGGAGGGACAAGAGCTGCCCAAGGGCAAGCCCACTTGCTTGTCACATGCTAGGTTGGAAGAAAAAGCTTCCAACCTTGGCATTAATGGCAAGTCTCTCATTTCTGGTTTTGCTTGGCCCAAATAGCCATGAATGCTGATTAAAATAAATATGGAAATGATATGCAATAAAATCTGGAATTAAATCAAAGAAACCAGAAATCTGCAGAAAAATCGCAGACTTCGCAGTGCGAAGTGAGCTTCGCAGTGCGAAGTCAGCATTTTTGAAATGTTGACTTTTCTGTTGACTTTTGTTGACTTTGACTTTTTCTCCCTCTTTAATTATTTTGATTTTTTTGTTTTAAAAGGCTTAGGACAAAATTGGGGTACTACAGCTGCCCCTACTTAATTGTGTCTTCGCATAGAGTGCGTGAGTGCCGGGGGCATCTCATGAACTCTTTGCGAAGATCAATTAAGTAAAAGAAGGACCCAAATTTTGTCCTTCGCGGAATGGAAAAAATTTGCAGTAAAAGTAAAATATGCACATGTAATGATTTGAAAGAGTTGATCGTATCCAGCCGCTAACACTGGAGGTAGATCCACTGGGGATGAAGGTAATCGTATCCAGCCGCTTACACTGAAGGTAGATTCCTGAGGATGGGTGTGATCTTATTCAGCCGCTAACACTGAAGGTCGAACACTGAGGGAGGTGATCTTATCTAGCCGCTTACACTAGAGGTCGATACCTAAGCTAGGTAATCTTATTCAGCCGCTAACACTGAAGGTCGATTCCTAACGAGCTGTGATCTTATTCAGCCGCTAACACTGAAGGTCGAAACACTGAGGGAGGTGATCTTATCTAGCCGCTTACACTAGAGGTCGATACCTAAGCTAGGTAATCTTATTCAGCCGCTTACACTGAAGGTCGATTCCTAACGAGCTGTGATCTTATTCAGCCGCTAACACTGAAGGTCGAAACACTGAGGGAGGTGATCTTATCTAGCCGCTTACACTAGAGGTCGATACCTAAGGTGAAATGGTCTTACCCTAAATAGGTGCCCCTGGTTGAACCGGAAAACATGATTGTATGATGCATGTTATGCAGTATGATATGCAGTGTGATATGCAATGCAATATGATATGAGATAGACTCAAACAAAGATTCCTGCTGGGGAATAGGGGACAGTTGGTGAAGGAGGTTCACTGGGGAACGCTTACTTAACTGTTGATGGATGTTGGTGAATATGTGATGCTCACTGGAGAATCTTTGTTGAGGATGCATGACATGATTTATGAAATGCAGGTGTATGAATGATTTGTATATGCATGCATGAATGAAATTGACATGATGCATGAATTATGTTATGCATGATATGTGGGATGCTAATTGGGTGCCGAGCAAGGTCGGTCTTGGTTGTGGTTGCGCCAATGATGATTGGGCTCTCTTTTTTTTTTGTTTGGTTGGTTTGGAAGGACGAGGTCCTTTGCCTACATACCCGAATGGGATCAAAACCGGTGTAGTTCGGGCCCTTTTTTTTTGTTTGGTTGGTTTGGAAGGACGAGGTCCTTTGCCTACATACCCGAATGGGATCAAAACCGGTGTAGTTCGAGCTCTTTTTTTTTGTTTGGTTGGTTTGGAAGGACGAGGTCCTTTGCCTACATACCCGAATGGGATCAAAACCGGTGTAGTTCGGGCTTGCCCTGGGGATTTGTGATGGTCTGCCAATGATGATTGGACCTTTGTTTGGGGTTGAGACTCCTTGGGGAAAGTCAATGAGGTTTGGCTCATGGGGATATAATGATCATTTTGGAAGTATGATCGATATCTAGCCTTGGTTGATGTTTGGATGTTTAGGGTGCTTACTGGGGAATTTTGTTCCGCTTAACCCTTGGGGCTTTTGCGCTCCGCGTGTCGTGAGCTACACACTTGCCTTTGCTGAAGAGCATAAGTCTTTTGGTGCAATATTTGGGTGGGGATTACCGCAATTCCTTCGAAATTTACACAAATTCAAATAAAACAAATGCTTGTTTGCTTTTTTCCTTTTTTTGGAAGAAATTTCTTTTGTTTATTTCCCATGTTTTTAATGCATTTTTATCATGAATAAAACAAAATTTTATGCGCTACTGAGAACACGAAATAACAAAAGGAAATTTATTCAATGCAGATTTGACTTCTTGAATGGGTAAAATATACACAAAGTGAGAAGTGAGATGAGAAAGACAAGAAAAAAGCAAAAAGAAAATTGTTGGTTTTGGCACAACACATGCTATTTCCTTATGACTTCGAGAGATTTTTGTTTTTGGAAGATGCTGACGAGACCGATTCTTCTCCTCTTGAATCTTGTCCGGAGCTTGGATGCTGCAGTCATTGCCTTTCTTTTTTTTGTTAACCCCTAACTTTTGCCTGGACCGCTCTTTCGAGTTTTCAATCCACCGGGGTGTATTTCCTTTTTTTTATGTCCTTAATTTTTGCCTAGACCGCCTTTTCAGGTTTTCGATCTAGCAGGACGCTCTCTATTGCCTAAACCGCCCTTTCAGGTTTTCGATTTAGCGAGCTCTTTTTTTTTTCTTTTAGGCATAATACCTCTTGACTGCATCAGAGTTTATTGAGAGTGGGAACTCTTCTCCGTCCATAGTGGTGATGATCAGGGCTCCGCCTGAGAAAGCTTTCTTTACCACATACGGCCCATCATAGATGGGAGTCCACTTCCCGCGGGGATCTTTGTGGATAGGTAATATCTTCTTGAGCACTAGGTCTCCTTCTTTGAATTCTCGAGGACGGACCTTCTTGTCGAATGCTCTCTTGAGTCTCCTTTGATAGAGTTGTCCGTGACATATTGCCGTCAGACGCTTTTCCTCTATGAGATTCAGTTGGTCGAACCTTGTTTGGACCCATTCAGCTTCCTCTAGCTTGGTTTCCATCAAGACCCTTAACGAAGGAATTTCCACCTCTACGGGAAGAACTGCTTCCATACCGTATACTAAGGAGAAAGGGGTTGCCCCAGTTGAAGTGCGAATGGCTGTTCTGTAGCCATGTAGCGCAAAGGGAAGCATCTCATGCCAATCTTTATATGTTGTTACCATCTTTTGGATGATCTTCTTTATGTTCTTATTGGCTGCTTCTACCGCACCATTCATCTTTGGTCGGTAAGGGGAGGAATTATGGTGCTCAATCTTGAAATCTTTGCACAACTCCTTCATTGTCTTGTTGTTCAGGTTTGCCCCATTATCGATGATGATTTTGTGAGGAGTGCCGTAACGGCAAATGATTTCCTTCTTGATGAATCGGGCTACCACTTGTTTGGTTACGTTTGCATACGAAGCTGCTTCTACCCATTTGGTGAAGTAGTCGATGGCAACGAGGATGAAACGATGTCCATTTGACGCTTTGGGCTCAATCATTCCAATCATGTCTATGCCCCACATAGAGAATGGCCAAGGTGAAGTCATGACGTTCAGTGGAGTTGGTGGCACATGCACCTTGTCGGCGTAAATCTGGCACTTGTGACAAGTCTTGGCGTAGTGGAAACAGTCAGCTTCCATGGTTAGCCAATAATAGCCCGCCCTTAGGATTTTCTTTGCCATCGCATGCCCATTGGCATGGGTTCCAAAAGATCCCTCGTGGATTTCTTTGATGAGCATGTCCGCTTCATGTTTATCCACACATCTGAGCAGGACCATGTCATAGTTTCTTTTGTAGAGGGTATTTCCACTGAGGAAGAACTGAGATGCCAATCTCCTGAGGGTTCTCTTGTCGGTGTGTGAGACATTTTCTGGATACTCTTGCTCTTCGAGATATCGCTTGATGTCGTAGAACCAAGGTTTGTCGTCAAGTCCTTCTTCGACTGATGCACATACAACTGGTTTGTCTCTACGATCCATCCATATGATTGGTGCTTCGTTGTAGGAATTTACTTGGTACATTGATGATAATGTAGCCAAAGCATCTGCCACCTGGTTTTCTTCTCGAGGTATGTGATGGAAGTTGATTTCATCAAAATGCTTAATCAATTCTACAACCCGGGCTCGGTAGGGAATCAAATTGGGATGCTTTGTTTCCCATTCTCCTTTGACTTGATAGATGACTAAGGCTGAGTCACCGTATACTTCAAGGTTTTTGATCCTTAGATCAATTGCTGCTTCGAGGCCTAGGATACATGCTTCATATTCTGCCATGTTGTTGGTGCAGTCAAAGCATAACCTTGCTGTGAATGGTTGATATCCATTTCCTGGGGAGATTAAAACTGCTCCGATCCCGTGCCCCATGGCATTTGAGGCGCCGTCGAAAGCGAGCTTCCATTGAGCTTTCGGTTCTGGCCCTTCATCATCGCCTGTGACCTTTTTGTCATTCAAAGCTACGACATCTTCGTCCGGGAAGTCGAATTGTATGGGCTGATAATCCTCCAATGGTTGGTGAGCAAGGTGCTCGGATAAAATACTCCCTTTGATGGCTTTTTGAGCAACATATTGGATGTCGTACTCAGACAGCAGCATTTGCCAACGGGCTATCTTCCCTGTGAGGGCAGGCTTTTCGAAGATGTACTTGATGGGATCCATCTTCGATATCAACCAAGTTGTATGGGTCAACATGTATTGCCTTAGGCGTCGAGCAGCTCATGCTAAAGCGCAGCAAGTCTTTTCAAGTGAAGTATACCTTGTTTCACAGTCGGTAAACTTCTTGCTTAGGTAGTAGATTGCGTGCTCTTTTCTTCCCGTTCCATCTTGTTGTCCTAACACACAACCCATTGATCCTTCAAGTACGGTTAGGTATAAGATGAGGGGTTTACCCGGAACCGGAGGTATTAAAATTGGTGGTTCTTGCAGGTATTGTTTGATCTTGTCAAACGCCTCTTGGCAATCCTCATTCCAATGAACGGCTTGGTTTTTCCTTAGCAGTTTGAAGATTGGTTCGCAGGTAGCTGTCATGTGTGAGATGAACCTAGCGATGTAGTTCAATCTTCCTAAGAAACCCCGGACTTCTTTCTCGGTATTTGGCGCTGGCATTTCTTGGATGGCCTTTACCTTATCGGGATCCACTTCCATACCTCTTTGGCTGACGATGAAGCCCAATAACTTCCCGGATCTAACGCCAAATGTGCACTTGTTAGGATTTAAGCGCAGCTTGAATTTTCTTAGGCGTTCGAAAAGCTTTTGTAGAAGGACTAGATGATCCTCCTCCGTTTGGGATTTGGCAATCATGTCGTCGACGTAGACCTCTATTTCCTTATGGATCATGTCATGGAAAAGAGTCACCATTGCTCTTTGGTATGTTGCCCCGGCATTTGTTAATCCGAAAGGCATTACCTTATAGCAGAAAGTCCCCCATGGAGTGATGAATGTAGTTTTCTCCATGTCCTCTGGAGCCATCTTGATTTGGTTATATCCCGAGAAGCCATCCATAAAGGAAAAGACTGAGAATTAGGCTGTGTTGTCCACCAATATGTCGATGTGTGGTAGTGGGAAATCATCCTTTGGGCTTGCTCTATTCAAGTCCCGATAATCCACACACATTCTCACCTTGCCATCCTTCTTCGGAACTGGCACAATGTTGGCAACCCATGTTGGATACTTGGTTACGGCTAAGAAGCCGGCATCGAATTGCTTTTTGACCTCTTCTCTGATCTTGAGAGCCATATCGGGTCGAGTTCTTCTCAAATTCTGCTTCACTGGCGGGCATTCCGGCTTGAGTGGCAGCTTATGTACAACGATGTTAGGGTCTAAACCCGGCATATCTTGGTACGACCAAGCGAATACGTCCACGTACTCTTGCAGAAGCTTAATCAACTTTCCTTTCACATCCTCTTGAGGGAGGCTCCTATCTTGACCTCTTTCTTATCCTCTTCGGTCCCCAAGTTGACCTTTTCAACTGATTCTTGGTGAGTTTGTATTACCCTATCCCCTTGATTTGCAAGTCTAGACAATTCTTCAGGCGGTTCATAATCGTCCTCTTCATCATCTTTCGTTTGATTAATCGGGAAATCGAAGTCATAAGGGATTAAGGCAGTGTTGTTTTTGGAGGGTGGATTTGTAGATCTGCATGAGTAAGATTTTTTTTAGGCTTTTTGTAGAAAATTTTTTTTTAAAACAAATGCAA
This sequence comes from Medicago ruthenica, assembly GCA_018208015.1. Classification (NCBI taxonomy): domain Eukaryota; kingdom Viridiplantae; phylum Streptophyta; class Magnoliopsida; order Fabales; family Fabaceae; genus Medicago; species Medicago ruthenica. The sequence goes on along the minus strand of CM031374.1, from coordinate 33,939,191 downwards.
AAAAGAAAAAGACTCAAATGAACATAAAAGAGTGCTTTTATTCATGATTGTAAATAACTTTTAAAACATGGGGGCCCCACACGACTAATCATTCGCCTTGGGCAGTGCTAAATGATTTTTTTTTTAAAAAAGGTAAAAACAAACAAACATGGTTTATTACTTGATCCTGGTAACGATCTCGGGAACCGCGATAGCCCTCCAATTGTTCAAAGCTTCATCCGAAGCGCAACGGTACACCAAATCAGGCACGTCTTCATCTACGTCTTCAAGTAGAGCCACTTGATCTTCATTGATAAACCCCGCACTGATAACTGTTTCCGAAATAGGGAGGATCCCTTGCTTCGGAGGCTTTGAGAAAGTCTCGGCTGATGGATGATACCCCAACCCGAAGCGATTCTTCTTCTCCGGTATGTCCACTAACTTGCCCCATCCGGTAGGTCGGCTTTCTTCTAGGGCCTCTCTTATCGCCCTTCATGATGACATGGCTGTCCTAGCCTCTTCCTTGGGCTTCGAGCTCAAAGTCACGACATTCGCCACTTCCAAAGACTGGAATGGAACATCCACAGCTTCTTCGTCCGTTTCTATATAACGGAATGATGAGAGATGGCTTACCATCATGTCCTCTTGCCCGGAAACTACAATCATTTGGTTATCAATGATGAACTTCAGTTTCTGGTGCAGAGTAGAAGTAATGGCTCCGGCCGCATGAATCCATGGTCGTCCGAGAAGACAACTGTATGTTGGATTAATATCCATGACTTGGAAGGTTATGGTGAAAACCTTAGGCCCGATTTGGACTGGTAAGTCGATCTCCCCTATGACGGCTCTTCTTGACCCATCGAAAGCTTTTACGACCAAGGCGCTGGGCTTCATTACTGTCCCTTCACATGATAGCTTGAGGAGGGTAGTCTTGGGCATGACATTCAATGATGACCCCGTGTCCACTAGCAGTCGTGAGAGGATGTGGTCCATGCATTTCACGGAGATATGTAAGGCGCGGTTATGAATGTGTCCCTCGTCGGGTAGCTCATCGCCATTGAAACCCAAGTACCTACTTGAGGTAATATTTCCGACTATCCCGTCGAATTGGTCCACAGGAATGTCCTTGGTGACATGTGCCTCACTGAGGATCCGCAGCAATGCTTCTCGGTGTGCTTCCGAGCTTAGTAGTAAGGATAGCATGAAGATCTTGGAGGGAGTTTGACCTAGCTGGTCAATGATTTTATACTCGCTCTTTTGGATTATCCTTAGGAACTCTTCGGCCTCTTTTTGCGGGGTTGTCTTTTGAGAGGGCCCCGCTTGGTTCTCTTCTTCCTCCACGCTCTTTTCTTTGAGCGGTTCTCTTGGTAGTACGGCTGGCGTCTTCCCGAGTTCTTTCGGAGCGAAGACTCTTCCACTTCTGGTTATTCCTCCAACACCGGTAATGTTAGTGATGCTGGGCTCAATCTTGGCTAGTGGTTTTCCTTCCACATAGGCCACAGGTTGGTAATTCCATGGTACCTTCTTCGTGCTTTCAAAAGAGAAGGGTGCAGGTACGTGGAATGTTATGGGCTGTATAGGCATTGGTACCTCTCTCCTTTGGTATGGGATTTCGAGAGGTTTTGGGTCGTTAGACTCTAAGGTAGCAATGTCCGTGCCATCCTTTATATAGCCTATTTGGATCCAACCTTGGTCCATTAGCTCTTGAAGACAACTCTTCAACTCTTCGCACTTGTCCGGGTTGACCTTGCAGGCTTCACAGTTGGCGTGCATTTCCTCGAACAAACCAAAGCCGGTTAAACGCTCCCTTATGGTTGACAGGGGAGTCTTAACATTGGCTACCCTTTTGACTGGACCAAAGTCCTCTTGTTCCTCTACCGCATTTACAGAGGGACCCGCATGCCCTGGTAATGGGTTATTTTTTACATTGGGGTTTTCCTCTTTGAAGGACAACAACTTCTTGTCAATAAGGTCCTGAACCTTGTGTTTGAAGACTCTACAGTTCTCGACATTGTGCCCCACGATTCCTGCGTGGTAGTCACATTTTGCATTTGTGTCGTACCAATGTGGATATGGTGGCGACATTGGTGGTAGTAGTCTTGTCTCAACCATACCCTTTTGGATTAGATATGGCAAGATTTGACCATAAGGCATAGGTACAGGATCAAACTGCCTATTATAATAGCTGTTCCTCGGGCCCGCTTGATTCCTTGATGGGTACCCGCCTTGTTGTTGTTGTTGATTTTGAGGCAATACTACCGGTTGTCGAGGTGGAGTTGCGGGAATTACTTGAGGTGAGTAACGCCCTTGAGCCGTTGCTGCTGCCACATAAGGATAGTGGTAGTGAGGCATTTGATTTGGTGGTGGGCAAGATGTCCCACTAGAACGGCATTTGTCTCCCCCTCTTTCTTTTTGTGAAAGTTGCTGGGAGGTTTTCTAGCTCCACTTTGAGCTTCTAGAGGGCTTTGGATCTTTCCCCTCTTTACTCCGTCCTCTATTCTTTCACCAACCATGACTAGATCGGAGAAACCGGCAGACGTGCTTCCAATCATCTTGTCGTAATATGGGCCTTGAAGTGTGCCCATAAAGGTGTCGACAAGCTCTCTTTCCAATAGTGGTGGTTGTACACGAGAAGCTAGTTCTCTCCACCTCTGCGCGTACTCCTTGAAGGACTCGTTGCTTCTTTGCAGGAGGTTTTGTAGTTGCATCCTATTTGGAGCCATGTCCAAATTATATTTGTATTGCTTTAGGAAGGCATCGGCTAGATCCTTCCAAGTTTGGACATGGGTACGCTCGAGCTGCATGTACCAATCCAAGGACGCTCCGCTTAAACTATCTTGAAACACATGCACCATGAGTTTCTCGTTCATTGCGTAAGCTGCCATCTTCCTACAGAACATCCGTAGATGGTTCCGAGGGCATTGAATTCCTTTGTACTTCTCGAAGTCCGGTGCTTTGAACTTCGGAGGGATTACCACATCGGGCACTAGGCACATATCCAAGGCGTTGTGGGCACCGTATGAACTGAAACCTTCGACAGCTTTCAACCTTTCTTCCAAAACTCGATACATTTGGGTGGTATCGTTGTCTTGGTGGGTGGTGTCGGGAGCAGATTGCCTTAGCTGGCTATTTTCCACATCATGGGGAATCACCTCATGCTGAGTAGTGGAAGTTCCTTGAGGACGACGCTCTTCATTCCTTACAGGGATTGTGAGCGGTAGTGGAGGTGGTCCATGGCCCTCATTTTCGAATGGTGGGGTATAATTCAGAGTTAAACCATAAGGAGGCCATTGCACATTGGCCGCATCTGTTGTTGGGCGAGGGTTACTTTCTCATGCCGATAGAGCTTGCATTAACTCTAGCATCTGATCCATCTTCCCCTTCATTCCATCAACCTCTTCTCTCAAAGCCGCTTGGGTTTGTTCCAAATTGTCCATGATCCTTTGCTTGTTAGCTCGTGTTCCGTACGAGTGTTGAAGATCTGGTTCTTGGACCGAGGGCTTTCGGGGTTTTCGGGCTATGATTGCTTTGAACTGTTTTTAGGGAAATGAATGAGTTTTTTTTTTTTTTTTTTTTGAAAAAAATGCATGAAGATGCATGTGGATGGATGTATGCATGAAATGAGTATGCAAAATATGCGTTTTTTTTTATTTTGCTTTATGGAGGAGTTTAAAGGTGCACAATTAATATTAGCAATTCGAAATATTAAAGACCGGGAAATTGATTATGCTTCAAAATATATTTGATTAAATAACATTTGTTTACAAAGTGTAACTAATGCTATTACAAATCAAATAGCCGCAAAAAATGCTCCCCGGATTCTCTCTAGCAATGTCGGGTCTTGATCGCCTTCCCTTAAGTAGAAAGCTTCCAACAAAAGGTCATTGGGTTTATCTTCCATTGAAAAACCTAGTTGTCGGAGAGAGAGAGGACCGGATTGTAATTAATACATCCCTTAGTACCAATGAGGGGTACGTTAGGGAAGTCCCCGCAACTGAGGATAATTTCCGGGTCCTCTAAGTTTGGTGAAAACCAATGGATGTCCTTCTCGGCGAGGGTTGTCATCCGTTGCGACCATTTGAGCTTGGCCCGGTTTTCCACAAAGTCTCAGTTTCTTGGCATGTGGGACATCATCCAAATTTGCACCACGGGAGTGCAACAAGTAATTTTGCGTCCCCTTGCTTGTTCATGCCTAGAGTAGAGGGTATGATAAAAATCCGCCAAGATTGTGGGAACCGGATTTTTAGTCATAAATACCTCTAGAGCCGGAAAGTCTACGAAATCATCCATGTTGGGGAATAAGACAATTCCGTAAACTAAGAGGGCTAAGATGGCGTTGAATGCCCTTCCCTCTTTGTTGGCTAACATTTCCCGAGCTTTGGCTTCCAAAAACTTTCTTGAAAATTCCTTAAGGTTCCCTCTAACTTCCAAGTTAGATGCCACTTCTTGGGTGTCGAGGTATAAGGATTCGGCGATGGCTTCAAATGTGGGATCCTTTCCCGGACCGAGATAGAGTTCATGACCCTTCATGCTACAACCCAAAATCTTCTCAAACTCTTCCAAAGTTGGCACTAGTTGGAAGTCTTGAAATGTGAAGCACCGTAGAGGTGGGTCGAAGAATTGCGCCAAAGTGGTTAAGGCCGTTGAATCTATTCTCACGGGTAGGAGATCAAGGATTAGCCCATAGCTTGCCTCGAAAATGTTCTTGTTGACCGAAGAGAGCCTCTTGCTTAGAGCTAATAAACTTTCCACCCTAGGAGCTTTAATTTTGAAGGCGAGTGTATTTTTGTTCCCGGAATCCATATTTCTTTTTGCTAATATTTGTTTGTTCTTTTTAAGCTCCTATAAAGCAAAATGATGCGAAAATTACTTTCATGAATGCAAATGACATGCAAGGGTATGGTTTATGAAGGTTCGGAACTTCCCCCCATCCTCACATGTAGGCTCTAAATGGTGAAATCTCCTAAGAAGAGGTCCTTAGATTCATAGACCTCACATGGAATTAGGGTTGTCTATGGACATACGTCGACATGACTTCAATTAATTCCACGTGAAAATCTCATCTAAGCGGGGTTGGGCATCCTACCTCACGGACATACGTCAACGCGGGCTTCCGCACACAACCTCCTTCTAACTTAGTTTTTTCCTCAAGCTCGGGTCGAGAGCCTCACACGTCCGGCATTAACCCGAACAATGTGGAGTAACATCACTCAAGTAACCCCCGCATTTGATATATATATGATATGAATATAAAGCAAAATAAAGCAAATATAAACATTGTACTGGCAGTGAGTACAATACTGCTAGAAACTAGGGTTTCTGTGCTGTGTTTAGGTCATGCCTCGGGAATGGTCCCGAGGTTACTATTTGTAGCCTTTTTTGGGCCTACCCGGTCATGGTTTTGGGCCTAAATCGTAAAAGGGCCAAAACCATGACTTGGGCGCCCTCGTAAGCTGCTGAGGGCGCCCCCCAAAGGGCTATTTGTGATTGTCAAGTGGGCCCTATGCCCTCTTGGAGGACGTCCAGCCCTATTTTAAGGGTTCACACCCTTGGCTTTGGGGTCTTAATTCCTAGATAGTGAGATCTACGGTCCACAGCCCAACAAGCACGAGTCTTGGTACAAGGCGAAGTGATTAAACTGTTTACAGGGGATTTGTCTATGACCTTTTGCCCAGCAAGTGGGACTTATTAGCCACGAAGCCATGTGAAAAAATTTTATGAGTACTAGCCCAACGTGGGTGTTTAAACCCTGCATGGGTACTAGCCCAACACGGATACTAGCCCAACGTGGGTATTAGCTCCATGTTTTGTTTTGAGTACCTTAGGGGGCGGCACTAGCCCTACGAGAGTGTTGGGCGCCAGCCCAACAGGAATATTTATGCTAGCCCAACAAGCACAAGTCTTGGTACAAGGCGAAGTGATTAAACTGCGTATAGCTCGCCACGTCCTTTTGACCACGTATTGAGGACGCCTCTTATTGGGATCCGACGGCTGGCGTGAGGCGACCGTTCGCTCTTGCTGACATGTCCGAATCGTAGCGGTTCTCGGAAATCGTGCCAACTTAAGTGACGTCATCTGCGCGTTTCCCCAGGCTTTTTCGCTTTTAACTGAAACAGATCTACTTTCGCTTGTACTTTCAGATTCTCCTTATCCTTTTCTCCTCCTTTGTCTCCATCTTTTCCTTCCTACTCGTTCTCTTTTTCTCGTTCAAGCGGTTGCGTTGTTCGTGGAGGAATTGCAGCTTACTGTTCGCTTCTCAAGCCCTCCATTTGTCTAGATCCAGGTACCCTTACTTGATCTCGCTCTTTTTACTTTAATATCCGTAGTATGGTGAGGATTAGAGAGTGCGATGCGGCGGGTAGGGAGTTATCCCCAGCTGATTCGGAGGAGAGGTGTAGGTTGTGGGGGGAGAGCGTTAGGCATGCGAGACGCTCTGATGGAACCATGGATTGGGTGGTGTTCGATAAGGCCTACTATGGCCACTCCCTTGTGACGGAGTCTTCGAGTGGTTCGGATAGGGGTGAAGTGGGAAGTATTCGTGGGGATTCATCTGACTCTATTGTTCGTTCTGTTCGCCCAGGTCCGTTCTGTAGGAAGGGGATTTGTTACATGGCGTCTTCTAGTGATTCAGAACAAGAGAGTTTCGCCGACGAGGTGCTTCGTTCAGAGTCTGTGTATTTGGATTCGCAACGGGTGGCGTTTTTCCGGAGTAAGCTGCACGTGTCTTCTACGGGATTTGAGGAGGACGTGATTTTGGAACCTTGTCGCCCGGGCGAGAAAGTGTGCGCTCAGAGGCCGAAGAGTTTGAAGAGCGAGATGTTCCATATGTACACCGCCGTTTTTGAAGATCTGGGTGTGAAGTATCCCTTCACGCCTTTTGAAGTTGACATACGAGAGTATCTAAATGTCGCGCCTTCTCAGCTGCAGCCGAATAGCTGGGCTTTCATCTGCGCTTTTGAGATTATTTGTGAAGGATTGGGCTTCCAGCCCTCGATTGGATCCTTTTTTACTTTCTATGGCACGAAGGGGGTGGATAAGCAGTCTTGGGTGTCTGTCAGCGCGCACCCTGGTAAGAGGCTGTTCCCGCCCTACGCCTCTCATTACAAAAATTGGAGACAAACATTCCTTCGGGTTCGGGGGCGAAAGGGTTGTGAGGCAGCCGCGGTATGGGTGGATGGTAAGCTGAGGTTTCCCACATGTTGGACGGGTGCTCCGGCGTCCATCATGGGCTTTGAATATGAGAAGCTGGACGCGTATGACCAGGGCGTCGTCTGTTTTTTGGACAAGATGTTGCCTATGAATATCCGGGAGTTATTAAACAGGGAAGGGGACGTAGATAGCCTAGACGAGTATTTACGTGAGTCACATTCACTTACTCAAGCCTATGTTTTGTATTTATATTGTCTGTCCCTTGACTTTTTGCTTTATTTTCTGTAGAGGACATGGCGCCCATGACTGCGGCAGAAAGGAAAAGATATCTTGAAGAGATGAAAGCAAAGAAGGCTGCTGAGGGGACGGCGACTACTGATCCCGCGGGGCTTATTACTCGTAAACCAAAGAGAAAAGCTGATCACCCGATCGAAGTTCCAGTAGAGAGCATTCCGGCGGCTCCGCGCGATAGGAGGTCGCCCGGAAAAGATAATAAAGGAAAGGCGGTATCAGAGAAAAAAGGGAAGAAGACGCCCTCTCCTTCCCTGATTGGCGCCGTCAAAACCAGCAGCTCGGTGCCGTCCTTCTGGGACAAAGGTTTTGACTATGGTGCCTACGTGAAGGAGAGGCTGGTATTTAATCCTGAGGATGCAGAGTCGGGAAGTCAGGGTGCTGTGCCTTTTATGATGAAGGATATGGGGATCCATTGTCTGCGGACTATGTTGCTTATAGACTCGGTTGATCGCAAGTATGAGGAAGTGGTGCAGAATGAGGAGGCCCTTCAAGCTACGGTGAGGGCGTTGGAGAAAGAGTTGGAGGAGGCCAGGAATGCTAGGGAGAAAGAAGTGCGGGAGGCTAGGGAGGCGGTGACGCTTGAGTTTGAGAAACGCATCTCCGATCTGAAGATTGGTTATGCGGCAGATCTTGCTGGAAAGGACGGTGTCATCGCCACGCTACAAAACGATGTCGCGGCTGGAGCAGAAAGGGAGGCTCAACTCAAGGCCGAAGTTTCTGAAGCGAAGGGCGAGCTGGCTCTGAACTTTGATGCCGGCTTTGAAAGAGCCAAGGCACAATTTGCCCTCCTCCATCCTGGCGCCGATACTTCCGCTTTTGATCCTTTTAAAATCATTGTAGATGGCGTCCTAGTGGACGAACCCTAATTTTGTTTGTTGTAATTTTAACTCCTTGACTTATTTTTAAATTCATTACTCTGCTTTGAATTTGTGTTCGTGATGTATTATCTCCGCTTTTAAACTTTTTATTTTCCTGCAAATTTAAGCATTTCGGAAGGTCTCTCCTGGGCGGTGATTCTATTTATTTCGTAACGGCGTCGATCGTTGTAGGCGTGTTTCTTTTAGCGCTTGATGCTACAGGGTTCCTTTATAAGGTTTTCCCGACGATCTTGTTTTGTGCTCGCGACGTCTTAGAGCCCTCTTGGGGGTTAAGGAATTAGGCGGCGATCTTATTTTCGTCTCGCGACGTCTTAGAGCCCTCTTGGGGGTTAAGGAATTAGGCGGCGATTTTATTTCAAGCTCACGACGTCTTAGAGCCCTGTCTTTTAGGGTTAAGGGATTAGGTGGCTCTTTCTTTGTAAGCTCACGACGTCTTAGAGCCCTGTCTTTTAGGGTTAAGGGATTAGGTGGCTATTTCTTTTTAAGCTCACGACGTCTTAGAGCCCTGTCTTTTAGGGTTAAGGGATTAGGTGGCTCTTTTCTTTGTGGTTAACATATCATACGGCGAGCTCATTTGAGATTCGGCAATGGCGATCTGCTAAATGCAATGAGAGTAAGATGGACAAACAATATATACATATAACATTAATAAAAAACCGGGGCCTCGTTAAAAACCCCCATTACTGCGGGGGGAAAAGAGTGCCCCTTACTGTCTTACTACTTAACTGTACAAAAAGCGAATTTATGAGATAAAAAACGGTAGGAACTAAAAAGGCTTTGTCTTCCCTCCAGCTCGCCCTTGAGTTGTCATGGCGAGTTCCGTCCTGCACTGTCCTCAATCTTTTTCATCATCCTGTGGTTAGCTGGTTCTGTCCATAATATCAACTCCTTCTTGATTTCATCACATTCTACTTCTTCCTTCCTGGTCCTGAAAATTGGATTGGCCGGCTTTGGGCGAAGCGTCAGGAAAGGAGTACTCGTTTCCTCAACCTTCCTGGCCTCTCCGTGTTCTGCATTTTCTTCATCAGCATTGGCTCTCGAATTGACTGGCTTCAAGTGGGGGTACCAAGAAGGGAGTACTTTCTTCCTCGACCCTCTCGACCTCCTCGGGCTCCGTATCTTCTTCCTCGACCTTCTTGATTTCCTGGACATGAATTTCTTCTTCTAGGCTGGATACAATGAGGTTCACTCGGTGCGCTTTTAGGTTACTGCTTCCTTTCTTCTCCTTCTGAATCTTCAAGCTATTGTGGTAACACTCTCGGGCTGCTCGCTGGTCTGCTCTAATGGTACCAACCCGCCCATCATCTAGCGGGTATTTCATGACAAGGAATTTGGTGGAAAGGTAGGCGTCGAGGGCGTTAAAGGCTGGGCGGCCTACGATGACATTGTAGGAACAGGGCGAGTTGACTACCAAGTATCTAATTCTGATGGTCTTAGCATTATCACCTGTGCCGAACGTCGTTTTCAGCGTGATGTATCCCCGGACGTGCACCTGTTCCCCAGTAAAGCCGGCCAGTATCCCTTTAAAAGGCTGCAACTGCTCCTCGTCTAGACCCATCTTCTCAAACGCGGAATAATAGAGGATATCCGCAGAACTGCCGGGATCAATCAATACCCTCTTAACATCCCAGTTGAAGATTTGGACGGTGATGACCATGGGATCGTCATCGTGGGGAATTACCCCCCCACGGTCTTCGCTTGAGAAAGTGATATCCACCTGGCGTTCTGACCCTTTCCTGGTGTGGTCATCAAGCAACATTATTTGTCTGACATACTTCTTCCGGGAGGTGCTGGATTCCCCGCCTCCTGCGAAACCGCCAGATATGGTGTTCAAGGTGTGGCGCTCTCCTTCTTTCGCCACATCTTTTTCTCTCTGGGGGTCTTCGTGGGGGCGCCTGTCTTCTCCTCTACCTTCCTTCACATATCCCCTTAATCTGCCGTTCTGAATTAGCTTCTCTATTTCCCTTTTCAGATGTATACAATCGTCTGTAGTGTGTCCCTTGATGCGGTGATATTTGCACCAGGCGTCCTTATCGTTCCCCATGATTGCTCCTCTCGGCGGCTGAGGTTCAAGGATGATTCTGGAATGGCAAACCTCTCTCCAGATTTGTTCACGGCGAGTGTTGAGGGCCGTGAAGGATTCTGGGGGGGGGTGCGCACCTATCCTGGCCTTGGCGTTTGTATGGCGCTCGGTCCCTGCTACTGGATGGGTAATAATTGCGTCGATGATCATATCCGTAGGGAGCACGCTCCCTGGAATCTCTTGCCTTCTTCTCGGCGTTGCTTTCTTCCCCCTTTATATAACACTCTGCTCTGGACATGATTTCTTCCATGGAGTCTGCTGGTTTTTGCGCCAACGACTCGTTGAACTGGCCAGCGCGGAGACCGTTCTGGAAGGCTCCCACAAACAACTCTTGGTTGGGGTTAATGACCTTGATGGTGGCGTCATTGTAGCGTGCGAGATACTCGCGGAGAGTCTCGTTGGGTCCTTGACGGACGTTGAAAAGGCTGGTAGACGAGACTTTGCGGTGGCGGCTTGCTGAGAACTGGTGCGTTAACTTGCGCGTCATATCCTGGTAGCTGACGACGGAAAATCGAGGCAGGTTCATATACCACCTCAGGGCGGCGTCTTTCAGGGTCCCTGCTAACAACTTGCACTTGAGAGAATCGGCCGCACCGATGACGGCCATTTGAGTGTTGAAGGCGGTCACATGCTCCACTGGGTCGCTTTTTCCATCGAAGGAGGAAAGAGATGGCGGCTTGAAATTCTCTGGCACTGGCGCGTTCCAAACTTCGGCGGACAGTGGTTGAGGGTCGGGGTCGGCCGATTCATCTTGCTGAGACCCATTTCCTTCGGCGTGTTGCTGCTATTGGATGGTTTCCATGGTTGCTTGCAAGGCTTCATTGTGGTCGCGAAGCTGCTGGATCTGTTGTTGTAGAGCCTCTAAGGCCGCAGGGTCTGCCATCGCGCCGGCTACGACGGTAGTTTGAGTTTATATGTTGAGTTTATGACTGGTGGTCAGAGATTCGCACCTTAAACCTCGAATCCTAGGTTTAGATCAGGGTTTTCCGAACAGATGTGGGTCAGTCGTTTGATGGAGTTAGGGGTAGGTCTAGGGTTGAATCACGGCGGATTCGAAGGTTTTGAGGTTGCTTCGGGGAGATATGGTGGGTAAACGGCGCTCTGATGACTCTCAGGGGCCGTGGATCGATCGTTTTTTTCTGGGAGACGGTGGCTAGGTCAGTTTTACCGTAGCCCCACGGTGGGCGCCAACTGTAACACCCTAACCCTTAACCGCCGATTATTAACTTTAATAAAGAAAACGTTAAGGACATAGGAAGTTACAACATGATGAAATCTCATTATCCATAAACATCAACACATAATCAAAATATATTTGATTCTCAAACAGCAGCGGAAAAAAATAACAAACAATTGCTTATAACCAAGCACTGCATATATTACACAAAAATATATACATAAGATTTTCAAAAGAGGCAATTCAACAACAGAGACTATTGCCAAATCTATACACAAACGTTCAGATACCCCAAAATGGTGTTACAAATATCAGAGCCCTAGACTCTAACTAGGATACTACTCCTAGTACAAAAAGGTAAGGATAGCTAAGCTATGCCCTCACCACAACGCAGCCTCTAACAGCAAAGGGCTATTCCTCAACGATAGCCTCGCCAACCTGATAATCTGGATCCCCAAAGATCCAGCAAATAACACATAACAGAGAGTGTTAGTATCACCAACAATAAACATGTATAAATAACACATTATTATTCATAACCAAAACTCAACACATAATTGACAACACACCAAACTCATCAAATACAAATACCACTCACAACCATTATGCACGCATAATATCACTTAACAACCATTATGCACACATAATCCCTAAAATGCACACTAATGTCAATTAGGATGCATGCCTCAAAATGCATTCTCTAATGCATGTGGTACCAAATCATTTCGGATAAACTTATATCCTTATCAAGCTCTCTTGATAACCACGCTCTCATGGATTTCATATCCGCTCCGGATATCATCAAATAATGAAATGCATGATGTTTCACTTAGCAAATATATGATACTCTTATCACTATACTTACTAACACAACTAATTATCAGCTCTCTGATAATTATCACAACAACAACAAACACAAACAACACAACTAATTATCAGCTCTCTGATAATTATCACAACATCAACAACAACAACAAACACAAACAACACAACTAATTATCAGCTCTCTGATAATTATCACAACATCAACAACAACAACAAACACAAACAACACAACTAATTATCAGCTCTCTGATAATTATCACAACATCAACAACAACAACAAACACCACTACTAGGCTCTCATGGCCAAATCATAAGACACAACAACATATATATACTCAACCATGTTCAACAATCTCATCTTACTTGAACAATTACTCTTTAGGAAGCACTAAGAATAAGTTAAAATGGTGGGCAAGGTTTCCAAAACATATTTTAAGAATGCAATAGCAAAAAGCCATCCCCGCGCGCACCAGGACCCTCAAAACAGCTCAACGAAGTTGGCCAGTACAGGGCTGGTCGCTACAAGCGAGCCCCTGGTCGCTACAAGCGAGCCTGGTCGCTACAAGCGCCAGTGTGGTCGCTACAAGCGCAGATAGGCAGGGAATTATCCTGTCTGGTCGCTACAAGCGACGCCTGGTCGCTACAAGCGACCGTATCAGTACACAGTCATGTAAAAATGTGATTTTTCCACCATTTTAGCCCATTCAAGGTTACCCAACTTCCAGAACATGTTAAAAACAACTTTCCATCATAAAACATCCTTTAAAAACAACCACAAGCAAGGATTGCATCTAGCATAGAAATTAGGGTTTAAAACACTAAACTTTTCATAACTTTTCTTATGAATTCACAACACCATAACTTCAACAAAACATGCTAGCAACATCACTTAGCATCCAAGCAAGCAAAACATAATCATTAACAACTTTAAAACCATAAAAACTCTCTAACAAAACCTAGACAAAGTGAGGAGAAGTTTGGGATGGAGAAATAGACATTCTCCCCTTCTCAATCACTTGTAATCATGTAATACCAACTCTCTTACCTTGAAATGATGATTCTACACTCAAGATTCTACCCTTGATCACTTGCCCTAGCTTTCTCTTACTCTTCTCCTTCTCTTCTTCCACGTTTTCTTCCTCTCCAAAAGCAATGAATAGTGTTTCAAAAAGTTTTGTGATAATCTCTTATAATCCAAGCAAAGCAATCTTGACCATCCATTCTTACTAACTCTCAAGGACTCATCCTAGCCTTTCAATTCAATCTAAGCTTACTACATCTCATAACCACTTGATCATTTCTACTCATAAACTCCAAAAGCCCAATACTATTCACCTCTAGGCCCAAAACCCTAAAAACTCGATTACGAACTTATCTTCGCGCTAAATAATTATTCCTCGATTACTAGAAAATATTATTAAATGCAAATCCATAGAATAAAATATATAGAAATATAATATACGAAAATAGGGTCGTTACAACTCTACCCCCCTAAAAAGAATTTTCGCCCTCGAAAATACCTGAAAACAACTCTGGATAGGAATCCCGCATCTTGCTCTCGAGCTCCCACGTCGCATACTCACCGGCTGGGCCTCCCCAAACGACTTTCACCGATGAAATCTCTTTGTTCCTGAGCCTCTTCATCTCTTGTCCTTCAATCCTTAAGGGTACCGTTGCAACCGTCAAATTCTCTCTCACTTGTATCTCGTCCGACTCAATCACATGTGACGGATCCGATACGTATTTCCTTAATTGAGACACGTGAAAAACATCATGTAGATTCGACAACGACGGCGGTAACGCAATCCTATACGCCACCTTCCCAATCCTCTTCAAAATCTGATATGGACCAATGAATCTCGATGCTAACTTCTTCGATTTCAAAGCCCGTCCAATACCCGTAGTCGATGTAACTCTTAGAAACACATGATCTCCTTCTTGAAATTCTATATCCTTTCTTCTCTTGTCGGCATAGCTTTTCTGGCGACTCTGCGACGCTCTCATCTTCTCTTGGATCATCTTGATCTTCTCGGTCGTTTGTTGCACAATCTCAGGTCCAAGCATCACACTTTCTCCCGATTCAAACCAACACAAAGGTGTTCTACATCTTCTCCCATACAACGCTTCAAAAGGTGCCATACCAATGCTCGAATGAAAACTGTTGTTATACGTAAACTCAATCAATGGTAAGCAAGCTTCCCAACTCACTCCTTGTTCCAAAATGCACGATCTTAACAAATCCTCCAATGATTGAATCGTCCTCTCCGACTGACCATCCGTCTGCGGGTGATAAGCAGAACTCATCCGCAACTTAGTCCCCAACGCCTCTTGCAAACTCTCCCAAAACCTTGAAGTAAAACGGGGATCTCGATCTGATAAAATACTCGACGGAATTCCATGTAATCTCACAATTTGCTCGACATAAATCTCAGCCAACTTTGGTACTAGCATACCGGTCTTGATAGCTATGAAATGAGCAGACTTTGTTAACCTGTCGACAACTACCCAAATCATATTGTTACCTTTCGACGTCTTTGGCAAACCGCTTACAAAATCCATCGCAATACTATCCCATTTCCACTCTGGAATAAACATAGGTTGCAATAGCCCCGACGGCTTCTGATGCTCCACCTTGGACTTCTGACAAGTCAAACACGCGAAAACAAACTCGGCGATCTCTTTCTTCATCCCTTGCCACCAGAACATTTTCCTCAGATCTTGATACATCTTAGTAACACCAGGATGAATACTTAAGTTGCTTCTGTGACCTTCCTCCAAAATCATCCGCTTCAGCTCAGGCACATCAGGTACACATAACCTTCCTTGACACCTCATCACGCCTTTCTCATCGATCTCAACGTTTACCTTTTTCCCTTGCTCGATGAGCGTCTTAAGCTTCATCAATCTCACATCAGACTTTTGCTTTTCCACAACCTCTTCAAGAAAATCATTCGTCAATCTTAACATTCCTAGCTTCACGCTTCTGGTTGTCCTTTCACAAACCAAACTGAGGTCTCTAAACTCTTCAATCAATCTCAGTTCCTTCGCCATTAGAGAAGACATATGCAGTGACTTCCTACTCAACGCATCGGCTACCACATTAGCCTTACCCGGGTGATAACTCAACTCAAAATCATAGTCCTTAAGAAACTCTAACCATCTTCTTTGCCTCATATTGAGCTCCTTCTGATCAAACAAGTACTTCAGACTCTTGTGATCGCTGAAAACCTCAAATCTTGATCCATACAAGTAGTGCCTCCAAATCTTGAGAACAAACACAACAGCAGCTAGCTCCAAATCATGCGTAGGATAGTTCCTCTCATGAATCTTCAGCTGTCTTGATGCATAAGCAACAACTTGTCCCCTCTGCATCAACACACCACCTAAACCCATCTTCGATGCATCACAATAAACCACGAACGGTTCCTTCGGATTCGGCAGAATTAACACAGGTGCAGATGTCAACCTCCTCTTCAGCTCTTGGAAACTCTGCTCACACTTGTCATCCCAAATGAAAGCTTGACCCTTCCTAGTCAACTGCGTCAACGGCAACGCCAACTTTGAAAATCCTTCGATGAACCTCCGATAGTAACCGGCCAAACCAAGAAAACTTCGGATCTCAGTAACAGACTCCGGCGTTCCCCAATCTTGCACGGCCTCTACCTTAGCAGGATCCACTGCTATACCACCACTTGAAATGACGTGACCCAAAAAGCTAACTTTATGCAACCAAAATTCACACTTAGAAAATTTTGCATAAAGCTTCTTCTCGCGCAACACCTCTAACACAATCCTTAAATGCTCGGCATGTTCCTCTTCCGTCTTCGAGTATACCAAAATATCGTCTATGAAGACCACCACGAATCGATCCAAAAAGGAATGAAATATACGATTCATATATTCCATAAACACTCCAGGTGCATTAGTAACTCCAAAAGGCATAACAGCGTACTCGTAGTGACCATACCTTGTTCTGAAAGCAGTCTTCGGTATATCCTCCGCCTTAACTCTTATCTGGTGATATCCCGATCTCAAATCAATCTTGCTGAACACACAGGCTCCCACTAACTGATCCATCAAATCATCTATCCTCGGAAGTGGATACTTGTTCTTGATAGTTGCCTTATTCAACTGACGATAATCGATGCACAGACGCATACTACCATCTTTCTTCTTTACCAACAGAACCGGCGCACCCCACGGCGATACACTCGGTCTTACAAACCTTTTCTCTAACAATTCCTCCAATTGTTCCTTCAACTTTTCTAGCTCAGCAGCTGACATACGATACGGTGCCATCGATATTGGACTAGTGCCAGGTACGATGTCAATTGCGAATTCAACCTCTCTCTCGGGTGGTAAATCCAAAATGTCATCTGGAAAAACATCTGGGAAATCACGCACCACCGGTAACGCATCGACCTCAATCTTCTCTTCCACTCTCAACGAAGCAAACATAGCAAACACGTCCTCTTGAGCCTTCACTGATCTTACCACTTCTCGACAACACATGAGCTTCGAACACAACTCTGGCTCCGGTCTTGGAAACTTAACCGTCCTCTTACCACAGTTGATATGAACCCGATTAAATTCTAACCAGTTCATACCAAAGATAACATCTATTCCGCTCAACGGAATGCAGACTAAATCCATACCAAAGTGTCGACCATACATAATGACTGAACAATCAACACAGACTAGCGTAGTCGATACTGAACCACTTGCAGGCGTTTCTATAACCATGCGTCCCATCATATTTTCTACTCTAAGACCCAACCTCTTAACACAATCCATAGAAATAAACGAATGGGTAGCACCCGTATCAATAATAGCAGACAAAGGAGTATTATTGATAAAGCATGTACCTCTGATCAAGTTGTCCGCCTTCGCATCACCACCATCTAAAGCAAACACTTTTCCTCCAGCCGCTCTAGGCTTCTTACACACGTTGCTCTTATGACCCGCTTCCTTGCAATTGAAGCAAACTAGACCTTTCTTGCATTGATCAGCCATGTGGCCAGGATCTCTACACTTGAAACATTTTCCATCACTTTTTGGGCACTCAAAGAAACGATGTCCCGGTTGTCCACACTTAAAACAATTCCTATTACCTCCAAACTTGTTACCACTACTCCCACCTTCATCTGGTTTCTTTCCACTTCTGCCATACGGTTTACCTCTAGCCAAGTCCTTTCCCCTCTTCTCATTCGCGGCTTTGTAGTAATTAGCTTTAGCTTTACCATCCTTATCACATATTCGGCTCTTATTCACCAACATCGGAAAATTCCTGATCTCGCTAAACCCAATCAACTGCTTGATATCTGGCCTCAGCCCATTCTCAAACTTTACACACTTGTCTTCCTCAGCTTCCACCGTGTTGTAATGAGGAGCAAAACGACACAAGTCTTCAAACTTGGCCGCATATTCAGAAACAGATAAACTCCCTTGCTTGAGCTCCATGAACTCAATCACCTTACGGTTCCTCTCGTCTGCCGGAAAATACTTGGTTAAAAACTCTCTCCGGAAACGAGCCCAAGTAACTAAAGCTCCACCAGCTCCCAACCTCTGACTAGCATTTCCCCACCAATGATCAGCCTCATCATGGAGAACATACGCTCCCAACAATACCTTATGCGCATCCAGACAACGCATAGCCCCGAAAATTCTCTCAACTCCTTCCAACCAAGTCTGAGCTCCATCTGGATCGTATCCTCCCTTAAAGATAGGCGGTTTGTTGTTCATAAACCTCTCGAGTCTCAGCTCATCTTCTCCGCCTCCTCTAGCTTGTTGTGCTGCTCTGTCCGCAGTCCTACTAGCAGCATCCTGAGCCATGGCATCCGCCATCCGCTCCATCGCATCCGCAAGTGCTCGTTGCGTCATATCCACACACTACCAAACATCACATAACACAAGTGAGCACACAGTGTTTAAGAAAACACAGGTTACACAAAGGGTATACTAAACTTAATTGATCCAATGGATCGACCTGCTCTGATACCAACTATTGTAACACCCTAACCCTTAACCGCCGATTATTAACTTTAATAAAGAAAACGTTAAGGACATAGGAAGTTACAACATGATGAAATCTCATTATCCATAAACATCAACACATAATCAAAATATATTTGATTCTCAAACAGCAGCGGAAAAAAATAACAAACAATTGCTTATAACCAAGCACTGCATATATTACACAAAAATATATACATAAGATTTTCAAAAGAGGCAATTCAACAACAGAGACTATTGCCAAATCTATACACAAACGTTCAGATACCCCAAAATGGTGTTACAAATATCAGAGCCCTAGACTCTAACTAGGATACTACTCCTAGTACAAAAAGGTAAGGATAGCTAAGCTATGCCCTCACCACAACGCAGCCTCTAACAGCAAAGGGCTATTCCTCAACGATAGCCTCGCCAACCTGATAATCTGGATCCCCAAAGATCCAGCAAATAACACATAACAGAGAGTGTTAGTATCACCAACAATAAACATGTATAAATAACACATTATTATTCATAACCAAAACTCAACACATAATTGACAACACACCAAACTCATCAAATACAAATACCACTCACAACCATTATGCACGCATAATATCACTTAACAACCATTATGCACACATAATCCCTAAAATGCACACTAATGTCAATTAGGATGCATGCCTCAAAATGCATTCTCTAATGCATGTGGTACCAAATCATTTCGGATAAACTTATATCCTTATCAAGCTCTCTTGATAACCACGCTCTCATGGATTTCATATCCGCTCCGGATATCATCAAATAATGAAATGCATGATGTTTCACTTAGCAAATATATGATACTCTTATCACTATACTTACTAACACAACTAATTATCAGCTCTCTGATAATTATCACAACAACAACAAACACAAACAACACAACTAATTATCAGCTCTCTGATAATTATCACAACATCAACAACAACAACAAACACAAACAACACAACTAATTATCAGCTCTCTGATAATTATCACAACATCAACAACAACAACAAACACCACTACTAGGCTCTCATGGCCAAATCATAAGACACAACAACATATATATACTCAACCATGTTCAACAATCTCATCTTACTTGAACAATTACTCTTTAGGAAGCACTAAGAATAAGTTAAAATGGTGGGCAAGGTTTCCAAAACATATTTTAAGAATGCAATAGCAAAAAGCCATCCCCGCGCGCACCAGGACCCTCAAAACAGCTCAACGAAGTTGGCCAGTACAGGGCTGGTCGCTACAAGCGAGCCCCTGGTCGCTACAAGCGAGCCTGGTCGCTACAAGCGCAGATAGGCAGGGAATTATCCTGTCTGGTCGCTACAAGCGACGCCTGGTCGCTACAAGCGACCGTATCAGTACACAGTCATGTAAAAATGTGATTTTTCCACCATTTTAGCCCATTCAAGGTTACCCAACTTCCAGAACATGTTAAAAACAACTTTCCATCATAAAACATCCTTTAAAAACAACCACAAGCAAGGATTGCATCTAGCATAGAAATTAGGGTTTAAAACACTAAACTTTTCATAACTTTTCTTATGAATTCACAACACCATAACTTCAACAAAACATGCTAGCAACATCACTTAGCATCCAAGCAAGCAAAACATAATCATTAACAACTTTAAAACCATAAAAACTCTCTAACAAAACCTAGACAAAGTGAGGAGAAGTTTGGGATGGAGAAATAGACATTCTCCCCTTCTCAATCACTTGTAATCATGTAATACCAACTCTCTTACCTTGAAATGATGATTCTACACTCAAGATTCTACCCTTGATCACTTGCCCTAGCTTTCTCTTACTCTTCTCCTTCTCTTCTTCCACGTTTTCTTCCTCTCCAAAAGCAATGAATAGTGTTTCAAAAAGTTTTGTGATAATCTCTTATAATCCAAGCAAAGCAATCTTGACCATCCATTCTTACTAACTCTCAAGGACTCATCCTAGCCTTTCAATTCAATCTAAGCTTACTACATCTCATAACCACTTGATCATTTCTACTCATAAACTCCAAAAGCCCAATACTATTCACCTCTAGGCCCAAAACCCTAAAAACTCGATTACGAACTTATCTTCGCGCTAAATAATTATTCCTCGATTACTAGAAAATATTATTAAATGCAAATCCATAGAATAAAATATATAGAAATATAATATACGAAAATAGGGTCGTTACACCAACTGTACTGGCAGTGAGTACAATACTGCTAGAAACTAGGGTTTCTGTGCTGTGTTTAGGTCATGCCTCGGGAAGGGTCCCGAGGTTACTATTTGTAGCCTTTTTTGGGCCTACCCGGTCATGGTTTTGGGCCTAAATCGTAAAAGGGCCAAAACCATGACTTGGGCGCCCTCGTAAGCTGCTGAGGGCGCCCCCCAAAGGGCTATTTGTGATTGTCAAGTGGGCCCTATGCCCTCTTGGAGGACGTCCAGCCCTATTTTAAGGGTTCACACCCTTGGCTTTGGGGTCTTAATTCCTAGATAGTGAGATCTACGGTCCAAACATAAAACATAAATATGACATGTATGAATAAAATAATAAGCATGGCACGCAAAGAAAATAAAAACAATTAGCTTAAAAACCAAATAGAATAGGCTTGACTCGCTAGTGGGAAAAGGGTCCCCAGTGAAGTCGCCAGCTGTGCTCACCTCGTTTTTTTCCTGAGAAAAAGACGCGCAAATCCTCCAAGGTCGTTCGTAAACGCTCGGAGGGCCTTTGTGAAGCCGCCACCAAAGTTTTTGTGTAAAGGGAACGTTGATAAACCCTTAAGTTTTTTTTTGTTTAAAGGGAAACGATAATAAAACCCTTTGACGATGAGGAAAGGATGGTCATCGCAACCATTGTCGGGTTCGGGAGTCGATTACGCAAGGGGAAGGTATTAGCACCCCTTACGTCCGTTGTACTCAACGGGAACCTTCTATTTGGCTGAAGCTTAAATTGTTTTTTTAAATGTTTTGTGCGCATGCTTATCCATGTCAAAAGAAAATATACTAAAGGGGGGGGGGGGGGGGGGAAAGAGATAAAAATAAACGAAAGAAAAGAAAAAAAAGTTTTTATTATTGCGCTTGACAAGATGTCGATCTTGCTCCTACGTATCTCCCGGTAGTCGGAGAATTCAAAGCGTACGTAGTTCTTTGGTAGAAAAACGTACATGTGTTGGTTAATTTTAGGCTAAATTACATTCTGGGTCCTTTAAGTTTGCTGTTTGTAACAGATTAGTCCTTTAAGTTATTTTTGTAACAGATTAGTCCTTTAAGTTTGCTGTTTGTAACAGATTAGTCCTTTAAGTTATTTTTGTAACAGATTAGTCCTTTAAGTTTTCTGTTTGTAACAGATTAGTTATATATGAAGTTCTACAAAACGATGTGCGGGTTAGAGTCTAGTGAATGAAAAATGTTAACTAGTGTCCTGTTAGAAGGAGACACGACGAAAGGAGTGGGGAGGGGTCGTCGTCTCAGACGGGTCCATCCCAGATAGTGGATCCTACACAGTATGAGCAACCTCAGTATGAGCAGTCGGCTCAAGAGTAAGGTGAGGCTCAGCAACAGGCTGTACCGGAGGTTGCACCCGGATCACAGGGTTTTCCTGGGGGACCTATTGACGTGTCGCTTCTACCGAATTTTGGTAAACGCGTGGCAACATTGCTTTGGACCGACGCCACAGTAAGTTCAATTGTTTAATTTAATTTAATTATTGTCTTTTTAACGATTCAATTGTCATATTTTAAAATGTTTATTTTGATTTTTGTCTTTTTTACGCTTCAATTGATATTTTAAAATGTTTATATGTTTATTTTAATTATTGTTTTTTTAACGATTCAATTGTCATATTAAAGTGTTTATTTTAAGTTTTGTTTTTTTACGATTCAATTAGTATTTTAAAATTTTATTTTAGTTTTTGTTTTTTTTACGATTCGATTGTTATGTCTTTTTTAATATTTTTAACGGTTTGTTGTTTGTTTTATTTTTTGTATATCAGTTTCAGCAGGAGCATTGGCTGAACCCTTCCTCGCACTAGAGGAAGATTAGGCATGACCAATTGACAGTACCAGGATTGGAAGCTGATTGGTTCTGGGATCAAGTGAATGGATCTGGTCTTGCCCCCTCCTTAAGACTGGTTCTTCCAGCATCAACCCTTCCCACATCACCGTCTTGTTAAAGAGATGGCCTCAGCAGACCAGCAACTTCCATTTGCCTGTTGGGGAGATGAACGTCACACTTGGTGATGTGTGTGCGCACCTCGTTTTTTTCCTGAGAAAAAGACGCGCAAATCCTCCGAGGTCGTTCGTAAACGCTCGGAGGGCCTTTGTGAAGCCGCCACCAAAGTTTTTGTGTAAAGGGAACGTTGATAAACCCTTAAGTTTTTTTTGTTTAAAGGGAAACGATAATAAAACCCTTTGACGATGAGGAAAGGATGGTCATCGCAACCATTGTCGGGTTCGGGAGTCGATTACGCAAGGGGAAGGTATTAGCACCCCTTACGTCCGTTGTACTCAACGGGAACCTTCTATTTGGCTAAAGCTTAAATTGTTTTTTTAAATGTTTTGTGCGCATGCTTATCCATGTCAAAAGAAAATATACTAAAGGGGGGGGGGGGGGAAAGAGATAAAAACAAACGAAAGAAAAGAAAATAAAGTTTTTATTATTGCGCTTGACAAGATGTCGATCTTGCTCCTACGTATCTCCCGGTAGTCGGAGAATTCAAAGCGTACGTAGTTCTTTGGTAGAAAAACGTACATGTGTTGGTTAATTTTAAATGGACGATGTTTTAACCGAATTCTTGCGATTAAAACGTAGCTTGTATGCTTGCGCTTGGGAGACTTATTAAGCGTTTGTTCATGAATCGCACTAGAATTGTTAAAAGGTACGTCCGTTAGGGTAAAAGGGTTCGAATTGGTCGCTATGGGACCAAGAGAGGTGCAATGGACTCATACGAGTCAATCATTGACCGAGTGGACTCCAATGAGTGGGCGATTGTTCGATTGATCCACTGAGATCAAGAACAGGTACAATGGACTCGGACGAGTCGAACATTGACCGAGTGACTTAAACAAGTCGAGGGATCGAATCTAGTGGCCACGGGGGACCAAAAGGTTCGGATTGACCACAAGGGGCCAAGATTTGGTTTGGTTATGGTTGGATACATTGAAAAAAGGGAATGACGATTGTCCGAACGACGAGACATACGTCACGCATTCGTACAATCGGGGCAATGGAGAGACATACGTCACACCATCCCTTTTTCATTCAAGTTTTTGGGTAGAATTCTTTTAGAAATCCCAAGGTATATCAAAACATTTGGTTTGAAACCCAAAATGGAAAGATTTAGCAATTTTGCTAGAAAACGCACAAGTTCGGCTTGTTTTGCGAATTGTTTTGAAAAGCGAACAAATTCGGCGTATGTTCATGTTTGGTTTTTGAAAATCATGAACAATGTCTATTGTTCAAGTTTGGATTGAAATGATGAACATAGCTTGTTTGTTCATGCTGTTTTTGAAGGTTTAGGAACATAACTTGTTTTACAAGTTATCCACAAATGGTCATACGAACTTGTGAATTTGTCAAGATTGTGCAAAATCTTTGTTATGGTTTGAAAAACATGGGTTTAAAAACTCTTAGGTTCTGAGCTCTTGGGCTAGAACCTCAAAAATTGGCCATTTGGACACCTAAACTCAGATTCTGAGTTCTGTCATGGTCGCTCTGCGACCATGACTTCGCACTGCGAAGCATGCGAATTTTTGAGTTCAGAAGCTATTTCTGAACTTTTGTTCAGAAACAACTTCTGAACACACTCAGGGCCTTTTAGGTGAGTGAAAAGCTTTGAGTTTTTGGGATGAAAAAGGCCGGACAAACCAGTTTTGGTGTTTTGAAAACCTTGGGATTTCTTTGAAATTCAAAAGGGGTTTTTTTTGAACCAAAAGGTTTTGAACCAAAATTGCTATGCAAACACAATTGTAAATGCAAGATAAAAGCTTGGAATACTTACAGAGATCCTTAGCAAAGCTCCAGCTGCAATGGATTTGAATTGATTGATGGTTCTTGCAAGAGGCTTTGAATATTGGTAATGGTTTTGAGCTTTGTAATGCTTTGTGTTTGGATTGGTTTTTTTCTGGTTGTTTGTGAGTGTTTGTAAGCTAGAATGAGTAGTGTTTCTGCTCTTGAATTGCTGTTATGTGTAGTGTTTCAGAAGTGCCTGAAATCTTGGGCCTTGCCTTCTATTTATAGGCCAAAACCAAATCTATTTCATCATTAGAAAATCCCAAAATCCAGCTGATTGTGGGCTAGGATCAGGCTGAATCCCTTTGCATTAAATGCTAATGGATAGAGGCAACCTTGCCTTGTGCCAAGGGGCAAGACTCAGCCTGATTTCAGCCACAAATTCAAAGGTTTTAGGATAGTAATGATGATGAAATAGGGCTGAATTGCAATTGGCTAAGCTTGGGGATCAATCCTTGCAATCTCAATGGTTGATCAATAAAAACGTGCACTGTGATGTGCAGAGATTGAGGGATGAAAAAGGCTATCTATGGCTGGTGTGAGGGGTGAAAAGCTGCTGCAAAAACAGGGTAGGCACTCATGGCTTTTCAAGTGGGAAAATCCAGCTAGTTTGACTAGTTTTGGGGAAGCAAGCAGGAGGAAAGTCATCAAGCAGGTGGCTGGTAACCTTGGGGTGGTTAACAGGTCACATGGGTGGGACAAGAGCTGCCCAAGGGCAAGCCCACTTGCTTGTCACATGCTAGGTTGGAAGAAAAAGCTTCCAACCTTGGCATTAATGGCAAGTCTCTCATTTCTGGTTTTACTTGGCCCAAATAGCCATGAATGCTGATTAAAATAAATATGGAAATGATATGCAACAAAATCTGGAATTAAATCAAAGAAACCAGAAATCTGCAGAAAAATCGCAGACTTCGCAGTGCGAAGTGAGCTTCGCAGTGCGAAGTCAGCATTTTTGAAATGTTGACTTTTCTGTTGACTTTTGTTGACTTTGACTTTTTCTCCCTCTTTGATTTTTTTGATTTTTTTGTTTTAAAAGGCTTAGGACAAAATTGGGGTACTACAATGTGGTGTGTCTTTTACACATCCCCATTGAAGGGAGACTGATGCACTACAACGACTGCTATTACAAGTTAGGTATTGAGCTGCTGCAAACTGAGCTGGATTTAACGGAGGATGAAGCTATAGATGAGACAAGCACACAGTGGGGTGGGAATATTAGTATTCTTAACCTGAAGAAGCTGTATGATAGACTCGTTAATAGGTGCAATCAGTTGCAGGACCCAGGTGAATAGGAGGAGGAGGAGGAGCTCTTGAAGACTATGGAGTATTGCATTAAGGTGTTTTTTGTTGGTGTCACCATTTTCGCCAACAAGAGCAACAAACATGTTAACGTGATATGGCTGAAGGGGATGCACGATTTATACAGGGTGCACACATGGTCCTGGGGCAGGATGGTACTTGCTTATCTCTACAGCCAACTTTCAGAGGCTACAGTCCTTACGACTGGCTCCATTGCTGGATACATGTCTATACTTAAGGTAGTAATTTTTTCTTTTCTATAAGATATTATAAATGTGTTGATATTATTGTGTTTGTATATGCATATGTGATGCTGAAATATTTGTTTGTATATACTTGTGTTGATATGATTGCTTGTTTCTATTTGTAGGCATGAACTATAGAGCACTTCAAGAAGCTCTATGCATGGAAGTCTAATCCGGAGTATAATCGTTGTGACCCGCATGTGATCTGATTTAAACCGTCTAGGGGCCATGCTTCACCTTCACACTACTGAGGCCTCATAGATCGTCGAAACGCCCCTTTGGCGCTGACTAATACGTGTGTGGCATCAATAAGACAACAAATGGACGAAAGTAATCATGATATGGTGAACATGTTAACCCAACAGATTGGTACAGTATTTAATCCTATGATCCAGGCTACTAACAATAGTTACCAAATGTTGGCTGTTCAAATGGAGAGAATTTCCAATTTCTATGCGCCAGTTCAACCACCAAATCCTAGACCACTTCAGATTGGCGGAAGGGGAGACAATGTAGTGAATCAGGGGCCACCACCGGGGCCCCAAGTGGTTGAAGAGCCAGTTTTAGGGGCAGCGCATCAAGCCCCTGAAGTCGTTTTGGTATATAGAAATCAAAACGCAGACGAAGTTGTTAGACGAGTCCGACAGAATAATCTGGGAGGACAAGGTAATATAGCTTACCTCGTCGAAACGATTTTGGTCCAGAATGGCCTTAATGTAGGCCTACGCAGACCAAATTTCGTATCAACCTTGTTTGAATATGTCTTGCAAACTGAACTCCCTAGGGGATGGAAGATCCCTAAGTTCACAAAGTTTGCTGGAGAAACAAATGAATCTACTGTCGAACACATTGCCCGTTATTTGACAGAGGTAGGGGACATTGCAAATAATGAAAACTTAAGAATGAAATATTTCCCCAATTCCTTGACAAAGAATGACTTCACATGGTTCACTACTCTTTCTCCACATTCAATCCATAATTGGAACCAATTAGAGAGAGTGTTCCATGAACAATTTTACATGGGCCAATCTAAGATAAGCTTGAAAGAATTGGCTAGTGTTAGGCGAAAAACGTCCGAGTCTATTGATGATTATCTCAATAGATTTAGATTGTTGAAGGCAAGATGTTTCACCCAAGTGCCTGAACATGAGTTAGTCGAAATGACAGCTAGGGGTCTAGATTATTCTGTCAGAAAGAAATTGGATACCCAGCATTTAAGAGATATGGCCCAATTGGCCGATAGAGTTCGACAAGTAGAAAGGTTAAAAGCCGAAAAGGCTAGGTCCAATAGGTTTCACAAGAAAGAGAAAGTTGCATATGTCGATGATAACGGCAGCGACCAAGAATTCGATGTCAAATATACTTCCGTCGAAGAAAATGAAGTCAATGTGGCTGAATTAAAACCTGGACCTCCTTATATTTGTAAATTATTAAAGCCGTCATACGCAAAGGCCCCCGTCGAACCAAAAAATGATAAATTCATCACAAAAATTTACATGTTTGACGTTACTAAATGTGATGAAATTTTCGACCTATTGGTCACTGATGGTCAAATGACAGTGCCTAAAGGTTTAAAATTGCCACCAGTAGACCAAAGGAAGAAAAGAGGGTTTTGAAAATTTCATAATTTTTTGGGTCATAATACTTCCCGTTGTGTTCTTTTCAGGGACTTGGTGCAGAAAGCACTCAATGAGGGAATATTGAAATTTGGCGACTGATAGACTTTTAGCAAGTATAATAAAAATGCATCGAAGTAATAAAATTTATAAGTTCGTATCCACAGGGACTGTTTCAATTTCTAATCGGCAAAGACGTTAAAATTAAGGATGTGTTAAAATGGGGGGTTGCACATGGCAAATAGTTGATTTAACAATCATAAAATGAATAGCGAAAATGTAAATAAGTGGTAAAGAATTCAGGAGAAAAATGATCAGGTCTTTCGAATCATATGTTCATCATTACTGATTGGTAAATTGTACCTATTCTCTAAAATTGTTCACCTAATTTTACGACGGATTAACTTAATAGTTTTGATCAATCTCTTGAGTCAAAACTCTTTCCTAAGTTATAATCTCTTAATCTCTTAAGTCGATTCCTAACATCGAAAGTGTTATTAGTTCGTTACAAGTCATAAATCTCAATCGTCTATCTCTAGCTTAATATGTTGAGTTAAACAGTATTACTAGGTCAGAATTAACAACTATGGCTAGTAGTCAATTAAATTCTAAGATCAATTCATATAATTAAGAAGCTATGGCTAGTAGTCATACATAATCATATAAAAAGCATTGAACACAAGTAATTCTGAATAAAACTAGGATTCCAATTATATTGAATAGAATTTATACAATTCACATGGATCAAACAACTTAGAACAAAATCATCTAAGAGACCTAATCAAAGAGAATTAGCTAGACATGATAAAAGGAATAAACAATATGAAAAAAAAAAAATAAACCCGAAGAATTCCGTTGTTGCCGGTTTTGCGCCATAATTCCTTTCATATTGGTGGTGTTATTCCATGTTATGGTGTGTGATCTCCCAATCACCACCGTAGCTCTCTTGGCTATTCCTTTAGTTACTTTTTCTCTCCTGATGTCAATCCCCCTCTAGAACGTGATGCTCTTCCCTTTTATATGTTCTTCCGTCCGTCTTTTTTTCCAAATCCTGGTGACCTACGTGCCTTCTCTTCTCTTCAATTCGGGTAACACACCACAATTTTACTATCCATTGACCAATAAACCAAGCCCAATTGTGTCTTCTTACTTATACACCCTCCAAAAGTTTCTTCACGTGGCCAATTAATGTAGACATGTTTCTTTTATTTGTTTCATTTCACATGCCACCAACTAATAATAATAATAATAATAATAATAATAATAATCTACTCTTTCACTCAATAAATAAAAAACGATAATTTATTTAAAAATACTCTAAATTAGATACGAAACTAATAAAAATAGACTAAAAATATTAATTTAAAAGGATTCTAAAAATAGTGTATGACAGACTGTAATCAGCGACAAGGAAAAATCGCCAATGCAGGTGGAAGCTGATCCTCTTCCAGTCACCGACGCAATGTACGTTGAGCCGTTAGATGTCAATGTTACAGCAGGGGGGAGTTCCAGCAACCCCACAGAGGTTACTGAAAACCTCATGATGGTACCTGCAATGATCACCGAAGATCAGTATGAGAAACAATTGAAAGTTGTATATCATAATGCTGAAGAGGGTCTAGTTGCTTTTCTGAACCGTTGCAAGATAAGCAATTCAGAGATCACGATATGCCCAAAATACATTTCAGTGTTCGACAAAAAAGCAGCAAGAAGCCTCGAAGGAAAACAGATGGCGTCGAAGAGGAATGGAAAATGGGTCGATAATAGGCCTAAGTTCAATTTCAATCAAAGAGGGATCCCATATAGGGTGGTGCCTTCGACAAGAACTTATGTCCCATCCTCGGAAACTCATGTGGGTAAATGGATCGATTATGGCGGAAAAAACGTTTGTCGTCATTCTTCCACATCAATGAACAGAGAAATTTATCATGTCGACAATAAGTACGCCTACATAAATGGATACAAAGGAAAGAACCTCATGACCAAAACTCAATGGCGTAGATTCCAACGTCAGAAGAAACCTGTTGTTGCCGACGGTGTCAGAACTTTTGCAAAAGGGAAGGAATTGGTTGTCACCGAAATCAGAAAGCTAGCGAAAGAGAGGCTCTTTCCTCCACTGCCCCCCGTCAAAGAAAATCCTCCTGCCGAAGATGAAGAAATGGAGTCAAACTTTTCTGATTTCGAACCAGACTTTGATGTGATATGCAACGTCGTTTCGATCCTACCAATCGAATTTGATGTAGTGTCGGAAATCATCGAGGGGGAAGTTACAGAAGATATGGCTGAACACAAGCCAGTTTGCTACTATGTGATGAACAATGGTTGCGTCGAAGAACAACATGCCATGTTTGAAAGGCCTAATCGAGACATGAGGAACCACCTTAAACCTCTGTTCGTCCAGGCAAAGGT
This sequence comes from Medicago ruthenica, assembly GCA_018208015.1. Classification (NCBI taxonomy): domain Eukaryota; kingdom Viridiplantae; phylum Streptophyta; class Magnoliopsida; order Fabales; family Fabaceae; genus Medicago; species Medicago ruthenica. The sequence continues at coordinate 33,909,210 of CM031374.1, read as the reverse complement.
GAATAACATTGGGATTAATAAGGTCCTAGTGGATGGTGGTGCTGTGGTGAATTTGATTTCGTTATGCTTACTAAAGAAAATTGGAAAGGAAGAATCCGACTTAACATCCCATAATGTGGTGCTTTCGAATTATGAAGGTAAATCTGGCCATTCTTATGGGGCAATTGAAGTTGAGTTAATTGTCGGAAGTGTCAAGAGGTCGAAGTTATTCTTGGTAATTCCATCTAAAGCCAATTACAACCTGTTACTTGGCAGAGAGTGGATATATGGTGTCGGAGCAGTCCCGTCGACTATGCATCAAAGGCTGTCCATCTGGAGGGAAGATGGATTGTTAGAGAATATTGAAGCTAACCAAAGCTATTTCAGGGCTGAAGTCAACCATATTAACAAAAATACTTTTGATAAACATTTGGCGTATATTTCACCATGTCGATCCTCAGATTTTGGTCTAGTTAGACCAGAACTTGTAAAGAGTTCTGTTAAACTTAACCCAACCCGTGGTTTCTTTTGGGAAAGGGAGTTAATCGAAGACGGAAGTTCTTCTGAGGATGAAACCCCACCGTTTGGGTGGGACACCAAACAGTAATCATGTCTATCCCCAGTTCATGGGAAAGAATTACTGCCTACATTGCCGAAAATAGACGAAATGCGGCTTTGGAAGCTGCCATGCAACAAGAAATGGTCGTCGAAACCATTGAAGATCATCAGGAAGGCGAGTTGATCGAAGACCAGAGGTTGGATTGCATATATGATGATGAACCTTTGGGATTTGAAAAAGACCCAATGGGTCCCGCCAAGAAAATTGTGGTACAGGATCCTCTGGAAGAAGTTGATCTGGGAGATGGCTCTGTAAAAAAGGCCAACTTATATTAGCGCCAAAATTGGCGAGGCATTCAAAGTCCGAATCGTTAAACTTTTAAAGGAATACAAAGATTGTTTTGCTTGGGATTACAATGAAATGCCAGGTCTAAGTCAAGACATGGTGGAATTGAAACTACCAATCCGACCAGGAAAGAACCCAGTAAAACAGACTCCAAGGAGGTTTTCACCCCAGATCTCGTTGAAAATCAAGGAAGAGGTCGAAAGACTCTTACGAAGCAAGTTCATCAGAATGGCTAGGTATGTCGAATGGTTGGCTAACATAGTTCCTGTGGTAAAAAAGAATGGGACCCTTAGAGTCTGTATAGACTTTAGATATTTAAACAATGCCATTCTTAAGGATGAATACCCTATGCCAGTGGCAGAAATGTTGGTCGATTCGGCAACAGGTTTTTATTACTTAAGTATGTTAGATGGCTATTCTGGTTATAATCAGAGTTTTATTGCCGAAGAAGATGTGTCGAAGACAACTTTTAGATGTCCTGGGGCCATAGGCGTTTATGAATGGATAGTCATGCCGTTTGGTTTGAAAAACGTTGGCGCCACATACCAAAGGGCAATGAATTCTATGTTCCATGATTTATAGAAAATTTTATGCAGGTGTACATAGATGATATTGTCGTAAAATCTTCGACAGAGGACATTCATCTAGATAATCTTCGACAATGGTTCGAAAGAATGAGAAAATATGGTTTAATGATGAACCCTTTGAAATGTGCTTTTTGTGTCCATGCAGGTGATTTCTTCGGTTTCGTGGTCCACAAAAAGGGTATTGAAATAAACCAAAACAAGACAAAAGCCATCTTGGAAACGAAGGCTCCTTCGACCAAGAAAGAATTGGAATCTCTTCTAGGCAAGATCAACTTTCTAAGAAGGTTCATTTCGAACTTAAGTGGCAAGACTCAAGCTTTCTCACCATTACTTCGACTCAAGAATGAAGATACGTTTAGATGGGAACCAGAGCATCAGATGGCTTTTGAAGAAATTAAGTCATATTTGACAAAACCACATGTTCTTTTACCTCCCATTAAGAATAGAGTGATGAAATTGTACATAGCAGCGTCAGAACCATCCATAGGTAGCATGTTAGCCCAAGAGGATGAAAATGGTGTCGAAAGAGCCATATACTATCTCAGTAGGATTTTAAATGATGCTGAGACAACGTATCATCTGACTGAAAAGTTATGCCTTTGTTTGTATTTCTCTTGTACAAAGTTAAAGCAATATATAAAGCCAGTCGACGTTTGTGTTTATTCTCATTTTGATATTATTAAACACATGTTGTCGAAACCTATTTTACACAGTAGGATTGGCAAATGGGCTTTAGCCCTCACAGAATATTCATTGACTTACATGACCTTAAAAGCTATTAAAGGGCAAATCGTGGCTGATTTCATAGTTGACCACTCTGCAGTGGAAGCCACAACGCATCTAGTGGAGACTCGACCCTGGAAACTATATTTTGATGGTTCCAGTCATAAAAATGGCACCGGGATTGGTATGTTAATTGTGTCTCCTACTAACATTCCGACTAGTTTTAAGTTCAGAATTAATGAACGGTGCTCAAATAATGAGGCTGAATATGAAGCCTTAATAGCAGGACTTGAGATCTTGTTAGAATTGGGGACAAAAGAAGTCGAGATAAAAGGGGACTCCGAATTGGTCATAAAGCAATTGAAGAAAGAATATAGATGCATTAAAGAAAATCTGATTGTGTATTTTATTTTAGCCAACACGTTGTTACAGCGTTTTCAGTATGTAAATATTGAACATGTGCCTCGAATGGATAACCAAGAGGCGAATGAGTTGGCACAAATTGCTTCAAGCTATAAAGTTTCCAAAGCAAAATTAAAGGAGTTGATAGAAATAAGAGACAAAATCACTCCGATTTCCTTTCCCCAAACTGAATTGTCAGCAACAAAAACTGAGGGGGCAGAGGAAATAGACAATCTTTCAGCAGAAATAGACAATCTTTCAGCCGAAAATTTCCCGAAATTTCAATTTGAAGTTTTTGCCATTGACAACATGGTAGATAACGATTGGCGAAAACTGATTGTCGAATGCCTGGAAAATCCTTCCGGAAGCACTAGTCGAAAAATCAAATATAGGACCTTAAGCTATGTATTAATGGGAAATGAATTGTTCAAGAAAACGCCTGAACAAGTTTTACTAAAGTGCCTTGGAGAAAATGAGGCATATTTGGCAATTTCCAATACCCATAGTGGGATTTGTGGTTCTCATCAAGTAGGCCACAAAATGAAATGGCTTTTGTTTCGACAAGGTGTTTATTGGCCTACGATGTTAAAAGATTGTATAGAGTCCGCCAAAGGCTGTCAAGAATGTTAAAAGCATGAAGGAATACATCATGTACCAGCAAGCGAACTATATGCAATAGTAAAACCATGGCCATTCAGGGGATGGACTTTAGATTTGATCGGAGAAGTAAAACCTACTTCATCGAAAGGCCATCGTTATATAATAGTCGGGATAGATTATTTCACCAAATGGGTGGAAGCCATTCCTTTACCAAATGTGGATCAGGAGGCAATTATCAAGTTTATTCGAGACCACATTTTGTACAGCTTTGGAATCCCAGAGACTATTACAACAGATCAAGGATCGATTTTTGATGACCTTGAGTCATGTCTTAGTTTTAGCCATGTTTTTGATGTTGTTTTGTACATTTTAGAGAGTCTTTATTGGTTTCTTATGCTGAAAGTAAACATAGTTAGAAGGAATGGTCAAAGGCCAAGCAATTCTGGAACATGAAGATTTTGCAAGATTTTAAGAAGTTTCAAAGTCTGAGTCTGAAGCCAGAGTCCGAAGCCATCGTATCAAGTTTATCGTGCCACGATGGACCTGTGTCGCGACACGATGAGAAGATGGTCAGAAGCTGAAGTATCGTGTCACGATGGACCTGTGTCGTGGCACGATGAGAAGATGGTCAGAAGCTGAAGTCCTTCAGAAGCTGAAGTATCGTGCCACGATGGACCTGTGTCGTGGCACGATGAGAAGATGTTAGAAGTTGAAGTTCTTCCCTGGAATTTTCGTGCCATGATGGGGGCATCCCTCGTGCCACGATGGAGCTTTAAAAGCGTTGACCTGTGTTTTAATGAGGCCATCGTGCCACGATGGACCTGTGTCATGGCACGATGGGTCAGTTTCAGAAACAAGGGTTATAAAAGCCAGGTGCATTTTCAGAATGGTGGTTGGATTTTTGGACAAAGAAACTAAGTATAATACTGAAGATTGATCGTGGAAAGGAGCTGTTCAATTCTAGGACACTGGAGTTGAAGCTTTCCATCCTCATTCTTATTGTGTAATGTCTCTTATTCTTGCTATATTTTGTAATAGAAACATGAGTAGCTAAATCCTCTATTGTTAGGGATGATATTAGCTAGATGATGACTTTTGCTTTGTGACCTTAATTTGATCATTGAATAAGTTTATTGAATCATATTTCCTATCTTTGCGCTTAATGCTTTTATTGACTGATCACCTTTAAATTGATGTATGATTCATATTGTGAAACGGAAGTTGAATGTATGAACGCTTTAAGATAAGAAATTCTCGCCTCTGTGATCTAGGAATAGATGCAAACCCTTGAAACCGTTTAGTAATTCTCGTCCGTTCATGCTTAATTCTAATTTGTAAAACTTACTAAGGAATTAGAGTTTACTTTAGAATTAAAGATTCTGTCGCTAAGGAATTAGGACAAGAGTAATTCAGAGAATTAGGTTATGATTCGTTAAACAAGTTCAGTGATCATATTTAAGTGAGTAGCTCGAGTTTGTCATCTAGTGAGGCTCATCCCTGACAAGCTTTCTAATCTTGAAATTCAAACAAGTTTTATTTTCCGCAATTTTCCATTATTGTTATTAAACAACTTCGTACCCTTTTGTTCAATTGAGTTCTAAAAATTACATTCTGATAGTTAAACGTAGTCCTCGAGTTCGACACTCGGTTTACCGTTTTACTTTACTACTTGAACGATTTCGTACACTTGCGAAAATTGCCATCAAGTTTTTGGCGCTGCTGCCGGGGACTGCCAATTAACTGTTGAATTGTAATTTCTTTTACTTAATTGAAATTTTTTGCTCTACAATAAAACTATTTTGTTTGTTACAAATTCTATTTTTATATTTTTTCTCTGATTCTCAATAACTCACGTTTGTCTAATCTTGTATGCGAGGCCAGGCCTCAGCTGAACTTCTCTTTGACACAGAAATTGAAAAGACTTGTCGTGCAAATCGCAAGGCGGCTCAATTAAGAAAGCGTAGAGAGAGGGAAGGGACAAGTGAAGTTGAGTTCAACACGGACGAACAAGTCATCGAGGAGACATCAGTTGTTGAAGGGATGGCAGAATTAGACCCACCTCCTCGTCCACCTGAAGAGAGACTCCTCAGAGGTTATGGTGCCCGTGATCGAAACGGAAACAGGTTGACCATTGCTAATCAGCCTGTGACGGTTAAAAAGTTTGAAATCAATCCAGGACTACTCCGTGAATTGAAAGAAAAACAATTTGCGGGGAAGTACAATGAGGATGCCAACAGGCATTTGAAAAATTTATTTGTGATGTGTGAGACAACAAAGGTGGATGGGAACTCTGAAGAAGCCAAACGGTTGCGATTGTTTCCATTCTCTCTAACTGATGATGCTAAAGAGTGGTTTGATTCTTTACCAGCTGGGGGTATTACAACATGGAACGAGATGGAAGATAAGTTCTTGGAGCAGTTCTTTCCTACAGCATTGTTTGTGCGCAGGCGTCAAGACATTTCCAACTTCCAACAGAAGGAGGGAGAATCACTTGGAGAATCTTATAAGAGGTACAAGAAATTGTTATCAGCATGTCCGGACCACAATTATGACAGCACAGTTCAGATGCAGATTTTTTGTAATGGTCTACGCCTTGCCACTAGACAAGTCGTCGATACAACTTCAGGTGGTTCCATAAACTTCAAGACTGCTTCTCAAATCATCAAAGTCATTGAAGCGGTTGCTCTGAATGAACAAATGGAGATGTATGATAGAATGGGTGGCACAAGAGGAGGACTCATAGACTTGAATCAACTTGAACATAAAAATGCTCAGAACATACTCACTAGCAAGCAGATTCAAGAAGCAGTGTCAGCTGAAGTAACAAAGAGAATGGCAGCTCTCAATATAAGCCAACCTCTAATTGCTCTCGTTAATCAAATGAATACTGTGAAGTGCGATTGGTGTGCAAGTCCTCATTTTACTATGCATTGTGATGTACCCATGGATACCTCTCAAGTAGAAGCGGTGAATTTCCTTAGCAACCAAGGGAGTTGTCAGCAGAACAACCCTTATTCCAACACTTTCAATCCAGGCTGGAGGAATCATTCAAACTTCTTGTGGAAAACTCAACAAAACAGTTTTCAGAATCCGCAACAAGGAGGCCCATCAAATCCTAATCCCCCAAAGAAAGCCGACTGGGAGTTAGCCATTGAGGCGATGGCATCGAGCATGAACTCTCTCACTCAAGAAACAAGGGCTGCACAAAAGAACACCACAGCCTCAATCAAAAATCTTGAGATTCAAGTTGGTCAAATTTCTCAACAACTTTCACAAAGACCTCCCGAAAATCTTCCTAGTAACACTGTTACCAATCCTAAAGAACATGAAAGTGTGAATGCAGTCATGACTAGAAGCAGGAGGGTTGAAGATTCACAACTACCTAAAGATACACAAGGTGGGGGTGAGTCATCCACTGAGTTAGTTAAAGTACAAGTTGATGTCCAACAGAATACCCCACAAGATGTGGCTGGAGAACCAGAAAATCTAAAGAAAAATGAGTTACCAAAACCACAGGTTAAGCTACCGTTCCCACAAAGGTTGAAAAAAGAGAAAGACAAAATGAGTTTTGGTAAATTCCTTGAGATGTTCAAAAAGTTACAAATTAACATCCCTTTTGCCGAAGCTCTCGAACAAATGCCAACCTATGCAAAATTCATGAAGGACATCATTTCAAGGAAAATAACCATTGGTGATGAGGACGTGATGCTCACTGAACAATGTAGTGCGGTGTTACAAAGAAAAATTCCAAAGAAACTCAAAGATCCAGGAAGTGTTACTATTCCTTGTATCATTGGGGATCGAACTTTCAATAAAGCACTGATCGATCATGGAGCAAGTGTAAGTTTAATGCCTTTATCTATTTACAGGATGTTGGGGATTGGAACGGTGAGAGATACAAGAATGACCTTGCAGTTTGCAGACAAATCCTACAAATATCCCTATGGTATTGTGGAAGATGTGCTTGTTAAGGTTGACAAATTCATATTCCCCGTCGACTTTGTTGTTCTTGAGATGGAGGAAGATGAGGATATACCGCTGATTCTGGGGAGACCATTCTTACAAACTGGAAGGTGTATGATTGATTTAGAAGATGGTACGTTGACTCTAAAGGTTGACGATGAGGTGGTGAAGCTCAATGTTCTCCAAGAAATGAAACATCCAAAAGAAAAGGAAGAATGTTACAAGGTTGACATACTTAGCTCAATCGTGAAAGAAAAGTTTGAAGCTGAAATTCCAGCTTTACCACTTGAGAGAGTATTAAGCCTACCATCAGAAGTTGTTGAGGAAGGAGAAGATCCTAGAGAATGTGATGTTCTAGCCATGTTAGAAGCCTTCCCGTCTTATCACCGACGCACACCGACTAGATGGGAGGAGTTACATCCGAATGAAGAAGTCATTGAGAAAAAGTCAAAGAAAGCACCGGTAGTTGAGCTAAAGCAACTGCCCCCTCATTTGAAGACAACCTGAGGGCTCCGGCAGCACAACGCCAGCAGGGGGAGGCCTCTCAGCCGATGCAGAAGGACGCCGCCCAGCCATCTCAGCCTCCACCTCAGCACGCGCCACTCCATCCGATGATGCTGGATTACATGTGTGGGATGGCCAACTGGGCCCAAGAGACATCCTCACAGTACTATGTAGACGGTCCATTCTTTGGAGCAGATTTTTCTCAGACCATAGCTCAGCACCAACAGGAACCGCGCTTCAGCAATTCTTTTCGGAGGTTTGACTCGGAGGCCCACATGGAGTAGTACTTCGTGGACCAGCGAGGGAGGGCTCAGGACCGAGAGCAGCGGGTGCGAGCTGACTACTACAGAGGTAGGGAGGCTAGTCAGGAGGGTGCAGAGGAGCTGTTCCGAGACCTGGCCAGTCAGCAGGGTGGTGAAGATGACAACATGTGATCTGCAATAGTTTCTCAGTCTTCAGTTTCTTGCATTTTTTATTTCAGTTGTTTCTGTTTTTGTTGTTTCTTATTTGTATTATCAAGACAATTTGTGACTCCACTTTTTTTCTATGTAATTCCCCTATCTTCGTACTACTCTTCTTTGTTTGTTTTTAATGAATTTGCTTGTTTGTGTGGAAAAGTATCAGTTTGGTACCAGCTTTCAATCCAATGATATGTCAAAATGTTCAGAGGAGGATGATGCCTATGGTTTCAATAAGAAGTGCACGGCAAGTGGATAGTGTAGAACCGCAACTCCCAGAAATCTCAACTTGTAAGGCCACAACCATATTTTAATTTTTCAATTTTACATATTTGAGTGATTCCGTACTGCTGTCATTTCTAGAACTTGCAGTATTTCTTTATTTGTCAATTGGTCTTGTTATGTATACAATAACGCAAAATGCTTGTTACCTAGGGCCGTTTTCAGCTTACCTTGAACTTTATTTCAATTATCCTTTGTAAAGGCAATTAGCGCCCTTAGGATTAGACCCCTTTTGTTCTGAGACGAGACACAATACCTAGCAAACCTTTAGGTTGTATGACTCTTGAGTTTGGAGTTAAGTGGTAGGTGTTATCAAGTTTAAGTTTGGGGTTGCGGTTGGAATTAGCAACATCTTCAGTTTGGGGTGAGGGTACTAGAGAACCAAAGAAAGAAAAAGAAATAAAAAATGTGATGTCTCTTAAAAAGCACTCGTAATGGTGCCAAAAAAAAAGAAAAAAGAAAAACAGAAAATTTTTAAGAGACGATCCTGTTCAAAAGTAAAGTTCTCTAGTACTCAAATGATGAAAAATGAGGGGGGGGGGACTTGATGATTGTTTAATCTGTATACCAAGTAGTTTGAACTTAACTCCATGTTTGTTTTAACACTACTTTCCAAAAACTATCCACCCTTCACCCTAGCCCCGTTATAACCAAAAGACCTTAAAGTGTGTACTTGACTATGACTTTGATTGACAGTTTAGAAGTGCTTCAAGCCTATGGTAATATGGCGGTTTGTATGTCGACTGTGAGTACCTTAATCAAACTTATGCGCGGAATTGGTGGTTGAGGAAAGGCATCCGGTATATCAATACACCGGCAAGGAGTGAATATTTTGACAATATCATTGGTTGGTAAGCTGTCACATTACTGCTATTTTATCATGCACAAGTAGGTTCTTTAAGGACAAAGAACGATGTAAGTTTGGGGTTGTGATGACCTTGAGTCATGTCTTAGTTTTAGCCATGTTTTTGATGTTGTTTTGTACATTTTAGAGAGTCTTTATTGGTTTCTCATGCTGAAAGTAAACATAGTTAGAAGGAATGGTCAAAGGCCAAGCAATTCTGGAACATGAAGATTTTGCAAGATTTTAAGAAGTTTCAGAGTCTGAGTCTGAGTCTGAAGCCAGAGTCCGAAGCCAGCGTCTGAAGTTCATCGTGCCACGATGGACATGTGTCGTGGCACGATGAGAAGATGGTCAGAAGCTGAAGTTCTTCAGAAGCTGAAGATGGTCAGAAGCTGAAGTATCGTGCCACGATGGACCTGTGTCGTGGCACGATGAGAAGATGGTCAGAAGCTGAAGTCCTTCAGAAGCTGAAGATGATCAGAAGCTGAAGTATCGTGCCACGATGGACCTGTGTCATGGCACGATGAGAAGATGTTAGAAGTTGAAGTTCTTCCCTGGAATTTTCGTGCCATGATGGGGGCATCCCTCGTGCCACGATGGAGCTTTAAAAGCGTTGACCTGTGTTTTAATGAGGCCATCGTGCCACGATGGACCTGTGTCATGGAATGATGGGTCAGTTTCAGAAACAAGGGTTATAAAAGCCAGGTGCATTTTCAGAACGGTGGTTGGATTTTTGGACGAAGAAACTAAGTATAATACTGAAGATTGATCGTGGAAAGGAGCTGTTCAATTCAAGGACACTGGAGTTGAAGCTTTCCATCCTCATTCTTATTGTGTAATGTCTCTTATTCTTGCTATATTTTGTAATAGAAACATGAGTAGCTAAATCCTCTATTGTTAGGGATGAGATTAGCTAGATGATGACTTTTGCTTTGTGACCTTAATTTGATCATTGAATAAGTTTATTGCATCATATTTCCTATCTTTGCGCTTAATACTTTTATTGACTGATCACCTTTAAATTGATGTATGATTCATATTGTGAAACAGAAGTTGAATGTATGAATGCTTTAAGATCAGAAATTCTCGCCTTTATGATCTAGGAATAGATGCAAACCCTTGAAACCGTTTAGTAATTCTCGTCCGTTCATGCTTAATTCTAATTTGTAAAACTAACTAAGGAATTAGAGTTTACTTTAGAATTAAAGATTTTGTCGATAAGGAATTAGGACAAGAGTAATTCAGAGAATTAGGTTATGATTCGTTAAACAAGTTCAGTGATCATATTTAATTGAGTAGCCCGAGTTTGTCATCTAGTGAGGCTCATCCCTGACAAGCTTTCTAATCTTGAAATTCAAACAAGTTTTATTTTCCGCAATTTTTCATTATTGTTATTAAACAACTTCGTACCCTTTTGTTCAATTGAGTTCTAAAAATTACATTCTGATAGTTAAACGCAGTCCTCGAGTTCGACACTCGGTTTACCGTTTTACTTTACTACTTGAACGATTTCGTACACTTGCGAAAATCGCCATCAGTTTTCACTGGACGAAAAATGGTAGAATTTGCCTCCGGAATTGGTTTTAAATTATTAACCTCGACACCTTATTACGCGCAAGCAAATGGTCAGGTCGAAACTGCCAATAAAATTATCATTAATTTGATTAAGAAACATGTGGGGTAGTAAACCAAGAAATTTGCATAATACTTTGAACCAAGCCCTATGGGCTTGTCGAAGTTCTCCAAAAGAATCGACTAACACTACCCCATTTAGGCTCACATTCGGACATGATGCAGTCCTACCCGTCGAAGTCTATTTACAATCGACCAGAATTCAAAGACAGTTTGAAATTCCGACGACCCATTATTGGGACATGATGTTAGATGAATTGGTCGATCTAGACGAACAAAGGATACTTGCATTAGATGTCCTCACAAGTCTAAATCTAAATCCTATAACAAAAAGGTAAAGTCTAAATCTTTTGTTTTAGGAGAGTTAGTTTGGAAAGTAATCCTACCTATGGATAGAAAAGACAGAGTCTTAGGAAAATGGTCTCCAAATTAGGAAGGACCATTCGAAATCACACAGGTCTTCTCCAATGGTGTGTATGAGATAGAAGAGATAGGCGCAGATAATCGAGTTCTACGAGTAAATGGCAAATATTTGAAAAAGTATAAGCCAATGCTGCAGGAAGTTAAAATTACACACGAATAAAAAGGTAACAGGAAATTCGCAATCATGGCATATGCTGCCAGAACATTGTCAAGACTTTCAAAAGAGATTACACTAGTACATATTACAATTTAAGTAAAGAAACAAAAGCTTAAAAAGTAAAGCTAGCTGTCAGCCTCTCCAAAGCCTTTTTGGCATGATCTAACACAGCTTGGGTCCGAGAGCCATTTTCGATCAACTTGTTGATTTCGTTGTTACACAATTTGGCCTTCTTAAAATTGTCGATAACCAGTTTGGCTTCTTGGCGAAGCTCGACCTCCGAAGGATCCAATGTTTTCTGGAACTCAGCCAACTTTTTCTCTTCTTCTTTGATCTTCGACTCTAACACCGCGATTTGTTCTCTGTAAGTAGCGATGGCTGACTTACAATCCTTTTCCACGGCTGAAGCATAGGCACTAGCAAGCTCCAGGGAAGCAATCTTAGTTTTGGACGCTTCAACTAATTTTAGAGTTTCTTTATGTTGATTGCGTTGTTGTGTTATTAAAGCATCCTTTTCAGATTCACGCGGTAGTTATGTGGCTATTCGATCCAATAGAGGCTCGAAGTCGACCAGGAAAGCTAACAAAGACTGGTTATGGGTTAAAATTAACAACTTGTGGACCAAACTTTTGAGGTAGAAAGTAAGGCTTAAGTTTAGCTTGATGGCCTGAAGGAGGTCCACCCCAATTATCTTCACCCGCAGCTCTTGGATTAAATCTTCCTCAGAGGTTTTGGAACTTACTCCGATGGATGGAGCTGAGGTTTCTTGATTGTCTTCGCTGCTTAGCAGGAGCTTAAAATCTTCAAGCGGATCGCTTGCCTCAAGGTTTACTATTTCGTCCAGGCTTAGGGTAGCACTGGGGGCATGCGTTTTCTTTGGAGGGGATTCATCCATGCTTACGGGACTTTGTGGACCTTCCTCTCCTCCTTCAGCCTCGTCATCCTCAAGATCCTCACCACTCTCATCTTCACTAGTGGTGTCATCCTCGTCCGTTCCAGCTGTCTCAACAGAATTTGGGTTCTGGAGTGGCTTAGTCAGGGTGGTTTCTCCGCCAGTAGGATCAGAAGATTTCTTGCCTGCAATAGGAGCGAGATGATCACCCTTTGACGGATTCTCAGTATGTTCGATATCGGTTTCAGTCTGTTTAGGTTCGGGAGGAGTGGTGACGAGTACATTTTCAAACCAGTCAGCAGACGGTCCTCCAGCACTGTTTTGGTCCGTCATTGTATCTTCATTCGTTTCTTTGACTTTTCTAGAAACGGGAGGATCATGTGGCGAAGTAGGCGTCAGTTGTCTCTCAATCTCGACGTTACTAGGCTCCAACACCTGTAATGGATAATTAACAGGGTGCATTAGGAAAATCAATCAACAACTTGGTTTGCGAGTAGTTAAGGTTTGACATTTACCTTTGTATTGACCTTTCCGACACCAGAGCCTTCGCTTGGAATTTTCTTTGACTTTTGCAGTTTCCTCTTTGAGGGTTCAACAGTTGAATCCAGTTCATGTTTCCGTTTCTACTCTTTCTCGACCATGGTCGAGGGGCCTTCAGCAGCGTCGGCATGTGGAGAAGATCCATCATCCTAAAAAAAAAAACAGAGAAGAAAGTACGGATCAGACCAAAAACAATCAAAGAATCGAACGATTCTGCATACCTTTGAATCTTCGCTCAATATATTGATGTATTTCTTGGGTTTCTTCGAGGGAGTTACGTTGCAGGAACTACTGGAAGGCTTCCGTTTCTGGAAAGTCGCGTTCATTGTCAAGAAATTGTCAAGAAGAAATATATTGTCATCTAAAGCAGGAAAATCATACCTCGACGGCTTTCGACTTAGAAGCTTTAGCTTTCTTCTTGGTCTCTTCCTTGTCGGGTTTATCGTCTGACGGTGGTTTAGTAGTAAGAGGCAAGGCTGTAAAAGACATGAAGTTGTTAAGTGTAAAAAAGATAAAGTTGTACTTTATCTCTGAGTCGAAGGGTGTCACCTGTTCTAATTTCTGACATAATTCGAACATGTCGAATGTCAAGGTGAAAATGACCTCCAAAACTATGTATGTCATGCCTAGTCAGAGTTACTCTATCAGGTTTTTTAGCAACAATATTTTTGAAGGCTAATCTCGAACCACAAAAGAACCAATGAGGGTGAGATGGTCGAAAAGCCAAAGCAAGTTTGCTGGTTGGTAAAGCTGGAAATCGAGTTTTAAAATGCAAATCATAAGTGTATTTGTCTTTCACATGAGGAGGAGCTTTCACCATGTGAAGTTTTTCATTTATTTTCTCCTTTAAAGTTTTTGCTGCCTGAGCAACGGTCCGACTCAGATGTCTTGGATCATACATAGTTTCGAAATATTTTTGAAATGCTTGAATTTCTCGAATATGCATACCTTTGGTCTTCGCTTTTTTATTCTGCACAGAAGGAAAAGTAGATATCAGCTGCTCGAGTAAAGAGTTTTCATCAACATTAGCACTTTTTGTTTTATAATAATTTCTCCACCAAGTAAAAAATTCTTGGGTGCATAAGAATGATGTGTTGAAAGCTATGGGTTCGAAACTGGGGGCAGTTTAATCAAATTTGGCAAGGCGTTCACGCCAAGCTTTTTCGGTCTCAGGATGGCGCATATACTTCTTACTGAGAAAGAGAGATCTAGGTCGAAGCTGGCAAAGGCCAAATTGTCTAGTTACCAAATTTGGGATTCTGAATAAAAGGAGATTGGGAGTCAGGTAAGTTTTCCAGATCTCGAATGTTCCCCCTTGCGGTCGACAGAAGGCTCTGGGAATTCTTTAGTAAACCATGCTGGTCCGTAAGTCCTGTTTATGAACGGAGCCATTGAAGGTACGAAAGTGTCACAACTTAAGAACACATTGAAGGCTGTCGAAAATAAGGCTTCATTGCTTTGGCCTATTTCTCAAAGTTTCAGCGCAGCTAGGCGAATGCCTTCAATTCTTCGTTGTTCGACCATATTCTTGTATTCATCAAGAATGAAGAGTTGGAATTTTGATTCGAAAGTGGCTAGCAACCACAGTTGGAAAAGCCAAATAGGCCCAGACACGGACAAGGTATTCTTTCCTCACTTGCGTGTTTCAAGTCGAAAGACCCATTACGAAGACCGTCATAAAGGGCACCCAGGATGAGTCGACTTAGGCTGACATCCTTGCCTTCATGTATTTGGATGGCCAGTTTGATGTACATCTTCGCCACTTGCAGCGAAGGAGTGCAGAAAACAAAGAGGGATAGCCAGAGGGTCAGGAACGCTACATGTTCCATGTCGAAAACATCATCATTGGTAGTGTCGTAGTGGTCCTCTATTTAAGATGAAAAAGTAGCACGCTGAAAGTTGAAGTCAAAATCTGTCGAAACGGTACTAGGGTCGAAAGTTCTTCCAGTGGGTTTTAGGCCAGTAATTGCAGCCACATCTAGAAGTGTTGGGGTTAGCATTCCACATTTGAGGTGAAGACTGCTAGTAGAATGGTCCCAGAAGTGTAATGCTGCTATCAACATATTGGGTTGATATTTTGGCCCAAGCCTCGACAGTTGGACAAGATCGAAGATGCCTGAGGTTTTCCAGAAATCATTTTTCTTCGATTCAACTTTGTTCAGCAATTTTAGGTATATTTCACTTCTGACATGAGGAGCAGACCTAAACACTCTAGTGGGTGCATCCATCAAGTTCATAAAGTATGGTCCTTTCTGGAAAATCCTAGGGGTAATATGGTGATAAGTTGGGAAAATTTCCTTGATTTTGTCATTATCTGTTCGCTCTCTGGGTAAAGGACCCAAGAACGCTAAAGGACCCAAGTATGCATGAGAATTAGGGCAAGGGATCATTACCTGAGATTTCCAAATTTGTCCTAGCTCATCCTTCAAATCAGGTTCAGGAACGAATTTGAAGTTCCCCTGGTTGAAGTTGTACGGAGAAGTTTGATGTATTCGCCTTGCCGGACGGTTGAGGATTGGATGTAGACGCCATTGATGTTCTCTGAGTTTTCTGGATGATAGTTTCGAAAGATGGTACGCAAGAAAGTAATCTTCTTCGTTAGTTGATAGTGAAAAGAGAACCTTCCTTCTTGATGAACTGGTGTTTTCAGAGGAAAAATTGGTTTAGAAAAGGAGATGAACAGTTAAAAAGGGTTTGTGGAAAAGTGTGTGGGAAGAGTTAGGAAAGTACTTTTTATACTATCCAAGGTATAACTTTATACTTCCTCTCACTTTAAATTGTGACAGATGTCAACATCCCACGTTGACAATCGAAAAGGTGGTTTTTGGGCGTTACTTAGTCCAAAACGTGGCCCACTAGCTCCTGCGAGAGTGGCGCCATAAAATGGTTTTCAAATAAAAGCAAAACTACCTTTTTAGTTTTCACAAAGTCGAAATGTCGAAGTTATTACTCGACACAAGAGTTTGAGTAAAGATTTTCTATTGTTCAAATTTTATTTGAAAGTCAGAAGAGACTTGCAATAGAAAATAAAATGACATTTGATTAATTTAAGTCGAAGCCAAGAAATGGGCAAATTACATAGTATCGAAACAGATTGACATCAGAAACATTGTTTGACATACAAAATACATCAAAATGGCTTCAAGGCCCTACAAAAAACTTAAAGCTTAACCCTAAAAGTTTTCGACATCTAGGAAACGAAACTCAATCAGAAACCACATAATCTCCAAGTCGAGACGGCAATAGAAGCAAAGTTTGGTCCTCGAATACTCATCATCTGAACCTGGTAAAGGCCAGAAAATCCCAGATTTTCTCACATGTCCCTTGCATTTTCCTTGAGCAGTGCAGGTGAGTCAGAAGACCAAACTTGAGGGCAATGGCTTGATACCACAATGGGGCCTATAAGGCAGGAAGTAAGGGAAACCTTGTCCTTCACAGGTAGACCTCCTGCACTCAGCCAGCAGTTGACGGTCGAAGAGATCCTTGAAGGTGGGAAAAACCTCCCTCATTGAAAAACTGTCTTTGGAATGGATTTTGAATATCATTAGAAAATACTTGGCTCAGTCCACGCCATGAGAAACTGCTTTTAGCAGAATGCGGTAAACATCGTCCAGATTGTTAGGTTCATTATGGAGGATCTTTGCTGCTTCCACCAGGCTGAATGCTTCATGACCACTATGAATCATCCTCTGCATGAAGGTGCGTTTTGTTACAGATGAGAAATGATCAAAGTACCACAGACAGTTGTGTTGGTTATTTAAAGGTTGGCTACATGTTTGGTAAAATCAAAATGTGTAAGCAATGCGTCTCCAGAAGTTATTTGAGTCTTCAGAAGCAAGAAATTGTATTTGAGGAGGTTCAGAAGCTGAAAAATGGATTTACTGTTCATCAGAAGCTGGAATGGCCTTCAGACGCAGAACTGGCCTTCAGACGCTGGTACTGTTCATCAGACGCAGAACTGACCTTCAGAAGTTGCCTTCAGACGTTGACTGGCATTGACCTTCAGAAGCTGAACTTCAGAAGCTGTTTTCAGAAGCTGGATTTCTGCATACTTTGTGATTAATTCCTTGCATATCTTTTGAAGATTTATTGAGGTTTTATCCAGGCATTTGTTTTCTAGAAGGCTGATTATTTTGGTGAAGATCTTTTAAAGATTGGCTTTGTGTTTATTGATGAATATATTTTCAAAGGATCTTTGTAAAATATAATTCAGAAATATACTTTCCTCTTTGAGCTGTTAAAGTATTTCAGAATCATATCTTTGAGGATGATTGTGTTCAGAATTATGAGAGCTGCTGAAGCCTATTTAAGAAGTCGTGCTACTTTGTAGAATTTGATTGAGTCAAAACTGATATTATCATAAGAGTCTTTCTGTAAGCTTTAGGCTTTGTTTGTACACCACTCATCTGAGTTGGTTTAGTTGTTTTGAGTTGTAAATCATTCTAAGCTTTTAAGTACGAATGATGTTTATGTTTTGTTGAAGAGTGTCTTCATCGTATTTGGTTTTATTGAAGAGTTTACAATAATTGGGCTGTGATTGCTTGGTTAGGAAGTAAGAGGGGGTTCTTATATCTAGGGGTTTCCTAGGTAGAAGTCTGGAAGGGTAGAGATTAAGTGATAAGACGAAGAACAGGGGCTGTTGAGTCTTAGAATTAATTCTACTTAGTGGATTTCCTTCCTGGATTGGTATCCCCCAGAGTAGGTGAAGTTTGCACCGAACTGGGTTAACAAATTCATTGTGTTCTTTATCTTTCTGCACTTTATTTTCTACTTCTGAACTGTTAGTTTTCATACTCTGTTTTACTGGTTCAGAACCAGAATTGCCAGAATTTCAATTGGCATCAGAGAAATCACCCTGCTTGTTTTTGGGTGAGCTCCAGGGAGATATTTTCTGGCTTTATGGAGAAAGAAGGAGGATTTGTTAACAGGCAACCTTTGCTTGATGGGACCAACTATGATTATTGGAAATCACGCATGAGTGCTTTCCTTAAATCAATAGATAGCAAAACTTGGAAAGCTGTTCTGAAGGGTTGGGAACATCCAGTTGTGACTGACAAAGATGGTAAGAAGACAGGTGTTTTGAAACCAGAGGAAGATTGGACCAATGATGAAGATGCTTTGTCTTTTGCAAACTCCAAAGCCCTGAATGCTATATTTAATGGAGTGGACAAGAATATATTCAGAATGATCAAGCAGTGCACAATTGCCAAGGATGCCTGGGAGATTCTCAAGACTACTCATGAAGCCACTTCAAAAGTAAAGCTGTCCAGACTTCAACTTCTGACCACTAAATTTGAAAATCTCAGAATGATGGAGGATGAGAACATACAAGGTTTTTACATGAACATTCTGGACATGGCTAACTCTTTTGAATCACTTGGAGAAAAAGTATCAGATGAGAAGCTTGTAAGGAAAATTCTCAGATCCCTACCCAAGAGGTTTGATATGAAGGTGACTGCTATTGAAGAAGCACATGACATCTCCAGCATGAAGGTTGAGGAATTAATTGGGTCTCTTCAAAACTTTGAAATAAGCAGAACTGATAAGAAGGGGAAAGGTGTTGCATTTATAGCAGATGCTGAAAGTGTGGATGATGAAACCTCATCAGAAGCTCTTGTGATGCTGACCAAACAATTTACGAAATTTCTGAAGCAGAAGACAAGAACTGATGAGAAGAGCAATCAATCAAAGAGAGTTCAGTGCTTTGAGTGTGAAGGATATGGTTATGTCAAGTCAGAATGTCCTACTTATCTAAAGAAGTAGAAGAAAAGTCTGACTGTGACTTGTGTAGTACCCTAATTTTGTCCCATAGCATTTACAAAATTCAAAAAAAATGAGAGAAAGTCAAAGTCAACAAAAGAAGGACTTCGCAGAGCAACGATCTGTTCGCACTGCGAAATCTGCGATGAACTTCGCAGAGCAACGATCAGTTCGCAGTGCGAAGTCTGCGTTTTTTGCAGATTTTGATTTTTCTGTTTTCCTTTCCTTTTATTGTTATTCCAGTCATTATCTATAATTATTATCATGTATTATTATCATGATTAATGCTGGATTTGACCAAGAAATCAGAAAAGAACATGTGACATTTGAAAAGCAAAAGGGAAAGGAAGAGGAAGCAAAATTGATCAAGTAACCCAGCCACTTGCTGACTTTGGGCAGTCCATTTCCCCTCCCACTTGGCCTGCAACTAGCCCTGCTATATGCCAGCAACCACCTTGCCATAGGCTTTACCAAAACCATTCAAGGTTTGAGGCAAAGATGCTGCCCCTGTTTTGCAAACAGCTTTGGTTTCATGATTTCCAGCAACTTTCTGTCAGATTTCAGTTGCTTTGGGAGCTGAATTCGACCAAGGTCTTGACCCTTGCAGCAAGGCAAGGTCACCTCTTATCCTTAGCATTAAATGCAAAAGCAAATCAGTCATGATTATGGCACAAAATCAGCCCTGCTGTAGATTTTCTCATCATGACAAAAGATCTCATTTTGGCCTATAAAAGCAAGGCATTGCTGCTGAATCAGAGACAGTTGAGAGGTGGGGAGATAGAGAGTTATTGGAGAGTATAAACACAGAGGTTTGAGAGCAGAAAACTAGTGCAAATTCGAGTGAATTGCTGCACATTTTTTCACACAAAAACAGAGTTTGGTTTTGAGCAAGTTTAGAGCAAAATTCCAATCCTTTCTTGCACAAATCATCCCAAACCAACACAAAGCAACCAAGCCAGCAAAACAGCCTGTAAACCTCACACAAGGAGTGAGAAACAAAGGCAATTTGTCATTGATTAAGAGCTGTTCATCAAACTTGTCCAGCTTTGCAAAAAATCATAAACATCAAAAACCTCTTCCATTTCCTTGCACCAAAAGCTTTGAGCTAGGAGTAGGTAAGTCACTCTAACCTGTTTTATATTTGCACATTGTTTGCATTTATTTTTGGTTCTTGCTTAATTCAATCCAAGCTTTGCATTTTAAGTTTCACTCATTTTTGAGTTAAAACCCCTTTTGAACCAAAAGAAATCCCAAAGTTTGCAAAACCTTTCAACTAAGTTGTTGCATTCATTTCATTGCTATTTTCAAAGCTTTTCACTCCTCCTAAGGTTCTGAGGCTAGTTCAGAAGTTGCTTCTGAACAGAAGTTCAGAAGCAGCTTCTGAACTCAAATTTTCGCATACTTCGCAGTGCGAAGGTCATGGTCGCAGTGCGACCATGACAGAATTCAGAACATGAATTCAGGCTTCCAAAAGCCAATTTTTGAGGTTCTAACCCAAAGCTCGGAACCTAAGAGGTTTGAAACTCATTTTATTCAAACCATAACAAAGATTTTGCATGATATTGGCAAATTCACAAGTTCGTGCGACACTTTTTGGGATATCTTGCAAAACAAGTTATGTTCATCAAACGTTCAAAACAAACTGGAGCAATAAGCTAGGTTCACTATTTTCAAAACTAAACTTGAACAATAACCTTGTTCATGATTTTCAGATCAAACGTGAACTTAAGCCGAACTTGTTCGCTTTTCAAAACCGTTTTCAAACTTGAGCCGCACTTGTGCTTTTCCATAAACTTGAATAACCTTTGTTCATAGGTTGCAACAACCAAGTGTTTTGTTCACTTTGGGATTTCTTGAGTTCCATAAAAAAATTGAATGAAAAAGGGATGGTTTCACGTATGGCTCTCCATTTCCCCGGTTGTACGAATGCGTGACGTATGTCTCGTCGTTCGGACAATCGTCATTCTATTTTCAAAAACATAAAACAAATCCAACACACCAATTTTGGCCCCCGTGGTCAATCCAAACCATTCTTGATCCCGTTGGATCAATGAACCCTTTCTTGACTCCGTTGAGTCAATTCGAATCAATGCTCGATCCCGTTGGATCCATTGAACTTTTTCTCGGTCTCCCGCGACCATTTCAAATCAATGCTCGACTCCGTTGAGTCCATCGACAATCTTTTTCCTTTCGAGCGTTCATACACGTCTCGGAAATCTTTTACCTTTCGAGCGTTCATACACGTCTCGGCGGTCTTTTTCCTTTCGAGCGTTCATACACGTCTCGACAATCTTTTACCTTTCGAGCGTTCATACACGTCTCGGCGGTCTTTTTCCTTTCGAGCGTTCATACACGTCTCGGAGATCTTTTACCTTTCGAGCGTTCATACACGTCTCGGCGGTCTTTTTCCTTTCGAGCGTTCATACACGTCTCGGAGATCTTTTACCTTTCGAGCGTTCATACACGTCTCGGCGGTCTTTTTCCTTTCGAGCGTTCATACATGTCTCGACAATCTTTTACCTTTCGAGTGTTCATACACGTCTCAGCGGTCTTTTTCCTTTCGAGCGTTCATACACGTCTCGACAATCTTTTACCTTTCGAGCGTTCATACACGTCTCGGCGGTCTTTTTCCTTTCGAGCGTTCAGACACGTCTCGACAATCTTTTACCTTTCGAGCGTTCATACACGTCTCGGCGGTCTTTTTCCTTTCGAGCGTTCATACACGTCTCGACAATCTTTTACCTTTCGAGCGTTCATACACGTCTAGACGGTCTTTTTCCTTTCGAGCGTTCATACACATCTCGACAATCTTTTACCTTTCGAGCGTTCATACACGTCTCGGCGTTCTTTTTCCTTTCGAGCGTTCATACACGTCTCGACAATCTTTTCCTTTCGAGCGTTCATACACGTCTCGGAAATCTTTTACCTTTCGAGCGTTCATACACGTCTCGGCGGTCTTTTTCCTTTCGAGCGTTCATACACGTCTCGACAATCTTTTCCTTTCGAGCGTTCATACACGTCTCGGAAATCTTTTACCTTTCGAGCGTTCATACACGTCTCGGCGGTCTTTTACCTTTCGAGCGTTCATACACGTCTCGGAGATCGAAATCACCCAATTAGGTGACGATCTTTTCCTTTGTCAGATTGCAATCACCTGATTAGGTGACAATCTTTTCTTGGTCCGCCGTGACCAAATGAACCCTCTTTTGGTCCCATAGCGACCAATTCGAACCCTTTTACCCAACGGACATGTTTTACCTATTCTAAGCGCGATTCGTAAACAAACGCTTAAGCCTCCCATGCGCGAGCATACAAGCTATACGCTTAAGTCTCCCATCCGCGAGCATACAAGCTACGTTTAATCGCAAGAATACGGTCAAAACATCGTTCATTAAAAATAACCAACATATGTACGTTTTTCTACCAAAGAACTACGTACGCTTTGAATTCTCCGACTACCGGGAGATACGTAGGAGCAATATCGACATCTTGTCAAGCGCAATAATAAAAACTTTCTTTTTTTTTCCTTTCGTTTGTTTTTATCTTTTTCCCCCTTTTATCATATTTTCTTTTGACATAGACGAGCATGCGCGCAAAAATATTAAAAAACATTTTAAGCTTTAGCCAAATAGAAAGTTCCCGTTGAGTACAACGGACATGAGGGGTGCTAATACCTTCCCCTAGCGTAATCGACTCCCGAACCCGACAATGGTTGCAATGACCAGTCCTTTTCCTCATCGTCAAGGGTTTTATTATCGTTTCCCTTCAAAACAAAAAACTTAAGGGTTTATCAATGTTCCCTTTAAACAAAAACTTTGGTGGCGACTTCACCTAACTTTTCGAGCGTTCGTACACGTCTCAAAAAGTTTGCGTTTTTTTAAACGAGAGCGCACAGCTGGCGACTTCACTGGGGAAAGGTCTTTTCCCACTAGCGAGTCAAGCCTATCCTATTTGGCTTTTAAGCTAAATGTTTTTTATCTTCTTTGCGTGCATGCTTTTATTTATCTATGTCATTCCCATGCTTTATGTTTATAACTGCTTTATTTTGCTTTATATTCATATCATATATCAAATGCGGGGATGTTACTTGAGCGATGTTACTCCACATTGTTCGGGTTAATGCCGAACGTGTGAGGATCTCTACTCGAGCTCGAGAGAAAACTAAGTTAGAATGGTGGTTGTGAGCGGAAGCCCGCGTTGACGTATGTCCGTGAGGTAGGATGCCCGGCCCCGCTTAGAGGAGATTTTCACATGGAATGTATTGAAGTCATGTGACGTATGTCCATCGACGACCTTAATTCCATGTGAGATCCATGACTCTAGGGACCTTTTTTAGGAAATCTCATCTTTAGAGCCTACACATGAGGATTCGGGGAAATTTCGAACCTTCGTATACCAAACCCCTGCATATCATCCATTTGCATTCATGAAAAATTTTTGCATAAAAAAGGGGCATATTTTTGCATATTCATTGCATTCATACATTTACATGCATTTTCATGCATTTCAAAGCAAAACCCTCACGTCATCCCCTCACTAAAAACACCAAAAAAGAAGTACCCGACCCGGTGTACCATGGCGTTTCTGATGAGATCCGAGCAACCGGAAGGCCATCGAAATTCCGGAAAACATTTCTTTGTCCAAGTAATTTAACGTGTTTTAAAAAAAAACAATCATTTTGCTCTCAAATCATTTCCGTCATTAATAAAGTTGCAGCTTATGTTCAAAAGAGTTCGTTTTTCTTTCGTTCTCAAATAAATTTTCGCAAAAAAAAATCATCATCATACACCAAAAAAAACACTGCTACGATCTCTTTCGACTTCAATTTTCCAATTAACCAAATGGAAGATGATAATAAGGACGATTTTGAACCTCCTGAAGGATTGTCCAGACTTGGGGATCAAGAGGATAGGGTAATACAACCTCACCAAGAGAGCCCTCAAAAGAATGGCACTACAATTTTCCCTCTGCCGGGGCACACTCTACAAGAGAAATTATGACATGGTCTTACTCAGATGTGCGGATAAACATGAAGCAGTCATGCTCACCAAAGAAATCCATGAGGAGTCCTTCCAAACCCATGCCAATGGACATGAAAATACATAAGTAAAGGGCGGGTTGTTATTGGCTAACCATGGAAGCCGACTGCTTTCCCCACGCCAAGACATGTCACAAGTGACAAATTTATGCCAACAAGGGGCACATACCACAAACACCTCTGAATGTCATGACATCACCCTAACCTTTCTCTATGTGGGGCATAGACATGTTTGGAATGATTGAGCCAAAGGCTTCAAAAGGGCACCAGTTCATACTAGTTGCCATCAACTGTTTCACCAAATGGGTCGAAGTAGCTTCCTATGCAAACATGACCAAACAAGTGGTCGCCCAATTCATCAAAAAAAGAAACCATTCGCCGTTACGGCACTCCCCACAATTTCCCACAAAAAGCCAAGTCGTCATTGGCATTCCTCTCATTCCCAAAAAAAAAAAAAAAAAGCAAAGCCCGACCTTGCTCGGCATCCAATCAAAAAGCCCGATCTTGCTCGGAAGCCAAACAAAAGCCCGACCTTGCTCGGAAGACAATAACAAAAGCCCGACCTTGCTCGGAAGCCAAACAAAAGCCCGACCTTGCTCGGAAGCCAACAACAAAAGCCCGACCTCGCTCGACATCCCATCATAAAAGTCCGACCTTGCTCGGCATCCACAATAAAAGCCCGACCTTGCTCGGCATCCAAACAAACAAAGCCCAATTTTCATTGGCACTCGAAAAAAACCCACCATGCTTGTCATCCAATCACTACCAAGGCCCAATTTTCATTGGCATTCACAAACACAAGCAAGGTTTGACCAACTGAACCCCATAAAAGAGAAACACCTCACAGCATTGGGGCATGGACAGTTCAACAAGAAAGTTCGCTCTCGAGAATTTAGAGAAGAAGACTTAATGCTTGAAAAAGATATTGCCCATCCACAAGGATCCCCACGGGAAATGGACTCCCAACTACAAAAAAACCATACGCAGTAAAAAGGACCTTCTCTGACGAAGCCTTAGTCATTACCACTATGGATGGAGAGGAGTTCCCCCTATCGATAAACTCCGGCGCAGTCAAAAAAATATATTATGCCAAAAATAAAAAGAGCTCGCTAAATCGAAAACCCGAAAAGGGCGGTTTAGGCAATAGAGAGCGTCCTGGTAGATCGAAAACCTGAAAAGGCGGTCAAGGCAAAAATTAAGGACATCAAAAAAGGAAATATACCCCAGTGGACTGAAAACTCGAAAGAGCGGTCCAGGTAAAATTTAGGGGTTTCAAAACAAAAAAGGCAAAAGACTGCGGCACGTGAGGTCCGGGCAGAATTCAAGAGGGAAAGAATCAACCTCATTATCATCTTTCAAAAGCGAGTTATTTCGAAGTCATAGGGAAAGTAGCACGTGAAACCCAAGCAAATCTTCATTTGCCTTTTTGTTTCTTCCTTTTTCTCTATCTCAGTAATCACCTCTTATAGGGATTACATTTTCACGAATAGTTACCCATACAAGGGACTAAGTTTCGTTAAATCAAAATCATTTTTAAACCTTTTCATTGTTATGTGTCCTTACTTGCTCATAAAATGTGTTTTTATTCATGATAGATAATGCATTGAAATATGGGAAATAAAAAAAACTTGCAAAAGAAAATGTGTGTTTTTTACTTGGACGTTTTAAATGTCAAAAGAATTTCGTTGGTCCCCGTTATTGCATCAGAGGACTCAAAACTTGAAGCTCTGCATCAGTCATTTTAAGACTCATGCTTTTCAGCAGAAATAAGTGCGTAGCTCACGACACGTGAAACGCAAAGATCCCGAGTGTCGGAGGAACAAATTTCCCAAATAAAGCTCACCCCCATACATCTTTTTCATCCACTAAGGCCGAATATCGATCATGCTTCCAAAATGATCCTTATATCCCCAGTGAGATCATCAAAACCAAAAAGCCCGACCTCGCTCGGCAACCAAAATCAAAAAAAGCCCGACCTCGCTCGGCAACCAAAATCAAAAAGCCTGACCTCGCTCGGCAACCAAAATCAAAAAGCCCGACCTCGCTCGGCAACCAAAATAAAAAAAAAGCCCGACCTCGCTCGGCAACCAAAATCAAAAAAAAGCCCGACCTCGCTCGGCAACCAGAATAAAAAAAAAAGCCCGACCTCGCTCGGCAACCAAAATCAAAAAGCCCGACCTCGCTCGGCAACCAAAATCATAAAGCCCGACCTCGCTCGGCATCCAAACAAAAAGCCCGACCTCGCTCGGCAACCAATCAAAAAGCCCGACCTCGCTCGGGAACCAAAATCAAAAAGCCCGACCTCGCTCGGCATCCAAACCAAAGCCCAATAATCATTGGCAAAACAAAAGTCCAATAATCATTGGCAACCCAAAAGTCCAATATTCATTGGCGAACCAAAGCCCAATATTCATTGGCGAACCAAAGCCCAATATTCATTGGCAAACCAAAGCCCAATATTCATTGGCACTCACCAACAAAACCAAAGCCTAACCATCATTGGCGCCTACTCACAAATTCCAACCAAAACAATTTTCATTGGCATTCCCCAGTGGAGTCTCACCCAAAGCTCGATCATCATTGGCGCAATCACAACCAAGCCCGACTTTGCTCGGCACCCAATCATAACCCCCAGCATATCATATTCATTCATACATACATGCATATCATATCATATTCATTCATACATGCATATCGTACCATATTGCATAACATACTGCATAAAGACAACATGAAGCATATCATGCATCAACAATCATGTTCTCCTTTTTCAACAATCTAAGTACTAGCCCAGTCTAGAGATGATTACATGTACCCCCATAGCGGTATATTTTATTTCCCCAGGGAAGTCTAGGCACCTGTTCAGGGTAAGACCATTCCAGTTTAGGGATCCACCTCTAGTTAAGCGGCTAGATAAGATCACCTTTCCTCAGTGTTTCGACCTTCAGTTAAGCGGCTGAATAAGATCACTTCATCCCTGGGTATCCACCTCTAGTTAAGCGGCTAGATAAGGTCACCTTTCATTAGTGTTTCGACCTTCAGTTAAGCGGCTGAATAAGATCACTCCTTAGGTATCCACCTCTAGTTAAGCGGCTAGATGAGATTACCTTTATCCTCAGGGGATCTACCTCCAGTGTTAGCGGCTGGATACGATCAACCTTTTCAAATCATTGCATTTGCATATTTTACTTTTACAAATCTTTCCATACCGCGAAGGACAAAATTCGGGTCCTTCTTTTACTTAATTGATCTTCGCAAAGAGTTCATGAGATGCCCTTGGCACTCACATCCTCTATGCAAAGACACAATTAAGTAGGGGCAGCTGTAGTACCCTAATTTTGTCCCATAGCATTTACAAAATTCAAAAAAAATGAGAGAAAGTCAAAGTCACCAAAATAAGGACTTCACAGAGCAACGATCTGTTCGCACTGCGAAATTTGCGATGAACTTCGCAGAGCAACGATCAGTTCGCAGTGCGAAGTCTGCGTTTTTTGCAGATTTTGATTTTTCTGTTTTCCTTTCCTTTTATTGTTATTCCAGTCATTATCTATAATTATTATCATGTATTATTATCATGATTAATGCTGGATTTGACCAAGAAATCAGAAAAGAACATGTGACATTTGAAAAGCAAAAGGGAAAGGAAGAGGAAGCAAAATTGATCAAGTAACCCAGCCACTTGCTGACTTTGGGCAGTCCATTTCCCCTCCCACTTGGCCTGCAACTAGCCCTCCTATATGCCAGCAACCACCTTGCCATAGGCTTTACCAAAACCATTCAAGGTTTGAGGCAAAGATGCTGCCCCTGTTTTGCAAACAGCTTTGGTTTCATGATTTCCAGCAACTTTCTGTCAGATTTCAGTTGCTTTGGGAGCTGAATTCGACCAAGGTCTTGACCCTTGCAGCAAGGCAAGGTCACCTCTTATCCTTAGCATTAAATGCAAAAGCAAATCAGTCATGATTATGGCACAAAATCAGCCCTGCTGTAGATTTTCTCATCATGACAAAGGATCTCATTTTGGCCTATAAAAGCAAGGCATTGCTGCTGAATCAGAGACAGTTGAGAGGTGGGGAGATAGAGAGTTCTTGGAGAGTATAAACACAGAGGTTTGAGAGCAGAAAACTAGTGCAAATTCGAGTGAATTGCTGCACATTTTTTCACACAAAAACAGAGTTTGGTTTTGAGCAAGTTTAGAGCAAAATTCCAATCCTTTCTTGCACAAATCATCCCAAACCAACACAAAGCAACCAAGCCAGCAAAACAGCCTGTAAACCTCACACAAGGAGTGAGAAACAAAGGCAATTTGTCATTGATTAAGAGCTGTTCATCAAACTTGTCCAGCTTTGCAAAAAATCATAAACATCAAAAACCTCTTCCATTTCCTTGCACCAAAAGCTTTGAGCTAGGAGTAGGTAAGTCACTCTAACCTGTTTTATATTTGCACATTGTTTGCATTTATTTTTGGTTCTTGCTTAATTCAATCCAAGCATTGCATTTTAAGTTTCACTCATTTTTGAGTTAAAACCCCTTTTGAACCAAAAGAAATCCCAAAGTTTGCAAAACCTTTCAACTAAGTTGTTGCATTCATTTCATTGCTATTTTCAAAGCTTTTCACTCCTCCTAAGGTTCTGAGGCTAGTTCAGAAGTTGCTTCTGAACAGAAGTTCAGAAGCAGCTTCTGAACTCAAATTTTCGCATACTTCGCAGTGCGAAGGTCATGGTCGCAGTGCGACCATGACAGAATTCAGAACATGAATTCAGGCTTCCAAAAGCCAATTTTTGAGGTTCTAACCCAAAGCTCAGAACCTAAGAGGTTTGAAACTCATTTTATTCAAACCATAACAAAGATTTTGCATGATATTGGCAAATTCACAAGTTCGTGCGACACTTTTTGGGATAGCTTGCAAAACAAGTTATGTTCATCAAACGTTCAAAACAAACTGGAGCAATAAGCTAGGTTCACTATTTTCAAAACTAAACTTGAACAATAACCTTGTTCATGATTTTCAAATCAAACGTGAACTTAAGCCGAACTTGTTCGCTTTTCAAAACCGTTTTCAAACTTGAGCCGCACTTGTGCTTTTCCATAAACTTGAATAACCTTTGTTCATAGGTTGCAACAACCAAGTGTTTTGTTCACTTTGGGATTTCTTGAGTTCCATAAAAAAATTGAATGAAAAAGGGATGGTTTGACGTATGGCTCTCCATTTCCCCGGTTGTACGAATGCGTGACGTATGTCTCGTCGTTCGGACAATCGTTATTCTATTTTCAAAAACATAAAACAAATCCAACACACCAATTTTGGCCCCCGTGGTCAATCCGAACCATTCTTGATCCCGTTGGATCAATGAACCCTTTCTTGACTCCGTTGAGTCAATTCGAATCAATGCTTGATCCCGTTGGATCCATTGAACTTTTTCTCGGTCCCCCGCGACCATTTTGAAATCAATGCTCGACTCCGTTGAGTCCATCGAAAATCTTTTTCCTTTCGAGCTTTCATACACGTCTCAGAGATCTTTTACCTTTCGAGCGTTCATACACGTCTCGGCGGTCTTTTTCCTTTCGAGCGTTCATACACGTCTCGACAATCTTTTACCTTTCGAGCGTTCATACACGTCTCGGCGGTCTTTTTCCTTTCGAGCGTTCATACACGTCTCGGAGATCTTTTACCTTTCGAGTGTTCATACATGTCTCGGAAATCTTTTACCTTTCGAGCGTTCATACACGTCTCGGCGGTCTTTTTTCTTTCGAGCGTTCATACACGTCTCGACAATCTTTTCCTTTCGAGCGTTCATACACGTCTCAGAAATCTTTTACCTTTCGAGCGTTCATACACGTCTCGGCGGTCTTTTACCTTTCGAGCGTTCATACACGTCTCGGAGATCGAAATCACCCAATTAGGTGACGATCTTTTCCTTTGTCAGATTGCAATCACCTGATTAGGTGACAATCTTTTCTTGGTCCGCCGTGACCAAATGAACCCTCTTTTGGTCCCATAGCGACCAATTCGAACCCTTCTACCCAACGGACATGTTTTACCTATTCTAAGCGCGATTAGTAAACAAACGCTTAAGCCTCCCATGCGCGAGCATACAAGCTATACGCTTAAGTCTCCCATCCGCGATTATACAAGCTACGTTTAATCGCAAGAATACGGTCAAAACATCGTTCATTAAAAATAACCAACATATGTACGTTTTTCTACCAAAGAACTACGTACGCTTTGAATTCTCCGACTACCGGGAGATACGTAGGAGCAAGATCGACATCTTGTCAAGCGCAATAATAAAAACTTTCTTTTTTTTCCTTTCGTTTGTTTTTATCTTTTTCCCCCTTTTATCATATTTTCTTTTGACATAGACTAGCATGCGCGCAAAAATATTAAAAAACATTTTAAGCTTTAGCCAAATAGAAAGTTCCCGTTGAGTACAACGGACGTGAGGGGTGCTAATACCTTCCCCTTGCGTAATCGACTCCTGAACCCGCCAATGGTTGCGATGACCAGTCCTTTTCCTCATCGTCAAGGGTTTTATTATCGTTTCCCTTCAAAACAAAAAACTTAAGGGTTTATCAACGTTCCCTTTAAACAAAAACTTTGGTGGCGACTTCACCTAACTTTTCGAGCGTTCGTACATGTCTCAAAAGTTTGCGTTCCTAGGTAAAAGATCTCCGAGACGTGTATGAACGCTCGAAAGTAAAAAGACCGCCGAGACGTGTATGAACGCTCGAAAGGTAAAAGATTGTCGAGACGTGTATGAACGCTCGAAAGGAAAAAGACCGCCGAGACGTGTATGAACGCTCGAAAGGTAAAAGATTGTCGAGACGTGTATGAACGCTCGAAAGGAAAAAGACCGCCGAGACGTGTATGAACACTCGAAAGGTAAAAGATTGTCGAGACGTGTATGAACGCTCGAAAGGAAAAAGACCGCCGAGACGTGTATGAACGCTCGAAAGGTAAAAGATCTCCGAGACGTGTATGAACGCTCGAAAGGAAAAAGACCGCCGAGACGTGTATGAACGCTCGAAAGGTAAAAGATTGTCGAGACGTGTATGAACGCTCGAAAGGAAAAAGACCGCCGAGACGTGTATGAACGCTCGAAAGGTAAAAGATCTCTGAGACGTGTATGAACGCTCGAAAGGAAAAAGATTGTCGATGGACTCAACGGAGTCGAGCATTGATTTGAAATGGTCGCGGGGGACCGAGAAAAAGTTCAATGGATCCAACGGGATCGAGCATTGATTCGAATTGACTCAACGGAGTCAAGAAAGGGTTCATTGATCCAACGGGATCAAGAATGGTTTGGATTGACCACGGGGGCCAAAATTGGTGTGTTGGATTTGTTTTATGTTTTTGAAAATAGAATGACGATTGTCCGAACGACGAGACATACGTCACGCATTCGTACAACCGGGGAAATGGAGAGCCATACGTGAAACCATCCCTTTTTCATTCAATTTTTTTATGGAACTCAAGAAATCCCAAAGTGAACAAAACACTTGGTTGTTGCAACCTATGAACAAAGGTTATTCAAGTTTATGGAAAAGCACAAGTGCGGCTCAAGTTTGAAAACGGTTTTGAAAAGCGAACAAGTTCGGCTTAAGTTCACGTTTGATTTGAAAATCATGAACAAGGTTATTGTTCAAGTTTAGTTTTGAAAATAGTGAACCTAGCTTATTGCTCCAGTTTGTTTTGAACGTTTGATGAACATAACTTGTTTTGCAAGCTATCCCAAAAAGTGTCGCACGAACTTGTGAATTTGCCAATATCATGCAAAATCTTTGTTATGGTTTGAATAAAATGAGTTTCAAACCTCTTAGGTTCTGAGCTTTGGGTTAGAACCTCAAAAATTGGCTTTTGGAAGCCTGAATTCATGTTCTGAATTCTGTCATGGTCGCACTGCGACCATGACCTTCGCACTGCGAAGTATGCGAAAATTTGAGTTCAGAAGCTGCTTCTGAACTTCTGTTCAGAAGCAACTTCTGAACTAGCCTCAGAACCTTAGGAGGAGTGAAAAGCTTTGAAAATAGCAAATAAATGAATGCAACAACTTAGTTTAAAGGTTTTGCAAACTTTGGGATTTCTTTTGGTTCAAAAGGGGTTTTAACTCAAAAATGAGTGAAACTTAAAATGCAAAGCTTGGATTGAATTAAGCAAGAACCAAAAATAAATGCAAACAATGTGCAAATATAAAACAGGTTAGAGTGACTTACCTGCTCCTAGCTCAAAGCTTTTGGTGCAAGGAAATGGAAGAGGTTTTTGATGTTTATGATTTTTTGCAAAGCTGGACAAGTTTGATGAACAGCTCTTAATCAATGACAAATTGCCTTTGTTTCTCACTCCTTGTGTGAGGTTTACAGGCTGTTTTGCTGGCTTGGTTGCTTTGTGTTGGTTTGGGATGATTTGTGCAAGAAATGATTGGAATTTTGCTCTAAACTTGCTCAAAACCAAACTCTGTTTTTGTGTGAAAAAATGTGCAGCAATTCACTCGAATTTGCACTAGTTTTCTGCTCTCAAACCTCTGTGTTTATACTCTCCAAGAACTCTCTATCTCCCCACCTCTCAATTGTCTCTGATTCAGCAGCAATGCCTTGCTTTTATAGGCCAAAATGAGATCTTTTGTCATGATGAGAAAATCTGCAGCAGGGCTGATTTTGTGCCATAATCATGACTGATTTGCTTTTGCATTTAATGCTAAGGATAAGAGGTGACCTTGCCTTGCTGCAAGGGTCAAGACCTTGGTCGAATTCAGCTCCCAAAGCAACTGAAATCTGGCAGAAAGTTGCTGGAAATCATGAAACCAAAGCTGTTTGCAAAACAGGTGTAATATTGTAACACCCTAACCCTTAACCGCCGATTATTAACTTTAATAAAGAAAACGTTAAGGACATAGGAAGTTACAACATGATGAAAACTCATTTTCATAAACATCAACAGAAATCAAAACATATTTGATTCACAATCAGCAGCGGAAAAACAACAAACACAGCTTATAACCAAGCATGTATATATATACACAAAAATATATACATAAGATTTTCAAAAGAGGCAATTCAACAACAGAGACTATTGCCAAAATCTATACATAAACGTTCAGATACCCAAAATGGTGTTACAAATATCAGAGCCCTAGACTCTAACTAGGATACAACACCTAGTACCAAAAAATGTAAGGATAGCTAAGCTATGCCCTCACCACTACAAAAGCTCCTAGACAGCAAAGGGCTATTCCTCAACGATAGCCTCGCCAACCTGATAATCTGGATCCCCAAAGATCCAGCACATAACACAAAACAGAGAGTGTTAGTATCACAGCCAATAAACGGGTATAATAACACATTAATATACATAACCAAAACACAACACATAATTGACAATGCACAAGCTCATCAATAACAATTACCACTTAACAACCATTATGCACACATAATGTCACAAAGCTCATCAATAACAATTATCACTTAACAATCATTATGCACACATAATGTCACAAAGGATGCATGCCTCAAAATGCATTCACTAATGCATGTGGTACCAAATCATTTCGGATAAACTTATATCCTTATCAAGCACTCTTGATAACCAAGCACTCTTGGATTTCATATCCGCACTCGGATATCATCGAATAACCCGCACACGGGTATCATACAATCATGAAATGCATGATGATTCAACAAACTCAAACACTAAATTATCAGCACTCTGATAATTATCACAACAACAACAAACACAAACACAACCACTAAATTATCAGCACTCTGATAATTATCACAACATCAACAACAACAAAATACACAACCACTAGGCTCTCATGGCCAAAATCATAAAACACAACATGTATATACTCAAACATGTTCAACCATCTCAAATAAACCAAGCAATCATACCAAAATCTCAAACACATAAGGGTTTCAAAGGAAAGCCCACACACCTTGATAACCCATACACATGCTAGGGTTTTACTCAAACTTTTCTTGAACAATTAATCTTTAGAAAGCATTAAGAATGAATTAAAATGGTGGGCAAGGTTTCCAAAACATATTTTGAAAATACAGTATCAAAAAGCCATCCCCGCGCGCACCAGGACCTCCAGAACAACTCAACGAAGTTGGCCTGTTCAGGGTTGGTCGCTACAAGCGAGCTCTTGGTCGCTACAAGCGCCAGTGTGGTCGCTTCAAGCGCAGATAGGCAGGGAATTATCCTGTCTGGTCGCTACAAGCGAGCCTGGTCGCTACAAGCGACCGTATCAGTACACAGTCATGTAAAAATGTGATTTTTCCACCATTTTAGCCCATTCAAGGTTACCCAACTTCCAGAACAGGTTAAAAACAACTTTCCATCATAAAACATCATCTAAAAACAATCACAAGCAAGGCTTGCATCTAGCAAATAATTTAGGGTTAAAAACACTAAACTTTTCATAACTTTTCTTATGAAATCACAACACAATAACTCTCAACCAAACATACTAGCATCATCACTTAGCATTCAAGTAAGCAAAACATAATCATTAACAACTTTAAAACCATAAAAACTCTCTATCAAAACCTAGACAAAGTGAGGAGAAGATTGGGATGGAGAAATAGACATTCTCCCCTTCTCTTAATCACTTATGATCAAGTAATACTAACTCTCTTACCTTCTCAAAATCTCTAGCAACTCAAGCTTTCTCCTTGTTCACTTGCCCTAGCTTTTCTCTTTCTCTTCTCCTTCTCTTCTTCCACGTTTTCTTCCTCTCAACAAAGCAATGAATAGTGATTCAAAAGTCTTTGTGATTATCTCATATAATCCAAGCAAAGAAATCTTGGCCATCCATCCTTACTAACTCTCAAGGACTAATCCTAGCCTTTCAATCCAATCCAAGCTCACTACTATCATATCCACTTGATCATTACTAATACTCATAAACCCAAAAGCCCAATACTATTCATCCTCTTGGCCCAAAACCTTAAAAACTCAATTACGAACTTATCTTCGCGCTAAATAATTATTCCTCGATTACTAGAAAATATTTTTAAATGCAAAACCATAAAATAAAATATATAAAAATATAACATACGAAAATAGGGTCGTTACAACTCTACCCCCCTAAAAAGAATTTTCGCCCTCGAAAATACCTGGAAACAACTCTGGATAGGAATCCCGCATCTTGCTCTCGAGCTCCCACGTCGCATATTCACCGGCTGGGCCTCCCCAAACGACTTTCACCGATGAAATCTCTTTGTTCCTGAGCCTCTTCATCTCTTGTCCTTCAATCCTTAAGGGTACTGTTACAACCGTTAAATTCTCTCTCACTTGTATCTCGTCCGACTCAATCACATGTGACGGATCCGATACGTATTTCCTTAATTGAGACACGTGAAAAACATCATGTAGATTCGACAACGACGGCGGTAACGCAATCCTATACGCCACCTTCCCAATCTTCTTCAAAATCTGATATGGACCAATGAACCTCGATGCTAACTTCTTCGATTTCAAAGCCCTTCCAATACCCGTAGTTGATGTAACTCTTAGAAACACATGATCTCCTTCTTGAAATTCTATATCCTTTCTTCTCTTGTCGGCATAGCTTTTCTGGCGACTCTGCGACGCTCTCATTTTCTCTTGGATCATCTTAATCTTCTCGGTCGTTTGTTGCACAATCTCAGGTCCAAGCACCACACTTTCTCCCGATTCAAACCAACACAAAGGTGTTCTACATCTTCTCCCATACAACGCTTCAAAAGGTGCCATACCAATGCTCGAATGAAAACTGTTGTTATACGTAAACTCAATCAATGGTAAGCAAGCTTCCCAACTCACTCCTTGTTCCAAAATGCACGATCTTAACAAATCCTCCAATGATTGAATCGTTCTCTCCGACTGACCATCCGTCTGCGGGTGATAAGCAGAACTCATCCGCAATTTAGTCCCCAACGCCTCTTGCAAACTCTCCCAAAACCTTGAAGTAAAACGGGGATCTCGATCTGATACAATACTCGACGGTATTCCATGTAATCTCACGATTTGCTCGACATAAATCTCAGCCAACTTCGGTACTAACATACCGGTCTTGATAGCTATGAAATGAGCAGACTTTGTCAACCTGTCGACAACTACCCAAATCATATTGTTACCTTTCGACGTCTTCGGCAAACCGCTTACAAAATCCATCGCAATACTATCCCATTTCCACTCTGGAATAAACATAGGTTGCAATAGCCCCGACGGCTTCTGATGCTCTACCTTGGACTTCTGACAAGTCAAACACGCGAAAACAAACTCGGCGATCTCTTTCTTCATCCCTTGCCACCAAAACATTTTCCTCAAATCTTGATACATCTTAGTAACACCAGGATGAATACTTAAATTGCTTCTGTGACCTTCCTCCAAGATCATCCGCTTCAACTCAGGCACATCAGGTACACATAACCTTCCTTGACACCTCATCACGCCTTTCTCATCGATCTCAACGTTTACCTTTTTCCCTTGCTCGATGAGCGTCTTAAGCTTCGTCAATCTTACATCATACTTTTGCTTTTCCACAACCTCTTCAAGAAAATCATTCGTCAATTTCAACATTCCTAGCTTCACACTTCTAGTTGTCCTTTCACAAACCAAACTGAGGTCTCTAAACTCTTCAATCAATCTCAGTTCCTTCGCCATCAAAGAAGACATATGCAGAGACTTCCTGCTCAACGCATCGGCTACCACATTAGCCTTACCCGGGTGATAGTTCAACTCAAAATCATAATCCTTAAGAAACTCTAACCATCTTCTTTGCCTCATGTTGAGCTCCTTCTGATCAAACAAGTACTTCAG
Organism: Medicago ruthenica; assembly: GCA_018208015.1. Classification (NCBI taxonomy): domain Eukaryota; kingdom Viridiplantae; phylum Streptophyta; class Magnoliopsida; order Fabales; family Fabaceae; genus Medicago; species Medicago ruthenica. Next base: position 33,872,720 of record CM031374.1, on the reverse strand, counting down.
ACTCTTGTGATCGCTGAAAACCTCGAATCTTGACCCATACAAGTAGTGCCTCCAAATCTTGAGAACAAACACAACAGCAGCTAGCTCCAAATCATGCGTAGGATAGTTCCTTTCATGAATCTTCAGCTGTCTTGATGCATAAGCAACAACTTGTCCCCTCTGCATCAACACACCACCTAGACCCATCTTCGACGCATCACAATAAACCACGAACGGTTCCTTCGGATTCGGCAGAATTAACACAGGTGCAGATGTCAACCTCCTCTTCAGCTCTTGGAAACTCTGCTCACACTTGTCATCCCAAATGAAAGCTTGACCCTTTCTAGTCAACTGCGTCAACGGCAACGCCAACTTTGAAAATCCTTCGATGAACCTCCGATAGTAACCGGCCAAACCAAGAAAACTTCGGATCTCAGTAACAGACTCCGGCGTTCCCCAATCTTGCACGGCTTCTACCTTAGCAGGATCCACTGCTATACCACCACTTGAAATGACATGACCCAAAAAGCTAACTTCATGCAACCAAAATTCACACTTAGAAAATTTTGCATAAAGCTTCTTCTCGCGCAACACTTCCAACACAATCCTCAAATGCTCGGCATGTTCCTCTTTCGTCTTCGAGTATACCAAAATATCGTCTATGAAGACCACCACGAATCGATCCAAAAAGGAATGAAATATACGATTCATATATTCCATAAACACTCCAGGTGCATTAGTAACTCCAAAAGGCATAACAGCGTACTCGTAGTGACCATACCTTGTTCTGAAAGCAGTCTTCGGTATATCCTCCGCCTTAACTCTTATCTGGTGATATCCCGATCTCAAATCAATCTTGCTGAACACACAGGCTCCCACTAACTGATCCATCAAATCATCTATCCTCGGAAGTGGATACTTATTCTTGATAGTTGCTTTATTCAACTGACGATAATCGATGCACAGACGCATACTACCATCTTTCTTCTTTACCAACAGAACCGGCGCACCCCACGGCGATACACTCGGTCTTACAAACCTTTTCTCTAACAATTCCTCCAATTGTTCCTTCAACTTCTCTAGCTCAGCAGCTGACATACGATACGGTGCCATCGATATTGGACTAGTGCCAGGTACTATGTCAATTGCGAATTCAACCTCTCTCTCGGGTGGTAAATCCAAAATGTCATCTGGAAAAACATCTGTGAAATCACGCACCACCGGCAACGCATCAACCTCAATCTTCTCTTCCACTCTCAACGAAGCAAACATAGCAAACACGTCCTCATGAGCCTTCACTGATCTTACCACTTCTCGACAACACATGAGCTTCGAACACAACTCTGGCTCCGGTTTTGGAAACATAACCGTCCTCTTACCACAGTTGATATGAACCCGATTAAATTCTAACCAGTTCATACCAAAGATAACATCTATCCCGCTCAACGGAATGCAGACTAAATCCATACCAAAATGTCGTCCATACATAATGACTGAACAATCAACACAGACTAGAGTAGTCGATACTGAACCACTTGCAGGCGTTTCTATAACCATGCGTCCCATCATATTTTCTACTCTAAGACCCAACCTCTTAACACAATCCACAGAAATAAACGAATGGGTAGCACCCGTATCAATAATAGCAGACAAAGGAGTATTATTGATAAAGCATGTACCTCTGATCAAGTTGTCCGCCTTCGCATCACCACCATCTAAAGCAAACACTTTTCCTCCAGCCGCTCTAGGCTTCTTACACACGTTGCTCTTATGACCCGCTTCTTTGCAGTTGAAGCACACAACACCTTTCTTGCACTGATCAGCTTTGTGGTTAGGATCACCACACTTGAAACATTTTCCATCATTCTTCGGGCACTCAAAAATACGATGTCCCGGTTGTCCACACTTAAAACAATTCCTATTACCTCCAAACTTACCACCACTACTCCCACCTTCATCTGGTTTCTTCCCACCTCGGCCATACGGTTTACCTCTAGCCAAGTCCTTTCCCCTCTTCTCATTCGCGGCTTTGTAGTAATTAGCTTTAGCTTTACCGTCCTTATCACATATTCGGCTCTTATTCACCAACATCGGAAAATTCCTGATCTCACTAAACCCAATCAACTGCTTGATATCCGGCCTCAGCCCATTTTCAAACTTTACACACTTGTCTTCCTCAGCTTCCACCGTGTTGTAATGAGGAGCAAAACGACACAAATCTTCAAACTTGGCCGCATATTCAGAAACAGATAAACTCCCTTGCTTAAGCTCCATGAACTCAATCACCTTACGATTCCTCTCGTCTGCCGGAAAATACTTGGTTAAAAACTCTCTCCGGAAACGAGCCCAAGTAACTAAAGCTCCACCAGCTCCCAACCTCTGACTAGCATTTCCCCACCAATGATCAGCCTCATCATGGAGAACATACGCTCCTAGCAATACCTTATGCGCATCCAGACAACGCATAGCCCCAAAAATTCTCTCAATTCCTTCCAACCAAGTCTGAGCTCCATCTGGATCGTACCCTCCCTTGAAGATAGGCGGTTTGTTGTTCATAAACCTCTCGAGTCTCAGCTCATCTTCTCCGCCTCCTCTAGCTTGTTGTGCGGCTCTATCCGCAGTCCTACTAGCAGCATCCTGAGCCATGGCATCCGCCATCCGCTCCATCGCATCCGCAAGTGCTCGTTGCGCCATATCTACACACTACCAACCACCACATAACACAAGTGAGAACACAGTGTTTAAGAAAACACAGGTTACACAAAGGGTATACTAAACCTAATTGATCCAATGGATCGACCTGCTCTGATACCAACTATTGTAACACCCTAACCCTTAACCGCCGATTATTAACTTTAATAAAGAAAACGTTAAGGACATAGGAAGTTACAACATGATGAAAACTCATTTTCATAAACATCAACAGAAATCAAAACATATTTGATTCACAATCAGCAGCGGAAAAACAACAAACACAGCTTATAACCAAGCATGTATATATATACACAAAAATATATACATAAGATTTTCAAAAGAGGCAATTCAACAACAGAGACTATTGCCAAAATCTATACATAAACGTTCAGATACCCAAAATGGTGTTACAAATATCAGAGCCCTAGACTCTAACTAGGATACAACACCTAGTACCAAAAAATGTAAGGATAGCTAAGCTATGCCCTCACCACTACAAAAGCTCCTAGACAGCAAAGGGCTATTCCTCAACGATAGCCTCGCCAACCTGATAATCTGGATCCCCAAAGATCCAGCACATAACACAAAACAGAGAGTGTTAGTATCACAGCCAATAAACGGGTATAATAACACATTAATATACATAACCAAAACACAACACATAATTGACAATGCACAAGCTCATCAATAACAATTACCACTTAACAACCATTATGCACACATAATGTCACAAAGCTCATCAATAACAATTATCACTTAACAATCATTATGCACACATAATGTCACAAAGGATGCATGCCTCAAAATGCATTCACTAATGCATGTGGTACCAAATCATTTCGGATAAACTTATATCCTTATCAAGCACTCTTGATAACCAAGCACTCTTGGATTTCATATCCACACTCGGATATCATCGAATAACCCGCACACGGGTATCATACAATCATGAAATGCATGATGATTCAACAAACTCAAACACTAAATTATCAGCACTCTGATAATTATCACAACAACAACAAACACAAACACAACCACTAAATTATCAGCACTCTGATAATTATCACAACATCAACAACAACAAAATACACAACCACTAGGCTCTCATGGCCAAAATCATAAAACACAACATGTATATACTCAAACATGTTCAACCATCTCAAATAAACCAAGCAATCATACCAAAATCTCAAACACATAAGGGTTTCAAAGGAAAGCCCACACACCTTGATAACCCATACACATGCTAGGGTTTTACTCAAACTTTTCTTGAACAATTAATCTTTAGAAAGCATTAAGAATGAATTAAAATGGTGGGCAAGGTTTCCAAAACATATTTTGAAAATACAGTATCAAAAAGCCATCCCCGCGCGCACCAGGACCTCCAGAACAACTCAACGAAGTTGGCCTGTTCAGGGTTGGTCGCTACAAGCGAGCTCTTGGTCGCTACAAGCGAACCTGGTCGCTACAAGCGCCAGTGTGGTCGCTTCAAGCGCAGATAGGCAGGGAATTATCCTGTCTGGTCGCTACAAGCGAGCCTGGTCGCTACAAGCGACCGTATCAGTACACAGTCATGTAAAAATGTGATTTTTCCACCATTTTAGCCCATTCAAGGTTACCCAACTTCCAGAACAGGTTAAAAACAACTTTCCATCATAAAACATCATCTAAAAACAATCACAAGCAAGGCTTGCATCTAGCAAATAATTTAGGGTTAAAAACACTAAACTTTTCATAACTTTTCTTATGAAATCACAACACAATAACTCTCAACCAAACATACTAGCATCATCACTTAGCATTCAAGTAAGCAAAACATAATCATTAACAACTTTAAAACCATAAAAACTCTCTATCAAAACCTAGACAAAGTGAGGAGAAGTTTGGGATGGAGAAATAGACATTCTCCCCTTCTCTTAATCACTTATGATCAAGTAATACTAACTCTCTTACCTTCTCAAAATCTCTAGCAACTCAAGCTTTCTCCTTGTTCACTTGCCCTAGCTTTTCTCTTTCTCTTCTCCTTCTCTTCTTCCACGTTTTCTTCCTCTCAACAAAGCAATGAATAGTGATTCAAAAGTCTTTGTGATTATCTCATATAATCCAAGCAAAGAAATCTTGGCCATCCATCCTTACTAACTCTCAAGGACTAATCCTAGCCTTTCAATCCAATCCAAGCTCACTACTATCATATCCACTTGATCATTACTAATACTCATAAACCCAAAAGCCCAATACTATTCATCCTCTTGGCCCAAAACCTTAAAAACTCAATTACGAACTTATCTTCGCGCTAAATAATTATTCCTCGATTACTAGAAAATATTTTTAAATGCAAAACCATAAAATAAAATATATAAAAATATAACATACGAAAATAGGGTCGTTACAAATATCCCGTTTAAACATGACTTTTAACAGTATCACAGGAATTAAACGAACGGAATGGCATTATAGTAATTATGAGAGGAAGAGGTTATAAAAGGAGATAAATATGAAAATTTGTCATATTTATCATTTCTTTCTCTCTCTAGATTCAACACCTCTCCCTTCTCTCTTCTTCCACTCTTGCGCCCTCCCTCCAACCTTCATCAATCATCAAACTCCTTCCTTTAATCATGTATTTCAAGTAAGTTTGGGTGTGGGAAAAGTTGGAACATGAAGAAACTAAAGAAAAGCAAGGAAGCTCAAGCTAGGGTTTTGAGTAAAGAGGACAAGCAAGCTAAGCCAGCACCAAGCAAGTTTAAGGTGAGCTCCCTTGAGGTTTTAGAACCTCTCTTTGAGAGATTTATAGAGATTTCCCTTCATATGTCAAGTTTATAGTTTTTACCCTAATTTTCCTATACTTGCAAATTCCTTGCTCATACATGTTTTAAACTATCAATTTGTAATAGAAAATCATCCCTAGCATGTTTTGGATGCTTGGGTATCTTTGATTGGGCAAAAATGGTGGAAAATCACATTTTTACACATTTTTCTACTGATACGGTCGCTGTAGCGACGGGCTGTCGCTTGTAGCGACCAGGCAGGATGAATCCCTGCCTACCCGCGCTTCAAGCGACCACACTGGTGCTTGTAGCGACCAGGGGCGCTTGTAGCGACCAAGGGGGTGCTTGTAGCGACCAACCCTGGACAGCCCAACTTCGTTGAGCTGTTCTGGGGGTCCTGGTGCGCGCGGGCATGGCTTTTTGCAACTGATTTCTTATAATATATTTAGAAACATTAACCACCATTTTAACTCATCCAAAGTCTTTTAATGATTGAGAAATTAGAGGAGCAAGGAATGCGCAAGGCATGGGAATTACGGGAGGTAAAGGTTATATGAATAGTTAAACCCTAATGGCGGCACATGACAACGATGTGTCGAATCCCTTGATAGGAAAACATGAATTATAGTATGAGTGCAAGGATTTTATGGATAGATTCCTTGCACGTGAGTTGATAACTCTTAGGAAATGCAGATAGCTTTACTAAGTCAAGAACCTATTTTAGGTATAAGAGATCATAGAGGTATTCAGTTTAGAATACGAGGATTATAGGAATGTTTCTACAATCATAGTCACAGATAAGGTTTATAGTGTTGGTTCTCCAACGATTATAGGTGGCTTATGAGAACGATAAGCCATGAATCATAGGTTATAGATTATAAGTTACAGGAATGTTATATGATTATAGTAACAGATTATATGTTCATACGTTAAAGCTAAAGAATTAAAGATTAAAGATATTGGCGTGCTTGCACGTTTTACAGTTACAGGGCGTGTTCAGCAGACTCCGGGATTCGCCGGATGGGACTTCTCCGAGAGGGTTGTCCACACATTTTATAGGGAGTCCGGTGTTAGCCTGATATGATAGGAATTTCACCGGTTTATAGGGAGACGTATCTCGGGGTTGCTCCACCCGGGTGCCCTCCGTAAAATGAACTCAGATTAATTGTTTGTTCAACGCTAACAGCTAACATAAAACTACTATCGAACTGTTTATAGGTTTTATGTTTATAGTTATAGTCAAAGTTACAGTTACAGTTATAGTCACAGGAAACTTACAGTTAGAGTTATAGACAGTTAACAGAATGTGGTCCTAGGTTTCCCCTCGGCCACTAAGTTATAGTCATAGGAAGTTATAGTCATAGTTAGAGCCAGATCATATTTATAGTCATAGGCAGTTAAAGATATGGGAAGACTTAAAGTCATAGGAAGATAAAGACTTGGCGATTATAGGAAATCCCCGAGATTGCCAAGGTAGGCATGGCGACCCTAGGTTCCCTGTGGTTGCCAACAGTTGGTTGGGCTGGAGCTCACTGAGACATTATGTCTCATCCCATTCCTTCTGGTGCAGGTTTACAGGTTAGTCAGAGGTTCGTGACGAAGATCTTCAATGAGGTACTGGATGAAGTGCAAATGCTCGTTGTGTACCAGCTCAGAAGCTTAATGGACATTTGTAAAAGTATTGTAACAGTATTGGATTGTTGTACAAACGAGTGAACATGTATTTATTCTGTTGTGATGTAATAATATCATTGAAATTTTTAAATGTATCCAGTATCAGTTTAACGCACATGCTAATATACTAGTTAAAGTTAGTATGGGTGTTACAACAGGGGCAGCATCTTTGCCTCAAACCTTGAATGGTTTTGGTAAAGCCTATGGCAAGGTGGTTGCTGGCATATAGCAGGGCTAGTTGCAGGCTAAGTGGGAGGGGAAATGGATTGCCCAAAGTCAGCAAGTGGCTGGGTTACTTGATCAATTTTGCTTCCTCTTCCTTTCCCTTTTGCTTTTCAAATGTCACATGTTCTTTTCTGATTTCTTGGTCAAATCCAGCATTAATCATGATAATAATACATGATAATAATTATAGATAATGACTGGAATAACAATAAAAGGAAAGGAAAAGTGACCAAGGAGGAGAAAAGTGTACGAAGGGTAAAGGTTAAGACGAATTTGGCAAAGTGTTTAATGTCAAAGAATGGTTCTCTAACAGTGAAGTAACTGAGCCAGTTAATGGCAAAGTTTCAGGAGTATAAGAGGTATTAAAGAGCAAGGTCAGGTACCTTAATTAGTTGGACGCATTATTAAATGATGCCTTCTCCGAGGAGACATGAACAGTAAAGAACTATGGAAATACTCTAAGGAATGTTTTGGAATCTCAATGGAAACCGCAATTTGAAAAGTTAAAGTGGAATAGAGTTTTATTCCGGGTACAGAGGTAGAGAATTACGATACCAAACCCAGCGACTTGGAATAAGGAATGATCAATTAATTATCGGAAGCTCTGGAATTCCAGTAAGGACATAGTGTGTAAGGATGGAAGGACTTGCGCACGTGGATCGGATGAGATTTAAATATCTGATGGGTAAGAGACTCGTTTATGGATTAAACGAAATAGTGAGTAGATGGAACTGGTTACCTTCCTTTATTATGGGACACCAAGATGCTTGGTGTGAAGAATGCGAGCGTAGTGATAAGTAAAGGAAACCCCCGGTAAGGGTATGGATTAAAGATTGAATCGTTTGTTGTCGGATTATGGCAGGCTGGGTTCGAGGATTAAGCAGGAATTAGCCAAGAACTACTGAGAGGCTTTATCAGCAGGAAGATCGTCATTAACGTACAAGTTACAGTTAAAGTTATGGTTAATGTTAAGGGGTTCTATGTTATCCTTTGATGGGCTCCTTACATGAGTATTTGGGTAAGCCGACAAAGATCACCTTATGTGGGTAGATGTTAAAGATGGTGGATATATATATACCTTGGATTGTTCGAAACCATGAAGAGGGCAGCGGTCGAGTAGACATATGTAATATTATACAGATAACAAGATTAGATTGGAAGGGTGAATGTAGTAACAAGTTACAGGAAGGATCCAATGGGAAATAATAAGAGTTGGAATTTAAGATTGATTAATCGGGTACTCGAAGAGGTGTATCATGTGTTTGAATTTACAGGAGAGCCGGTAAAAGTTGAGTTTTATCCAGACGGATTATTCCCGGAGAAACCCGAGGAGTAACCAAGAGTTATGTTAGAGTTTTGTGGACCTAAGTGTCTTGGAAAAGGTTGTGGACGTGAAATCCTTACGGATAATTATATGATGAGACTCGATTCATTAATCGATTAAGTATATGCAAGACGAGAATTTTCGAAAGTTATAGAATGTTTCTAGAAGTTACCACAAGTAAATTAAGTATGAACTTAAGTTGTTTTAATAGGAGCATCGTTGGGCTCGTATTCATCGTTAAAGACTGTCTACAGGGTTCGGTGTAATTCGTGAAAGTAAGAATTTTGTTTATGTTCGAAAGGAAATGCAAAGTCAAGCGTCGGGCAATCAGTAAGTTTAATAGGTGAATTAAACCACAAGAGAAGTTTTAATGTAAAATGGTCTTACATGGTAACTACGAAGCTATATAGTCAGAGGATTGGCCAAGGAGATTTTATATGGTAATAGTGGTGTATTACTTCTATCCCAAGGTAAATTGTTTAAACCAGAGTTGCGCAGCGGAGAAGAAATCCAATTATGAGTTAACAGACAAATCAAGTTGAAGTTAAAGGAAAAGGATGTTTGTGAAGTCCTTGCCAGATGAATTACAGGAAAGGTATTCAGAGATTAATTCTTAAGCTACAGAATATGTGTAAGTGGCGATGACTTGAACTTACCAACAGTTCTAACAGGAAATTTTAATAGATAAATCGAGGAAAGTTTCAGACCTCGAAACTCATGGGATAAGAGAATCGAAGCGGTTTGAGAAATTAAAGGATGTGTTTATGGCACGCGAAGGAGGCCACATTTCATACGGTGATTTAGCTTTTTAGCTCGGTATCTTAAAGTTAACTTGAGAAGTGAGTTTAACCAAAGAGGAATTATGCCGTGGCATACAGTTATTCCGCATCGTACCCACGTTATGCTAGCATGTCGCATGTAGCAGGCATGTAACAGGTTATGATTAGTATCATGTATACTGATCAGGCAGAGTTTATGCTACTTAGATAGTAGTGTAACATATTTTTATAGTCGTGTGACATGTATTGGTAACCGTGGTACGCAGTCGGTAATGTTTAACAGGAAAGTCTTAAGCCTAACAGGTTTGCTGTTACTGAACAAAACTTAGTTGTGGAATTCAGAAATTCTTGAACTTAATGTTCATAGTTAAAGGAAGGAAATGTTTTACGTAGATCAGAGAATGTCTTTTGACAAGTAAGTTATTACGATAACGGAATGTAACTATAACTTACGTTATGGGATTGTGAATGTTTAAAGGATACAAGGATGAATTAAGAGTTAAGAGAGTGACCTTGGTTGACGTGGTTTGTCTCAAGTATATTTTAATTAAGTATGATGTCCCGTTAGTTGGACAATGGTGATGCGATGTACCATGTATCCGGTAGTAGTGAACACGTACTCGATCGTGTATGGAAGCCATGTGCTATGGACTGCATTATATGATGATATGTAAAACGGCTTATGCCACACGTCACTTATACTGGACTTTCATAAGTTTGAAATTTGGGGTAGAGAAAGTATTAATCTAATGGGTAAGGAATATCTTGAATGATACAAGATTGTCAGAGTTCTGGAAAGAAGAAAGCTCCTAAGACGTTTGGATACGCGTTGTCGTTGATTAATTAAATCGGAGCACGAGTGGCTCATGTGATTTCTCGAGCCTTAAGGATTTCCGCAGTGGAATGTGAGCAAAAACTCATGGTTGTGTTAATAGTTACGCCAGAATGTCAGAAAGAAAGGAACTTGTACCATAAATTCAGCCACCTCCTTGTATTTTAAATTGGGAAGGTAGTGGTAATAGACTTCACTTCCGTTTGAGAATACTCTATATCAGATGCTTTGCAGTGCAAGACTAATTTATACGAAGAATGATACGAATGTAACAGTAAAAAGTCGTCTTACGAGGCGAAAGTTAAAGACAAGAATTTGTTTGAATTAAAAGTAATGTAACGGATTCCTCGGGAAGTTGGAATAACTGAGGAAATCAGGTCGACTCGACGTCTTCAGGGTAATATGGAATGGCCAATTAAAGAAGAACCGATAGAATTCAGTAAAGGAAATTCAAGACTCAATAAATTTAAATTGGATTTGTAAAGAAATATGTCGAACAGAGATCATAATCAGATAATAGGGATATGTTGGTTCAGATAACCATACGTCTTAGCAAGTGGTAGTTATGTATTATACGTCAGACCTTTCGGATGGAAAGAGATTGTCACAAGTTTTGATTTACAGAAATGGAAATCATAGCTAGAGAACAAGTTTTAACCAGTATAGTTTAATCGGGGTGCGTGATCAATCTACATGTCAGGCCCTGGAGTTGCCATGAAGTTCCAACAAGCTTAAAGGATTGGAAATTTTCATAGAAGAGAAAGAGGTAGAAAGGATTTATCTTTACAGGATCTCACAAGGATTATCTAAATTTCGAGGACGAAATTTCTTTTAAGGGGGGTAGAGTGTAATATCCCGTTTAAACATGACTTTTAACAGTATCACAGGAATTAAACGAACGGAATGGCATTATAGTAATTATGAGAGGAAGAGGTTATAAAAGGAGATAAATATGAAAATTTGTCATATTTATCATTTCTTTCTCTCTCTAGATTCAACACCTCTCCCTTCTCTCTTCTTCCACTCTTGCGCCCTCCCTCCAACCTTCATCAATCATCAAACTCCTTCCTTTAATCATGTATTTCAAGTAAGTTTGGGTCTGGGAAAAGTTGGAACATGAAGAAACTAAAGAAAAACAAGGAAGCTCAAGCTAGGGTTTTGAGTAAAGAGGACAAGCAAGCTAAGCCAGCACCAAGAAAGTTTAAGGTGAGCTCCCTTGAGGTTTTAGAACCTCTCTTTGAGAGATTTATAGAGATTTCCCTTCATATGTCAAGTTTATAGTTTTTACCCTAATTTTCCTGTACTTGCAAATTCCTTGCTCATACATGTTTTAAACTATCAATTTGTAATAGAAAATCATCCCTAGCATGTTTTGGATGTTTGGGTATCTTTGATTGGGCAAAAATGGTGGAAAATCACATTTTTACACATTTTTCTACTGATACGGTCGCTGTAGCGACGCGCTGTCGCTTGTAGCGACCAGGCAGGATGAATCCCTGCCTACCCGCGCTTCAAGCGACCACACTGGCGCTTGTAGCGACCAGGGGCGCTTGTAGCGACCAAGGGGGCGCTTGTAGCGACCAACCCTGGACAGCCCAACTTCGTTGAGCTGTTCTGGGGGTCCTGGTGCGCGCGGGCATGGCTTTTTGCAACTGATTTCTTATAATATATTTTAGAAACATTAACCACCATTTTAACTCATCCAAAGTCTTTTAATGATTGAGAAATTAGAGGAGCAAGGAATGCGCAAGGCATGGGAATTACGGGAGGTAAAGGTTATATGAATAGTTAAACCCTAATGGCGGCACATGACAACGATGTGTCGAATCCCTTGATAGGAAAGCATGAATCATAGTATGAGTGCAAGGATTTTATGGATAGATTCCTTGCACGAGAGTTGATAACTCTTAGGAAATGCAGATAGTTTTACTAAGTCAAGAACCTATTTTAGGTACAAGAGAGCATAGAGGTATTCAGTTTAGAATACGAGGATTATAGGAATGTTTTTACAATCATAGTCACAGATAAGGTTTATAGTGTTGGTTCTCCAACGATTATAGGTGGCTTATGAGAACGATAAGCCATGAATCATAGGTTATAGATTATAAGTTACAGGAATGTTATATGATTATAGTAACAGATTATATGTTCATACGTTAAAGCTAAAGAATTAAAGATTAAAGATATTGGCGTGCTTGCACGTTTTACAGTTACAGGGCGTGTTCAGCAGACTCCGGGATTCGCCGGATGGGACTTCTCCGAGAGGGTTGTCCACACATTTTATAGGGAGTCCGGTGTTAGCCTGATATGATAGGAATTTCACCGGTTTATAGGGAGACGTATCTCGGGGTTGCTCCACCCGGGTGCCCTCCGTAAAATGAACTCAGATTAATTGTTTGTTCAACGCTAACAGCTAACATAAAACTACTATCGAACTGTTTATAGGTTTTATGTTTATAGTTATAGTCAAAGTTACAGTTACAGTTATAGTCACAGGAAACTTACAGTTAGAGTTATAGACAGTTAACAGAATGTGGTCCTAGGTTTCCCCTCGGCCACTAAGTTATAGTCATAGGAAGTTATAGTCATAGTTAGAGCCAGATCATATTTATAGTCATAGGCAGTTAAAGATATGGGAAGACTTAAAGTCATAGGAAGATAAAGACTTGGCGATTATAGGAAATCCCCGAGATTGCCAAGGTAGGCATGGCGACCCTAGGTTCCCTGTGGTTGCCAACAGTTGGTTGGGCTGGAGCTCACTGAGACATTATGTCTCATCCCATTCCTTCTGGTGCAGGTTTACAGGTTAGTCAGAGGTTCGTGACGAAGATCTTCAATGAGGTACTGGATGAAGTGCAAATGCTCGTTGTGTACCAGCTCAGAAGCTTAATGGACATTTGTAAAAGTATTGTAACAGTATTGGATTGTTGTACAAACGAGTGAACATGTATTTATTCTGTTGTGATGTAATAATATCATTGAAATTTTTAAATGTATCCAGTATCAGTTTAACGCACATGCTAATATACTAGTTAAAGTTAGTATGGGTGTTACAACAGGGGCAGCATCTTTGCCTCAAACCTTGAATGGTTTTGGTAAAGCCTATGGCAAGGTGGTTGCTGGCATATAGCAGGGCTAGTTGCAGGCTAAGTGGGAGGGGAAATGGATTGCCCAAAGTCAGCAAGTGGCTGGGTTACTTGATCAATTTTGCTTCCTCTTCCTTTCCCTTTTGCTTTTCAAATGTCACATGTTCTTTTCTGATTTCTTGGTCAAATCCAGCATTAATCATGATAATAATACATGATAATAATTATAGATAATGACTGGAATAACAATAAAAGGAAAGGAAAACAGAAAAATCAAAATCTGCAAAAAACGCAGACTTTGCACTGCGAACTGATCGTTGCTCTGCGAAGTTCATCGCAGATTTCGCAGTGCGAACAGATCGTTGCTCTGCGAAGTCCTTCTTTTGTTGACTTTGACTTTCTCTCATTTTTTTTTGAATTTTGTAAATGCTATGGGACAAAATTAGGGTACTACAACTTGGTCTGATGAAGATAACTCTGAAGGTGAAGAGGAGCATGTCACTACTTTAACTAGTAAATTTTGGTCTGATGATAGAGTTATGGGTTCAGAAACTTCTTCAGAGTCTGAGTCAAGTGATGGAGAATCATCCTGTGAAGATCTGGCTACCTATTACAAAGATCCTGCTGCTTTTTGCAAGAAGATTCAATATCAATTTGATGAAGTGTGCAAGCAGATGGAAGAACAGAAGAAAATTAACACTCAACTTCAGATTGAAAGGGGTGAACACTTAGAGAAGATTTCTGTTCTCAGTAATGAGGTAATTCAACTGAATTCTCAACTTGATCAGATGAAGAAGCAAGTCAGAATGATGAATTCTGCTACTGATGTGCTGGAAGAAATTTTGGAGAATCAGAATCAGGGAAAACCAAATGGAATTGGGTTTAATGATCAGAATCTGAACATCAAACAACAAAAACCTACTAAGAGGTTCATACCTGCTGCTACTCATGTTCCACTGATGAGGAAACCTAAGAACAAACCTCAGGAATCCAAAGACAAGAAGGCTACTCATCCTTGGGTATGTCATCATTGTGGGAAAAAGGGACACATTAAACCTTTTTGTTACAAGCTGCATGGATACCCCAAGCATTTTCACCACAGAAAAGTGGAACCAGCTATGAACAAAAGCAAGGTCAAGAAGGTTTGGAGACCAAAGTGTGAAGGTGTTGCTCAGAGGCTGAACAAAGGAAAAGGAAAGGCTGTTGCTGATGACAACAAGCCCATTCTTGTAGCACTGAAGAGTTCTGGTGCTGGACCATCCAAAGTCTGGAGCAAAATGTTGGTTCCTGTTCCTGATCAGAAGGCTCTAGTTTCTAGTAAGTCTGAAGATGGTGTGACCTGTGTTCAGAAGAGAATTGCTGATCTTGAGAAGCAGATTGCTGGGAAGAAGGTTCTAAATGTGCCTGAGGCACACATCAATTGAGCAGAATCTGGTGTTGTGTCTAATGAAGACTAAGCAACTTATGATGCTGAGTCTGAAGACTGGCTAGTTGGTGACTGATGTTCTGGATTTCCTTTGTGTTTCTGGTTTGCAAGTGTGTTGTGCTGAGTTCTTTGTGTTCTGTGTTGTGTTTCTTGCTCCTGGTGTTTGCTGATGTTTGCTGGTGTTTTGTCAAACTTGTTTGGCTAAAAAGGGGGAGAAATCTGTGTGGTCAGAAGCTACTGCTGATTTGTTTGCTTCAGGGGGAGTATTTTTTGTGTGTCTTTGTCAGGAACTTTGTGTTTCAGGGGGAGTGTTCCTGGGTATGTGTGTCCTGTCAGAAGCTGAGCTGTTCAGAGAGAGTTCCTGAGTGATGTGTTTCAGGGGGAGAAGCTGTACCTCAGAAACTGCTGCCGTATGTTGCAGGGGGAGTGTTTTGTTTGTGGTACTTCAGAAGTTGAAGTTGTTTTGGTTTAAACATAGCTTTTAATCCGCTACTGACTCTGCTACATTTTGTGTGGAGTTCTTCATAGCTGAGTATATTGTGTTGAGTGAAGAACTTGGTTTTATGAAGCATTTGATTTTAGCCAAAAATTTGCCAAAGGGGGAGATTGTTGGTTATTTAAAGGTTGGCTACATGTTTGGTAAAATCAAAATGTGCAAGCAATGCGTCTCCAGAAGTTATTTGAGTCTTCACAAGCAAGAAATTGGATTTGAGGAGGTTCAGAAGCTGAAAAATGGATTTACTGTTCATCAGAAGCTGGAATGGCCTTCAGACGCAGAACTGGCCTTCAGACGCTGGTACTGTTCATCAGACGCAGAACTAACCTTCAAAGCTGCCTTCAGACGTTGACTGGCGTTGACCTTCAGAAACTGTTTTCAGAAGTTGGATTTCTGCATACTTTGTGATTAATTCCTTGCGTATCTTTTGAAGATTTATTGAGGTTTTATCTAGGCATTTGTTTTCTAGAAGGCTGATTATTTTGGTGAGGATCTTTTAAAGATTGGCTTCGTGTTTATTGATGAATATATTTTCAAAGGATCATTGTAAAATATAATTCAGAAATATACTTTCCTCTTTGAGCTGTTAAAGTATTTCAGAATCATATCTTTGAGGATGATTTTGTTCAGAATTATGAGAGCTGCTGAAGCCTATTTAAGAAGACATGCTGCTTTGTAGAATTTGATTGAGTCAAAACTGATATTATCATAAGAGTCTTTGTGTAAGCTTTAGGCTTTGTTTGTACACCACTCATCTGAGTTGGTTTAGTTGTTTTGAGTTGTAAATCATTCTAAGCTTTTAAGTACGAATGATGTTTATGTTTTGTTGAAGAGTGTCTTCATCGTATTTGGTTTTATTGAAGAGTTTACAATCACTGGGCTGTGATTGCTTGGTTAGGAAGTAAGAGGGGGTTCTTATATCTAGGGGTTTCCTAGGTAGAAGTATAGACGGGTAGAGATTAAGTGATAAGACGAATAACAGGGGATGTTGAGTCTTAGAATTAATTCTACTTAGTGGATTTCCTTCCTGGATTGGTATCCCCCAGAGTAGGTGAAGTTTGCACCGAACTGGGTTAACAAATTCATTGTGTTCTTTATCTTTCTCCACTTTATTTTCTGCTTCTGAACTGTTAGTTTTCATACTCTGTTTTACTGGTTCAGAACCAGAATTGCCAGAATTTCAAGTTGCGTGGTAAAGCCCTAAAAATTATTTTCTTATCTGCCAACCGACGGTGAGTGGTAGAAGTTGCTCTGAAGTTGAGCAAGTTTTGAGTTCCTGTACCAGCTATCTTCTGAGTGATTTTGATCAGAAGATCCTCTGGAAGTTGGTCCATGTTGGAGGAAAAAGGGAGAAAAAATTGCTGAAAGTGATAGAAGATGAAAATGTTTGAAGGAGGAAAAAAGTTTTTTTTGAGAAGGGTGATAGTGAAAGGAGTAAAAGTGGGTTTTTATACTCATTACTGAAAAGAAATTGAAAAGACTATTGATTTGAGGAGTTGAAAGGGTTTGGCCACGTGGCGAAAGAAGTCTGAAGGAATTCTGAACGCAGCCATCGGTTATTTCTCCTATGAACTGAAAGATATCCGAAAATAGTGCAGTAATGATGTCTAATTTGGGGAACTGTTCGAAGTAAGTGACGTCACCATTCAAGAAGATGTAGGGATTTCTTTCAAAAGGGTCTTTTCAAAAATGTCAGTTTTCTTCTATAGTATTTTCCGTCAAAAACAACATTTTTGGGGGGCAATTTGTTGGTGGCATTTACTATGCACCCTACACAAATTTGTGTATGGTGCACAAATTGGAATAAAATAGGCAATAGCCAGTTGTTAACCTGCTGGAAAAAAAACACAATCATATTTTTTTAGCACGGACCGTGCATTAAAAAGCACGGACCGTGCATTAAAAAGCACAGATCGTGCTTTATTTTATTTTATTGTCTAGATTTTAATAAAAAACACACGGTCGTGCGTTATAAACGCACGGACCGTGCTCTTCCTCCTAGAATCATCAAACTTGATGCTTTTTTTTTTTTGCATTTTCTCGCTCTAACTTCGACCAAATCTATTGCCTCTTCGATTTTAAAAACCGCAATTACATATATTAGTCATGAAGCATAAATTCAATTATCAATTTGAATGAATGAATGAATGTATCTAATTGAATTTATGTATGTTTATATATTAAATTTTAGGTGTTGGCAGCTGGTTAATGGATTATCACGAAATTCTAGATATTTTCTTAGAAGGTCATATAAGCGAAAATGACGGGGAAGGTTCTTAGGTATGTCGGAGTGAAGAAGTTATTTAGAATTTTTGTAATTACGAAAGGTATAAGAAATGTTTATCCTGTGTACTAAATTATTTAGTATGTTCTATTGTATAGGCTATGGAGAGTAGCTCTTGTTCGGAGAGTGTTGAAAATTCATCAGACGAAGACATGGAAGAAATTGACAATCTGTACTTTGGATGGAACTTTGATGATGAAACTGCCTTATAAACTGTCAAAAATGCTCATAAAATTTCAAAATGGTTTGAATTGCTTATAAAATATTAGTAACAACTATCATAATAATCTTTCTTCTTCCTTCTCAATTTCCTCCTTCTTCCTGGTGAGTTTTCTTTGAGTTTTACTATGTTGATTGAAAAGCTTAAGAAGAAAAACTTGAAGATGAAATTGGCAATGACTGGTACAAGAAAGCAGTTGAAGATGTCAATGGTGTTTGGGCTTATATGCTTTGGGGTGAATATTGTGTTGGTTACAATGTTTATGTCCAATAAGTCTGCATTTTTGGATCAATTGTATTTGAAATAGATTTATGATTTTGTGTTGATGTATGACAAAATATTGTCATAGTGAAGGAGGCTGTTATGAATGTAATTGTTTTCAAATATGAATGAATGAATTTCTTTTTTTGTCAATTATGAGCAATTTCTTGTTCTTAGCCTGAAGGAGAGAGATATAAACAAAAAAATTCTAACCCTTTAGTACAAAAAAAACTCAACCCTAACCCTAATCCATAACCATAACCCTAACCCTAACTAAATTGACTATACTTAAAAAATTATACAACTTATATGATTTTTTAACGGTTAATCAAAATATTCTACGGGTAATCGAGCTCTCAACAATATTTGAGAACCTCCTAGCAAAGTACGGAGTGCGGCATAGAGCGGTTACCCCATACCATCCACAAACAAACGGAATGGCAGAAATATCTAACAGAGAAATTAAGCAAATCCTCGAGAAAACTGTATCCATCTCAAGAAAAGATTGGTCTTCAAAGCTAAATGATGCACTTTGGGCCTATAGGACAACATACAAAACCCCAATTGGAACCACCCCTTTCAAGCTGATCTATGGCAAATCCTGCCACCTCCCAGTTGAGCTAGAACATAAAGCCTATTGGGCCATAAAAGCCCTGAACATGAACCATAGTGCTGCTGGAGGAAAAAGGATGTTAGACCTGCATGAATTAGAGGAGTTGAGGTTAGATGCGTATGAGAATGCCTTGATCTACAAAGAACAGACTAAAAAGTGGCATGACAGGCGTATCACTAGAAGGGAGTTCAACGAGGGCGAGCTAGTACTGCTGTTTAACTCTAGGTTGCGACTGTTTCCTGGAAAACTTCGCTCCAGGTGGAGTGGACCATTTGAAGTGACTAGAGTTAACCAATCCGGTGCAATTGAAGTTTGGAGTGAATCCACCGGAAAATTCATAGTAAATGGCCAGAGACTGAAGCACTACCATCCAGCAGAGAAAGTAGGACAGGCCATTACTCTCGTGATGTGTCCCCCCTAAGGGTCAAGCACTGAAAAGTCATGCTACCGACGTTAAATGAAGCGATGTGTGGGAGGCAACCCACGAGATTTTAGTTTTAGGTCTTTTAATTTTCCTTTTCTTTTCATTTTATTTTTTTATTTAAAAAAAAAGGGGCATGACGGGCAGGGTGTCATACCCTGTGACGGGCGTCACAAAAAAATAAAAAAATAACTGACGGGCATCCCGTCACCAGCTGTGACGCCCGTCAGCTTCTGTGACGCCCGTCACACAATGTTTAAAAAGAAAAAAAAGAAGAAGGGAGACGGACGGGCAGAACGTCACTGTTGGTGACGCCCGTCACTAGGATGGGAAACGGTTTCCATTCCTCTCCACTTTTTTTTTAAACTAAAATTTCTCTCTCTTCCCCCCATTTACAACACAACCGTATAATAATTCTTCTTCCCCAACCTTTTCACCTCCAAACCCACAAAAACATCATTTTTAAACAAACAAAAACCTCCATTAACACCCATAAAATCCAACTTCCATCAACACCCATAACCAAAACCTCAATCCAAATATCAGATTTTATAGTGCATGACAAATTATTATTTTTATTACAACTTTAAAAAAAAACTAATAATTCAGAATTTTACCTTCAAGGAAATAAAAAATCAGATTTTTAATACATATACTTTTTGACACATCTACGTAAAAAACTTATTTAATCGTAAACAACTTATTTAATCATTAATTTTTTTTTAACCAAAAAAATGTACATACAACAAAGGGAAAGAAATTATCTTTTTTATGAGAAACAATTTATTTTAAGTTAATTTCATCATAAATTATAAATTATAATGTTCATTATAATTTTACTAATGTACTATCAACTATATAATTTTTTTTTTAAAAGAGTATGTAAATTTGTTTTATTATTACCGAAAAAACAAAATACATGTTTATTCTGTTTTTGTTGATAAATACAAAAAATCCAAATAGCAAACGACAAAACAATTTTAGCTTTATCTGCTTTGCTGCCATGTCAGCGACACGTTTAGAATTTTAATTGCTCATTCTTCCAATCAAAACCTTCAGATCGTGCGTTTTTAGCAACTGGTCGTGCCTTTTTAACACTGGATCGTGTGTTTAAGCGTTCACTAACCGTGCATTTTCTTGACAATGAACAAAGCACGGTCCGTGCTTTTTTCCACTAAACCGTGCATTTATCAACATAAACTGCTTTTAACATCTTAAATTTCCCAGACCGTGCGGATTAAAAAAAAACATTCTGAAAAAACGCACGGTCCATGCTTTTTAACCACCAGACCGTGCGTTTATCAACATAAACTGAATTTACCATCTTAAATTTCCCAGACCGTGCTGCTTAAAAAAAACGTCCTGAAAAAAACTCACGGTCCGTGCTTAATTACAGTCTTTACATAAATTAATAAAATAATCCTTTGGTGGGGGCAGAATTTTTTTTGCCTTAAACCACCAAAAAGTCATCAACAATTTCCCCTTCTTCAATCCTAGCCATTCACATTTATTAATAATATATCAATGGTTCATAATGATTGGCAACCATCTTCTATTACCATACACAAATTTGTGTTGGGTGCATAGTAAATGGCACCCAATTTGTTAGCCTGTATTTTCGACAAAGGATATTAAATACAATCCTTGAGGTTTGCGCGTGTTCGTTCGACAGAATCGAAGGAATAGAGCTGGTCGAAATGCATCTCGACGACGCGAGAGTTGGTTGTGTTCTGAACAGGTTCTTTGACAAACTGTCGAAATTTGTGGTTGTCGAAGGGGCAAGATTTGAATTTCAAATAGGTTGTTTTCTCTGTTATTAGACGTTAGTAGCAGTTAGAAGTGTGGATAGGATTGTGCAGTTATTTCCTTTAGTATAAATAAGAGTTTTCCATGAGGAAAACGGGGTCACAAAATCACATGCATAACATTCTATACACTCGAAGTATCCAAGTTACAGTGAGAAAGAGCCACGAATCATGTATGATCTTGTGAACAACCTTTATTTCGAATCAATGCAATTTGTTTTATTCTAAGTTAATTCTTGCAATTTACTTTTACATCGTAATTTTCATTCGACAAGTTCAAGCAATCGAACTTGAAGATTCTTTGTTCTTTTCTTGCATTCGAAACACGTGAAAATCTACAAGAACATGCAAAGATCCTCAAATAAATTTGACACACAATGGTCTAGATTACTGGTTGATCTCGCAAGTAATAAATCTATAAACAACGGTTGTTTACCAAAATTCAAGGTAAACATATATATTGTTAACTGATGAGGAAGACGAAGATACAAATGTTATATCTAATGTAATTTACAAAGAAGTGTTCTAAAATGTTCGTTAGTTAACATTATTACTACCCATGTGATCTTGGAATGAAGTTTAAATTATAATATATTTCACATTGTTTTAATTTATTTTAATGTGATGTTGTAGTCTTAAATTGCTAATATATTGTGCTCAATATCGCACGGGTCGCGCGATCTAGTATTGTTTAACCATAAAGGTGTGTTAACAATTATAAATTTATAAAGAAAAATATTGAAACGAAAAATAAAACAATAAAAAGAAAAAGTAGAAATATCATTTTACTATTTCTTATAAAAGAAAATTATCATAAAAATTCTCATAAAATAGTTGTACAAATATCATTTCAATGTTTTCAATAGAAAATCCTCCATCAGCAATGAGATTGTGACCTTATTTAAAAAAAAAAAAAAAACAGATTGTGACCACTAACGTCCTTAGATTCATCACTTCCCAAGTACAAAGCAGCATCAGCCACATCTTTTGGCACAAGATTAGCACCCTTTAGATTAGAATAAACCCCTAAAACTCCATCATCGTCAAGCTTAAAGAAATTCTTAGCCAACGGAGTTCCAACAACAAAAGGTGACACACAATTCACCTGATTGTTAAAGAGTCTTGCATCAGGCAAAATATGACCTGAACATATATTTATAAGCAAGGCAATCATCACCTCACAAGCAAATTTTGTGAGGTTGTGTTAGACCCCGCCACAATTTCTAATATTAAATACCGTACGGTCCAAGCTCGATGGTCGTGTTTCTCATCAGCCCAACAATAGCGTGCTTTGAGCTTGTGTAGGCATGTGAAGCCACACCACCTATGCATCCACAAACACAAGCTGTGTTAATTATTATCCTTAGGAGTGTACATGAGTCGGTTTGGGTTGGGTTTGACTAAATCCAAAACTCAAACCATATAGAGTGCTCCGGTTTAAGTGAGGTAAAATAACCATTCGTAAACAATGGGCCGGTTTGGACTAACCCACTAATTACGGTTTGGGTTAGGTTGAGTAGTGGGTTACCCAAATTATATAATTTTGTTTCTTTTAATATTAAATTACTAAATGGTGAGACCTCGTAACTTTTCATAAAAATCACTCTACTTTTTTATTTTATTAGAAAAATTGGGTAACTTATTTTCACTATATTTTTAGCATCATAAAATAATAAATGATAATATCAAGTAATAAACTTCATCATAAAATATTTGCAACAAACTAAAGTTGCATGACACAAAATTGCATTAGCATCAATATTTGCAACGCGAGATCCATAGAAACAACTGACTTCTGATGCATCTGTGGCAAAATAGCTGATTGTTTCTATGGCATAAGCTCAAAAAATTATACATGAATATAGACCTACCCGCAATCGCTCGGACAGTAGCACATATACATAATTTGAACCGTGTCCTTTAGATAGTCAAGCTTACTAGGCTCTGACTAAATCAAAAGATCAATTGCGGAACACTACATCATCGGCAAAGCATTAAGAACGGATTTAAGCTAAAATTATATTGAATGCATATATCTTATACAACCAGGCAGATTAAGAGTACTACATAGATTCCTAGCTATTTAAATCCAATCCCAACACAAAAGAGAGTTTAGTTACCCATGAGAAGCATAACTAACACAAGAGAGTTGATAGATGTTAAGGAAGCATCAACAAGTAGGGGTGTACATGGGTCGGTTTAGGTTGGGTTTAGCCAAATCCAAGACCCGAATCATATAGGGTACTCCGGTTTGGGTGAGCTAAAATAACCACCCGTACGGTTATTGGGTTGGGTTGGGCAAACCCACTAATTTATGGTTTGGGTTGGATTGGGTAATGGGTTACCCAAATTAATTTTCTGTATTTTTCATAAAAAATTAGACAATTTTTTTTTTTACAATTGTGTAACCTGTTTTCACTATATTTTAGTGTCATAAAATAATAAATGATAATATCAAATAATAAATTTCATCATAAAATACTTGCAACAAATTAAAGTTGAGTGACATAAAATTTCATTAGCATCAACTCTAGTATGTTTTATTTTTCAAAATTATTTTTAGCAAGTTTTAATTTTCAATATAGATGATACCTTGTGTCAATTTTGAAAATTAGACTTGATTTATGACCAATTATTTTGGTATTCTCCTTCGTTCCTATGAATATTAAAATTAAAATATGGGTATTATTGGGTAAGTGGGTTTATTGGGTCTGGGTCTGGTTTTACACGAAACCCGTGATTTTTTATGGGTTTTCCATTTTTTAAAACCATACCCACCAAATGACCCAACTCAACCCACTTTTTTGGATTTATTTGGGTGGGTTTGACCGGGTTTTTCGGGTTGACTCAACCCATGTAGACCCCTATCAACAAGCTTGTTTCCAAACTTCTCTATCCCACCAATGGTGACTCATGCTCTCTCTCTCTCTCTCTCTCTCTCTCTCTCTCTCTCTCTCTCTCTCTCTCTCTCTCTCTCTCTCTCTTGTTGGATATTTGGTTGTTGGCTTCATGTTTGCTAAAATCAAATATACAAGCAGGATGTGGGTCTTCAGAAGCTGAACAGTACTTCAGAAGCTGAGTCTTCAGAAGCTGAACAATACTTCAAAAGTTGGGTCTTCAGAAGCTGAACAGTACTTCAGACGCTGAACCTTCAGAAGCTGATGTTCAGACGCTGAATAGTACTTCAGACGCTGAACCTTCAGAAGTTGGTGTTCAGACGCTGAACAGTACTTCAGACGCTGACCTTCAGAAGCAACCTTCAGAAGCTGAAATGTTCAGACGCAGAACTTCAGATGCAAACCTTCAGAAGCTGGTTTTCTGCGTTCTGTTTTTGTGCCTTGGAGCTGTTAATTTTCACACATGATCTTTTGTAGATTTAATTGAAGAATTCTCCAAGCTGCGTTTCAAGAAGGAAGAATATTTTCGTAAGATATATTCTGAAGATTGGACATTTTTATTTGTGAATATATTTTCAAAGAGATCTTTGAAAAATATATTTCTGAAGAATATTTGCTTCTATATGTTTCTAAAGAATTTTGGAAATAAATCTTTGAAGAATATTTGGTTCAATTATTTGTTGATGCTGAAGGCTATATAAAGAAGGCGCTACCTTTGAAGAAATTAAACCAAAACCAAAGCAAGTATTGATAGAGTCTTATTAGGTTTTGAGTCTGTTAGTTGTGAGCTTTGTGCTCTGTTTCTGTACACCACTCAATTGTTTAGAGTTGGTTTGTTTTTTGAGTTGTAATCACTTGAAGCTTTTAAGCAAAAGTGACTGTTTGTGTTTTGGAGTGTGTCTCCTACTTTGATTGTTTTTTAGAGTTTGATAATCACTGGGGCAGTGATTAACTGAGGGAAGTGAGATGGGATCTCAGGTCTAGGAGTTCCTAGGTTGAAGTCAATACGGGTCGTGCTGTGAAACAGGGGCTGTTCACATAGGACTTCGAATTGATACTATCATAGTGGATTTCCTTCCTGGCTTGGTAGCCTCCAGACGTAGGTGTGTTTGTCACCGAACTGGGTTAACAAATCATCTGTGCATTTTATTTTCTGTCTGTTATTTTTCTGAACTACTGTTTTGCGTACTCTGTTCTGCTCTTTTCTACGTTCAGAATCAGGACCTGCCAGGAATTTCAATTGGTTTCAGAGCCAGCACCTGCCTGTTTTAGAGTGAGCTCCAGGGAAGTTATTTTCTGGCATAATGGAGAAAGAAGGAGGATTTGTAAACATACCACCTCTGTTGGATGGTTCCAACTATGAATATTGGAAATCACGCATGAGTGCTTTCCTTAAATCCATAGATAGTAAGACCTAGAAAGTAGTTCTGAAAGGTTGGGAACATCCTGTTGTGCTTGACAAAGATGGAAAGAAGACAACTGATCTGAAACCAGAAGAAGTGTGGTCCAAGGAAGAAGATGAATTAGCTCTTGGAAACTCCAAAGCCTTGAATGCTATATTCAATGGAGTGGACAAGAATATGTTCAGACTGATCAAGCAGTGCACTGTAGCTAAGGATGCCTGGGAAATTCTCAAGACTACTCATGAAGGCACATCCAAGGTAAAAATGTCCAGACTTCAACTTCTCACCACCAAGTTTGAAAATCTCAAAATGTTGGAGGATGAGAACATACAAGACTTTTATATGAATGTTCTGGACATGGCTAACTCATTTCATTCACTTGGAAAAAAAGTGTCTGATGAGAAACTTGTGAGAAAAATTCTCAGATCTCTACCCAAGAGATTTGACATGAAGGTGATTGCCATTGAGAAAGCACATGACATCTCCAGTATGAAGGTTGAGGAATTAATAGGGTCCTTGCAGAATTTTGAAATAGCCTTCAACAACAGGACTGATAAGAAAGGGAAAAGTGTTGCTTTTGTAGCAAATGATGAAAGCACATCAGAAGCTCTTGTGATGCTGAGTAGACAGTTTAACAAGATTCTGAAGCAGAAGACAAGAACTGATGAGAAAAGCAATCAATCCAAAGGTGTTCAATGTCATGAGTGTGAAGGATATGGCCACATTAGGATAGAATGTGCAACATACCTCAAGAAACAGAAAAAGAGTTTTGCAGTTTCTTGGTCTAATGAAGATGACTCAGAAGGAGAAGTGGGGAATGAATCAGCCAAGGATGTATTTGCCTTAACTGGTAGATGCAGGTCTGGTGGTAAAGTTAAGGTTTCAGAAGCACCATCAGGTTCTGAAGCACTACCAGGTTCTGAAACATCATCTGATACAGAATCCAGTGATGAAGAACTGTCTTATGAAGAACCTGCTGATTTTTGCAAGAAGTTGCATGTTAAATTTGAAGAAGTGTGCAAGCAGCTGGAAGAACAGAAGAGAACTATTAGTCAACTGCATACTGAAAGAAGTGAACATTTAGCACAAATCTCTGATCTCAAAGATGAGGTAACCCAACTGAACTCTCAACTTGAACACATGAAGAAGTAAGTCAGAATGATGAACACTAGTACTGATATGCTTGAAGAGATATTGGAGAGTCAGACCCAAGGGAAACCAAATGGTATAGGATTTGATGATAGGACCTTGAACAACAAACAACAAAATCTAGCTAACAGGTTCATTGCAGTTGTTGGGACATATGATCCAATGATGAGCAAAACTAAGTTGGAACACCAGAACCAACCTTCGGGATCTAAGAGTAAGAGGGCATCTCATCCTAGGATATGTCATTACTGTGATAAAAAGGGGCACATAAAGCCTTTCTGTTTCAAACTGCATGGATACCCCAAGCACCTTCAGCAAAGAAAATCTGAACCTGTTGTAGTCAATGTCAAGAAGGAATGGAGACCAAAATGTGAAAGTGTTGACAATAGGCGGAAGAATAGGAAAGGAAAGGTTGTTGCTGCTGCCAGCAGGCCTACTCATGTTGCTAAGAAGAGTGTTGTTGTTGGATCATCTAAAGGCTGGAGCAAGGTGGTGGTCCTGTCCCTAAGAAGAAGGCACTAAAAGGAAAGGAAGCGGATCCTAGTGAGTTTGAGGTTGATGTTGAGCAAGACATCATGCCCTATGTTCAGAAGAGGATTGCTGAACTTCAGAAGCAGATTGCTGAGAAGAAGATTCCTCTGAATGTGCCTGAAGCACACATTGACTAAGCAGCATCTGATGATGTGTCTGATGATGAAGCAGCTTTTGATGCTGAGTCTGAAGACTGTCAATTTTTTGGATTATGTTCTGGATTTCATTTTGTGCTTCTGGTCTGCAATTTTGTGCTATACTCTGCAGTTGTGTTCTTTTGTTTTGATCTTCTGTGAAGATTGTGTGTGGATACTCTATTTATGTGATTCTGATCCTGCTGATGGTTTTGATGATGGTTTTGTTGATGGTTCTGATGTGGGTTCTGTGTGTGGTGCTGTGATGGATGTTTATAACCTCTGGATAAATTTCTGGGTGTGTTCCTTTTGTAACCTCTGATGTTTCTCTGTTTTTCTGATCCTGGTGATTACTTAGTTATTTTGTCAAAATTGTTTGGCTAAAAAGGGGGAGAAATAAGTGTGTCAGAAGCTGCTGCTGATCTGTTTTAGAGGGAGTCTCTGTTTCAGGGGAGTATATGTGTTTCCTGATCTGGAAGTGTTTCCTGATTAATTTCAGAATTAGAAGCTGATCTGTTACAGGAGGAGTTTATGTGTTTCTTGTCAGAAGTTGATGTGTTCAGGGGGAGTATATGTGTGAAACGTAGTGTTTTATCCGCTGCTGACTCTGTTGCTATTGTCTTACTACGTTTGTGTTCTTCTTGATGTGTTCAGAATTTGCCTTGTGTATCTCAGTTTGACTATAGCCAAAAATTTGCCAAAGGGAGAGATTGTTGGCTTCATGTTTGCTAAAATCAAATATACAAGCAAGATGTGGGTCTTCAGAAGCTGAACAGTACTTCAGAAGCTGGGTCTTCAGAAGCTGAACAGTACCTCAGACGCTGAACCTTCAGAAGCTGATGTTCAGACGCTGAACAGCACTTCAGACGCTGAACCTTCAGAAGCTGACCTTCAGAAGCAACCTTCAGAAGCTGAAATGTTTAGACGCAGAACTTCAGACGCAGACCTTCAGAAGTACCTTCAGAAGCTAGTTTTCTGCGTTCTGTTTTTGTGCCTTGGAGCTGTTAATTTTCTCACATGATCTTTTGTAGATTTAATTGAAGAATTCTCCAAGCTGCGTTTCTAGAAGGAAGAATATTTTCGTAAGATATATTCTGAAGATTGGATATTTTTATTTGTGAATATATTCAAAGAGATCTTTGGAAAATATATTTCTGAAGAATATTTGCTTCTATATCTTTCTAAAGAATTTTGGAAATATATCTTTGAAGAATATTTGGTTCAATTATTTGTTGTTGTTGAAGGCTATATAAAGAAGGCGCTACCTTTGAAGAAATTAAACCAAAACCAAAGCAAGTATTGATAGAGTCTTATTAGGTTTTGAGTCTGTTAGTTGTGAGCTTTGTGCTCTGTTTGTGTACACAACTCAATTGTTTAGAGTTGGTTTGTTTTATTGAGTTGTAATCACTTGAAGCTTTTAAGCAAAAGTGATTGTTTGTGTTTTGGAGTGTGTCTCCTACTTTGATTGTTTTTTAGAGTCTGATAATCACTGGGGCAGTGATTGACTGAGGGAAGTGAGATGGGATCTCAGGTTAGGAGTTCCTAGGTTGAAGTCAATACGAGTAGTGATTAAGTGAGAAGGCTGTGAAACAGGGGCTGTTCACATAGGACTTCGAATTGATACTATCACAGTGGATTTCCTTCCTGGCTTGGTAGCCTCCAGACGTAGGTGTGTTTGTCACCGAACTGGGTTAACAAATCATCTGTGCATTTTATTTTCTATCTGTTATTTTTCTGCTTCTGAACTACTGTTTTGCGTACTCTGTTCTGCTCTGTTTTACGTTCAGAATCAGGACCTGCCAGGAATTTCATCTCTCTCTCTCTCTCTCCCTCTCTCTCTCTCTCCATCTATCTCTCTCTCTCTCTCTCTCACAATGGTTCATTTCTACAGAAATGACATATACCTCTATTTATAGAAGTTATGAAATCTTAAGTTTGCTAGGCAAAGTCTAGTCCGGCTAGCAAATCGAGGTTTCTTCAAAGGAGGGAAAAATCAGTTGTCTTCAGATATTTTCATGAACCGCCTTAGTTCGCTTACCGCGTCAAATCACACCTAGTGAACCGCCTTTGACTTTTCCTTCTGAAACTATATTTTTTGGCCCGCTTTTCACCATGCTCAGCTCGCCTAGCGAATCATGGTTTTCACCATATGTCTTTGTGATGCTCTGGTTTTGCTTTTTGTGTGTGTTTGCCTTCTTTTACTCCGCATTGGTATAGTCACGCTCAAAACATATAGAAATGTGTTTGGAAAATAGATGTAATAGCTTTCTAACACACTTTACGAATATAAACGATATTTATATCAAATTGGGGGTTTTTATACTAAATTACTTGCAAAACAAGTCAATAAGTGCTTTGGAAAATAACAGTAATGTGACACTTATCAAAGGTCTGTCGTAAAGAAGGATATGATTTTCGTCGTCCACCGCAATCCATTGTGAGTCCGTCTCCAACAGAGAGGGTGGTGTACCTGCACGTACTCAGACGCTCAAGTCACTGAGAATTTAAGAGAGTTCAGCTAATAATATGGTAAAGAGTGAGATACTGACCCATTGTACATTAAAAGCTCATATCGAAATAAAATCGTAAATTTAAATTATGAAAATTCATATACGATTTGATCTAAAGAACGAAAATAACATGAAAAAAGATAAAATAACAAAATCGTCATCTGAAATTTAGTTTTTTTTTTTTTTTACAAAATCTAAGATTTAGTTAAATGAGCAATGGACCCGGATTCTCTACTGCCGCATGACGGTCCTGTGCAATCTGGACTGTTGATTTCAGTCAACTATGGGCAGTCAACAACACAAATTAATTGATGGATGGTTCATATTAAAAGCAGGACGGAAGGCATGAGAGAGAGGCAGGAGAAGATCTGCTTCCACGAGCAATAGAGTAAATTTTGCCAAATTTTATTGTAGTGCGTTATTATAAATCCAGGAGTACCAGCTTTGACGCAACTTACAAGACTCAAAAACGACAATAATTAGAAGTCCTTACCAAAAAAAAAAAAACAATAATTAAACATAAACACATATATCTAAGTACACGTACGGTGCAACTATTCAGACAGATTGTTTAAACACACAAAATCCATTATTTCCGACCGTGAGCCCTCCATCTACAATGAGATTGTGACCACTGACGTACTTAGACTCATCACTTCCCAAATACAAAGCAGCTTCAGCCACATCTTTTGGAACAAGATTAGCACCCTTTAGATTAGAATAAACCCCTAAAACTCCATCATCATCAAGCTTAAAGAAATTCTTAGCCAACGGAGTTCCCACAACATAAGGTGACACACAATTCACTCGAATACTATACGGTCCAAGCTCGATGGCCGTGTTTTTCATTAGCCCAACAACCGCGTGCTTTGAACTTGTGTAGGCATGTGAAGCCACACCACCTATACATCCACAAACACTAGCTGTGTTAATTATGCTACCTCGTCGAACGGGGATCATTACCCTTGCAGCGTGTTTTGTTCCGAGAAATACACCAGCCAAGTTAATGTCAATCACTTCTTGAAATTCGGATAGCTTGTTTTCAAGTATGTTGGTTTTGTTTACGCCGGTTATGCCAGCGTTGTTAAACATGATGTCTAGTTTACCGTGTTTGGAAATCGTTGTGTTCACGGCGTTTTCAATGTCTTTTTCCTTTGTTACGTCACAATGGACATAGGTAGCAGAGGATTTGTGTAAGTCTTTACAAATAGAGTGACCCATGTCATCTTGGATATCAGCTATAACAACTTGAGCTCCGTGGTTGGAGAAGAGTCTTGCAGTGGCCTCACCGATGCCACTCGCACCACCGGTGATCAGAGCCACTTTCCCTTCAAGCCTTGCAAATCAATTGAGCATGGCATGTTAAGTTAACTACAATTAATTTCAGTTTCAGAAGGTGACCGTGCTTATTATGTTTCAAAGTTAACTACATGTCATGTTAAGGCCACTTTATTACTACTCCGTCCCAAAATATAAGCAAAAATGAGTCAACATAAGTTGATGTATTTGGTACAAATTTTGAACCAAATACATTAACTTTTGTTGATCAATTTTTGCTTATATTTTGGGACGGAGGGAGTATGTTTCAAAGTTTCAGAAGGTGACGGTGCAAATTAAATTAAATTTAGTGGTTCATACATAAAAAGAAAAAGTTGCAACTTGTTTACCTTCTTAGGGCAGCAGAGACCAAAGGAACGCTTGCCATGGGTGAGCTTTTCACTTTTCTGAATAGTGAAGACTTGAGTAGCAATTAAGTTGGCACCAAGCGTTAGTATTTATATGAAGGTTGAAGCTGAATTTTTTATAAAGTTTCCTTACTGATAACACGTGAAAACAATTAATCACACGTTTTAATTTTTAAAAAGAAGTGCTAACTAAACATTATCCGACAAACATTTTGTTGCACGTCTCTTTCATTGCTTAAAATTCACTTAGGTTTAAATCATTTGAATCTCATTTTAATTTAGTGGGGTTGATGTGAATTCTAACCAATAAATAATGTGTTGAAAAAATGTTTTGTTGAAAATGATGTGTGCCAAACATTTACGAATTCATTAACAAATTCTCAACCAATCAGACTTTTTTCTTTTCCAACTTTTTCCATTCTTGCTATCAGATCTAACTTTTTCAATTTGTGTTAAAAAGAAAATAAATAAGTCATAGTCCCATCAGTTCTATTTATATGATAAATTTGGTTTTTAACTTAACATTAGAAATTTAGTGCACTTTTAAGTGTGATATATTTTTTACGGTAAACAAAAGTTCATTAACTAAATTCATACAACATTACATATCGTTTGGACCCAATCCATCGTGGCATTCTCCACCCATACTTCCACATGAGCACAAACATACAAACTAAATTATTAATTTTATAATTTGGAGCGTAAAATTCACTTTTAAATAAACAAACTTAATCGACTTTAGTATTTTTTCACATATTTTAATTTTATTTTGGGTGGGTTGTTTCATATTTTAAAATAGAGTTTAAAATTATATGTTAATGAAATTGTGAATAAAAAATAGCGAAAAATATGTATTCAAAATTTGATTATATTAAAATGGACTCGTAATACTATTTTTCATTGAAGTGTGTTAGATTATTATTTTTTTTCTAGATTATTAGAAATAAAAAAATTATTAAGGGAGTAAAGCGTAGATTTTAACATAAGAGGGGAGGGGAATGCAATTCAAGCTTCTCTCAAGGGAGGGAAGTGAAATATTTTCTAATATATTTTGAATAAGAGGGGAGAGAAGTGTATATTTTAACATAAAAGGGGATGAGAGTGTAATTCAAGCATCTTTGAAGAGAGGGGAGTGTGAACCTAAGACCTCCATCTCTTTAAACATTACCTTGAATCAGTTGAAATATCTAACCTTCTGATACTATACTATGTCGGAAATGGGGAATGAAAAACATTGAATTTAGCAATATATTGAGGAATTAATGAGTACTCCCTATGAACAGTGGAGGTGATGATATGGGCTCTTTAATGATGGTCCTACCGATAGACAATTTCTTTTTACACTGTACTCTCTTCCCACACATCGTACTATATTCCAAAAATACCTCATTTAGATTATATAATTCAAACTCTTTTATGAAGATTTTTGAATATTATAATCTGAAACCTCTAAAAATCCAGAAAAAAAAAAAACAAAATTATACTCTGATTTATCCAAAAACTTGTAAATATACAATTCAGAAAATACAGTCGGAAAACTTTAATAATATTTCAGATTATATAATCTGAAATGTGTCAGACCACTCAATAGACCATCCCAAAGACGAGTTGCGGTGTATAAGTGGACACATTTTAGATTATATATTCCAAATTGTTAATATACAATTCAGATTATACGTCTCTTTCATTGCTTAAAATTCACTTGGGTTTAAATCATGTTAATCTCATTTTAATTTAGTGGGGTTGATGTGAATTCTAACCAATAAATAATGTGTTGAAAAAATGTCTCTTAAAAAGTGTGTTGCTAATGTTGTTATTCTAAAATTGTTGTTGAAAATGATGTGTGCCAAACATTTACGAATTCATTAACAAATTCTCAACCCATCAGACTTTTTTCTTTTCCAACTTTTTCCATTCTTACTATCAGATCTAACTTTTTCTATTTGTGTTAAAAAGAAAATAAATAAGTCATAGTCCCATCAGTTCTATTTATATGAAAAATTTGTTTTTTAACTTAACATAAGAAATTTAGTGCACTTTTAAGTGTGATATATTTTTTACGGTAAACAAAAGTTCATTAACTAAATTCATACAACATTATCGTTTGGACCCAATCCATCATGGCATTCTCCACCCATACTTCCACATGAGCACAAACATACTCTTGGAACATTGATGTGAAGTTGAAAGGAAATCAAAAGATTTATCACTAAGTAATAAGACTTTGAGCTTGTGTGATGTGAATTGAAAAAATAGAGAGTGGGGTCCCAAATAAAATAGAACACACACATTAGTGTTTAAATTGAGGTATTTAATTTTAAATACTTGATAATGATAAAAATAATTGTAATTATTATTTTTATTCATGAATATCACTTCCCATAATTTTAGCTTATGTTGGTTGTGATAAGAATAAGAATTCAACTGAATTTCCTATCTTTCCTTCATTCTTATCCAATGACTTTGTTTCCTCCACTTTTGTGGATTTGTTTCCTTTTGATCTTATCCACAAGTGTTATTGAACTGATTAGTGGTTAAGTTTCCTTTTGATTTTATCCATTAGAATAATTGCTGCCGCAATTTTAGCTAAAACAGTTACAAAATCTCTATATAAATAGAGGACTTCACTCAGTTCAAAAATCACACCAAATAGTTCTATTGAGTTGTCGAGAACTCTTTCTCTCTTCTCCCTCCAGCTTGTGTTAACGAGTTATTCTTCTCCTTATCTCCTTTTTCCGTCCCTTCGGAATTAAGAGTGTTCTTAAGACCTTAGTCCCTATTCGGTATAATGTCCCTTCGGAATTAAGAAAGGTCTTAAGAACATAGTCCCTTCGATAATATATGTCCCTTCGGAATAAAGAGTACTTTTAAGATCATAGTCCCTTTTGAAATAATAATGTCCCGTCGGAATTAAGAATGATCTTAACGGTATAATATTCTTTTGATATTTTTCTATTTTTGGCAAAGTTAAAAAGTTAGAACGGTGGTATCACCGTATTTGAGTGGTCTTAGTACCATATTGATATTTTGGAGAGTTTAAAGGTTAGAATGGTGATAACACCATATTTGAGTGGTCTTAGCACCATAATAGAGTGGTCACAATACCATATTAGAAAGTGGTTTCAGTATTAAAGAGTGGTCTTAGTACCATATTGGAGGTGTAAATCTCGAACGGTTTTCTACAATGAAGTAGTTAACCGCACAGTTGTAGCTGGGCTTGTTTTATCCTGGAGACGGCGTGGTTGATAGTCTGCCTTGCACAATTTTGGACAGTGCCGCGAAATGTCTTAAAGAGAGCGACCTGGTCGTGACTCAACCTAATAACAACTTTGATAGATAGTCCCTTTCAAAATTGAATTTGGAAATCCAAATACAACAGTTTTGAAATCCAAAAACAACACATACAAACTAAATTATTAATTTTATAATTTGGAGCGTAAAATTCACTTTTAAATAACCATACTTAATCGACTTTAGTATTTTTTCACATATTTTAATTTTATTTTGGGTGGGTTGTTTCATATTTTATAATAGAGTTTAAAATTATATGTTAATGAAATTATGAATAAAAAATAGCGAAAAATATGTATTCAAAATTTGATTATATTAAAATGGACCCGTAATACTATTTTTCATCGAAGTGTGTTAGATTATTATTTTTTTCTAGATTATTAGAAATAAAAAAAAAATATTGAGGGAGTAAAGCGTAGATTTTAACATAAGAGGGGAGGGGAATGCAATTCAAGCTTCTCTCAAGGGAGGGGAGTGAAATATTTTCTAATATATTTTGAATAAGAGGGGAGAAGTGTATATTTTAACATAAGAGGAGATGAGAGTGTAATTCAAGCATCTTTGAAGAGAGGAGAGTGTAATTTACTCAAGTTATTAATTAGTTGTTAGATTAGTTTTTTCTCTTTCGCTTAGGTTTGAACCTAAGACCTCCATCTCTTTAACCATTACCTTGAATCAGTTGAAATATCTAACCTTCTGTTACTATACTATGTCAGAAATGGGGAATGAAAAACATTGAATTTAGCAATACATTGAGGAATTAATGAGTACTCCCTATGGACAGTGGAGGTGATGATATGGGCTCTTAAATGATGGTCCTACCGATAGACAATTTCTTTTTACACCAAACTCTCTTCCCACGCATCGTACTATATTCCAAAAATACCTCATTTGGATTATATAATTCAAACTCTTTTTTGAAGATTTTTGAATATTATAATCTGAAACCTCTAAAAATCCAGAAAAAAAAAAACAAAATTTTACTCTGATTTATCCAAAAACTTGTAAATATACAATTCAGAAAATACAATCGGAAAACTTTAATAATATTTTAGATTATATAATCTGAAATGTATCAGACCACTCAATAGACTATCCCAAAGACGAGTTACAGTGTATAAGTTGACACATTTTAGATTATATATTCCAAATTGGTAATATACAATTCAGATTATATAATTTGAATTGTGTCAACACAGAAACAGACACTGTGGTGATTAGTTAACATTTTTTTTTTTGTTAAATTAAGGCTTCAGGATTGAATTGAACATGCATCAAAACAAATCATATGTAAAAAAATATAAAAAAAATAATGGATACATATGAAACAACACAAATTAAACATAGATCAAACAAAGTACACTTTGCTCTGCTAAGTTGACAGCATTTGTTCTTTTGACTCTTTTATAAATGTATCAACTGTCCGAGTGCCATGTACAGCATTGAAAACCATATTTTTCTCATGGAAAACTATTTTAACATATCCTAAAGGCTTCCAACAAATGAGAGTATAAGTAAACAAAGACTAGGCAAAGCATTAGGGGTACAAAAGGTAAAGGTAAGAGGAACAGGAAATTAAGTAAGTGGGATAGTCAGTCCCTAAGTACGACATATGATAACGATATGTCTAAATCCTTTGATAGGAAAGCAAGATTTAAGTGTGCATAATTAAGTGTATGAAAGTACAAGGAATGTTTCAACATTCCAGCTTCAGATAAGCTTAAGGGTTTGGATTTCCAAACAAGTAAGTGGCTTATGAGAACGATAAGCCTAAAACCTTATCATAGGTTAAGTACTACATGATTAAATACTTGATGAATGCATTAGATATGCATAAGAATAGAGTTATGTATCAGATATACATAAGAGTAATAAGTCAAGACTTATATTATAAAGTTTATACGTGTTGAGCAGACTCTGGATTTTGCCGGATGAGATTTCTCCGAAAGGGCTATCCACACGTAAGTTAATAAGAATAATAAGAACAAGTTAATTAAATGACTTTATGTGTCTCCAGTGTTCTCGCTAGTTAGAGCACGGGGGTTCCAGCAAGCTGGAACGGTGTAGTTACCATCCGCGAGGATAGCCGCACAAAAGTAAGAGGAGTCCGGTGTTAGCCTGATATGATAGGAATTTTCACCGGTAGTAGGGAGATGTATTTCGGGGTTACTCCACCTGGATGCACTCCATAAAATGAACCAAGATAATGTATTGTTTGTCCAACGCTAACTTCTAACTTTATGTTATAAGAAAGATGAATATGTATATGATATTCTGGTAGGTACTGATCAGGAACAAAAAACAGAGTACAATGAATGTAAAACAGAGCACAAACAAACAGGTTCAGAAGCAGCAATAAACAGTGCAGAAAGTAAAGAACACAAAGTATTTGTTAACTCAGTTTGGTGATAAACAACACCTACGTCTGGAGGATACCAATCCAGGAAGGAAATCCACTATGAGGAATTAACTCAAAGACTCAGGCACAGACCCCCTGTTCCCAGCCTTAGCAATCAATCTCCACTAGTCTAGACTTCTACTCAGGAACACCACCTAAGTATAAGACACTACTTACTTCCCAATTATGTAACCACAACCCAGTGATTAGCAACTTCTGAATAAAACCAAGTACGATGAAGACACTCTTCAACACAACACAGACATCATTCGTACTTAAAAGCTTAGAATGATTTACAACTCAAAAACAATCTAAACCAACTCAGATGAGTGGTGTACAATCAAAGCCTAAGCTTACAAACTCAAAAACTCTTAAAAACTCTAAGACTCAAATTTCTGGTTTTTGATTAACTGATCTTCAATGCAGCAGCACGTCTTCTTATATAGTCTTCAGCAGGCACACATAATTCTAAATCATATCTTCTTCAAAATACAATACTGAAATTCTTTGAAGCTCAAAAAGGAAACATATATTTCTGAATCATATAATGCAAAGATCCCTTTGAAATATATTCATTCATAAACACGAAGCCAATCTTCACCAAGATCTTCACCAAAATTATCAGCCTTCTAGAAAACAAATGTCTGGATAATTTTTCAGTAAATCTTCAAAAGATACGCACAGAATTAATGCAGAAAAATCAGCTTCTGAAAAACAGCTTCTGAAGTTCAACTTCTGAAGTCAACGCCAGTCAACGTCTGAACAGTGCGTCTGAAGCCCGGTTCTGCGTCTGATGAACAGTACCAGCGGCTGAAGGTCATTTCTGCGTTTGAAGGTCATTCCTGCGTCTGAAGGCCATTTCAGCTTCTGATACTTCTTAAAACCAATTTCCAGCTTCTGAAGACTTAAATTAACATCTGAGGGCACTTGCTTGCACACATTGATTTTACCAAACATGCAGCCAACACATAGATACTCAACAATCTCCCCCTTTGGCAAATTTTTGGCTAAAATCAAAATAAACCACAAAACTAAGTTCTTCACTCTTCAAAAATAAATCCACCATGAAGAACTACACACATCCAACATAGCCACAGAGATAGCAGCGGAAAAATCTATGTTAAATCAAACAAACTCAAACTAAATCAGCTTTTGAAATATCACATCACATCCTGAAGCACACACATACACTCAGTTTCTGAAGCACACATGTTCTGAAAAGAAACGACACCTTGTTCGTACGCACCCAAATGCTCATAAGCAAACCCAGTAATAGAAGCTGGGGAACTCGTCCAGCAGATGGGAAATTTTAATTCATTATGTACGCGCACCGCACCCCTCACCCTAAGGAATGTCCGTCTCCAGTTCTTGTAATGAGAGGCATAAGGTGGAAACAACCGTTTCCCAGGGTGCCCGCCAACGGACACCCAGGACGATTTGTCCACCCCCTTAGTACCGTAGAAGCTAAAGAAGCACCCGACGGAGGGCTCAAAGCCTAATCCCTCGCACGCTGTTTCAAAGGCCCGGATGAACGCCCAACTGTTGGGCTGAAGCTGCGAGGGCGCCACATTTAACCACCTCAGAACATTTACTTCGAAGGGCGTGAATGGATACTTCACACCCAAATCTTCAAAGACCGCCGCGTACATGTAGAAGAACTCGTGAGCCCTACTCCTTGGCATCCGTAAATAAACTTTCTCACCAGGACGGCAGGGCTCCAGGATCACATCATCTTCGCATCCTGTCGAAGAAACACTAACCTTGCTTCGGAACAGCGCCACTCGTTCAGGATCCATAAACACGGACTCCGAGCGCATCATTTCGTTAGTAGAACCCCCTGGTCCCGAATCACTAGCGGAAGCCATACAATGATTTTCTCTCGTATAGGAGGGACCTGGACGAACAGAAAGAATAATACAATCAGATGAGTTCCCGCTATCGACTTTCTCCTCACTATCACTCGAGTCGCTCGAAAACTCCCCTAAAAGGGAATGGCCATAGTAGGCATTTTCAAAGGCAACCCAATCGGTGGTTCCGTCCAATCGTTTCGCAAGTCTAACCGCCTCTCTCAATAACGTGTCCCTTTCCTCCGAGTTAGCCGGAGATAGTACGTTTCCCTTCCCGTCACACTCCCTGATAACTACAATGTCCTAATTTGAACTACAAAAAACGAAGCGCTAACGTTCAGAGGATGAATTCTGAAAAAGGGATTACCTGTTTTGAATGAAGAAAAGCTGGACGAAGAAAAGGACTGATTTGATTCTGGAGAAGCGCGTTGATTCTAGGAACTGTTTGCAATTGGCGAAGGATGTGCGTTTCGGAATAAGAAAGGGGAGGGAAAGTGAAAAGACAAGACTGAACAGTACAGACAGGGTAAGTAGATCCGCGTTCAGTTTAAAGTAAAAAAGCCTGGGAAAACGCGCAGATGACGTCACTTAAGTTGGCACGATTTCCGAGAACCGCTACGATTCGGACACGTCACCGAGAGCGAACGGTCGCCTCACGTCAGCCGTCGGATCCCAATAAGAGGCGTCCTCAACACGTAGTCCAAAGGACGCGGCGAGCTACACACGGTTTAATCACTTCGCCTTGTACCAAGACTTGTGCTTGTTGGGCTAACATAAGTATTCCTGTTGGGCTGGCGCCCACACGCTCGAAGGGCTAGTGCCGCCCACTAAGGTACTCAAAACGAAACATGGAGCTAGTACCCATGTTGGGCTAGTATCCGTGTTGGGCTAGTACCCATGCAGGGTTTAAACACCCATGTGGGCTAGTGCCCACGCAGGGTTTAAACACCCATGTTGGGCTAGTACTCATAAAATTTTTTCATATGGCTTCGTGACTAGTAAGCCCCACTTGCTGGGCAAAAGGTCATAGACAAATCCCCCGAAACCAGTTTAATCACTTCGCCTTGTACCAAGACTCGTGCTTGTTGGGCTGTGGACCGTAGATCTCACCATCTTGGACTTGAGATCCTAAAGACAAGGGTGTAAACCCTTGGAATAGGGCTGGACGTCCTCCAAGAGGGCACATGGCCCACTTTACAATCACAAATAGCCCTTTGGGGGCGCCCTCAGTAGCTTACGAGGGCGCCCAAGTCATGGTTTTGGCCCTTTATGATTTGGGCCCAAAGCCCCTGACCGAGTAGGCCCAAGAAAGGCTACAAATAGTAACCTTGGGATCATTCCCAAGGCAGGACCTAAACACAGCACAGAAACCCTAGTTTCTAGAAAGATTGTACTCACTGCCAGTACAATATCCTTGAGCAACTAACCTTGCCTTGTTTCTGGTCACAGTTCCATTTTCATCAGATTTGTTTTTGTAAATCCACTTTGTTCCAATGACATTCATACCTTCAGGTCTTGGTACAAGGTCCCACACTTCACTTCTTTTGAATTGATTCAATTCCTCTTGCATAGCTTCAATCCAGAATTCATCACTGAGAGCTTCTTTAATGTTTTTGGGTTCAAATTTTGACACAAAACATGAATCAGTAGCTACAACATCTGATCTTCTGGTTCTGACTCCTTGATTTAGACTTCCAATGATTAAATCTCTGGGATGATCCTTCTGAACTCTAATTGAGGGTCCCTTACCAGTAGAAACATGATCTGGATTCATCTCTCCTTCTTCAGATTCTACTTCATTTTCTACAACAGGTGCTTCTGATTGTTGTTCTTCTGATGTTTCAGTAGCTGGAACCACTTCAGACTCATCTCTTTCTTTTTCAGCAGACAGATCATCAATCATAACATTAATAGACTCCATCACAACCTTGGTTATGGAATTAAACACTCTATAAGCTCTGCTGTTGACTGAGTAACCCAGAAAAATTCCTTCATCAGACTTAGGATCCAGCTTTCTTTTGTTTTCTCTATCAGCCAAAATGTAACATTTGCTGCCAAAAAAATGAAAGTGTGCGCACCTCGTTTTTTTCCTGAGAAAAAGACGCGCAAATCCTCCGAGGTCGTTCGTAAACGCTCGGAGGGCCTTTGTGAAGCCGCCACCAAAGTTTTTGTGTAAAGGGAACGTTGATAAACCCTTAAGTTTTTTTTTATGTTTAAAGGGAAACGATAATAAAACCCTTTGACGATGAGGAAAGGATGGTCATCGCAACCATTGTAGGGTTCGGGAGTCGATTACGCAAGGGGAAGGTATTAGCACCCCTCACGTCTGTTGTACTCAACGGGAACCTTCTATTTGGCTAAAGCTTGAATTGTTTTTAAATGTTTTGCGCGCATGCTTATCCATGTCAAAAGAAAATATACTAAAAGGGGGGGAAAGAGATAAAAACAAACGAAAGAAAAGAAAAAAAAGTTTTTATTATTGCGCTTGACAAGATGTCGATCTTGCTCCTACGTATCTCCCGGTAGTCGGAGAATTCAAAGCGTACGTAGTTCTTTGGTAGAAAAACGTACATGTGTTGGTTAATTTTAAATGGACGATGTTTTAACCGAATTCTTGCGATTAAAACGTAGCTTGTATGCTCGCGCTTGGGAGACTTATTAAGCGTTTGTTCACGAATCGCACTAGAATTGTTAAAAGGTACGTCCCTTAGGGTAAAAGGGTTCGAATTGGTCGCTATGGGACCAAGAGAGGTGCAATGGACTCAAACGAGTCAATCATT
This sequence comes from Medicago ruthenica, assembly GCA_018208015.1. Lineage (NCBI taxonomy): Eukaryota > Viridiplantae > Streptophyta > Magnoliopsida > Fabales > Fabaceae > Medicago > Medicago ruthenica. Next base: position 33,831,208 of record CM031374.1, on the reverse strand, counting down.
GACCGAGTGGACTCCAACGAGTCGAGGGATTGTTCGATTGATCCACTGAGATCAAGAACGGGTACAATGGACTCGGACGAGTCGAACATTGACCGAGTGACTCAAACGAGTCGAGGGATCGAATCTAGTGGCCACGGGGGACCAAAAGGTTCGGATTGACCACAAGGGGCCAAGATTTGGTTTGGTTATGGTTGGATACATTTGAAAAAAGGGAATGACGATTGTCCGAACGACGAGACATACGTCACGCATTCGTACAATCGGGGCGATGGAGAGACATACGTCACACCATCCCTTTTTCATTCAAGTTTTTGGGTAGAATTCTTTTAGAAATCCCAAGGTATATCAAAACATTTGGTTTGAAAACCCAAAATGGGAAGATTTAGCAATTTTGCTAGAAAACGCACAAGTTCGGCTCGTTTGCGAATTGTTTTGAAAAACGAACGCATTTGGCGTATGTTCATGTTTGAGTTTTGAACATCATGAACAATATTTATTGTTCAAGTTTTGATTGAAATGATGAACATAGCTTGTTTGTTCATGCTGTTTTGAAAGTTTAGGAACATAACTTGTTTTGCAAGTTATCCACAAAAGGTCATACGAACTTGTGAATTTGCCAAGATTGTGCAAAATCCTTGTCATGGTTTGAAAAACATGGGTTTAAAAACTCTTAGGTTCTGAGCTCTTGGGCTAGAACCTCAAAAATGGTCCATTTGGACACCTAAACTCAGATTCTGAGTTCTGTCATGGTCGCTCTGCGACCATGACTTCGCACTGCGAAGTATGCGAAAAATTGAGTTCAGAAGCTGTTTCTGAACTTTTGTTCAGAAACAACTTCTGAACACATTCAGGACCTTTTAGGTGGGTGAAAAACTTTGAGTTTTTGGGATGCAAAAGGCTGGACAAAACAGTTTTGATGTTTTGAAAACCTTGGGATTTCTTTGAAATTCAAAAGGGGTTTTTTAGAACCAAGAGGTTTTGAACCAAAATTGCTATGCAAACACAATTGTAAATGCAAGATAAAAGCTTGGAAACTTACAGAGATCCTTAGCAAAGCTCCAGCTGCAATGGATTTGAATTGATTGAGGGTTCTTGCAAAAGGTTTTGAATGTTGGTAATGGTTTTGAACTTTGTAATGCTTTGTGGTTGATTGGTTTTTTTCTGGTTGTTTGTGAGTGTTTGTAAGCTGGAATGAGTAGTGTATAATGCTCTTGAATGCTGTTATGTGTTTTTTCTTTACCTTGGGCATTGCCTTCTATTTATAGGCCAAAACCAAATCTATTTCATCATTAGAAAATCCCAAAATCCAGCTGATTATGGGCTAGGATCAGGCTGAATCCCTTTGCATTAAATGCTAATGGATAGATGCAACCTTGCCTTGTGCCAAGGGGCAAGACCCAGCCTGATTTCAGCCACAAATTCAAAGGTTTTAGGATAGTAATGATGATGAAATAGGGCTGAATTGCAATTGGCCAAGCTTGGGGATCAATCCTTGCAATCTCAATGGTTGATCGATAAAAACGTGCACTGTGATGTGCAGAGATTGGGGGATGTAAAAGGCTACAATTGGCTGGTGTGAGAGGGTGAAAAGCTGCTGCAAAACAGAGTAGGCACTCATGGCTTTTTCAAGTGAAAAATCCAGCTGGTTTGACTGGTTTTGGGGGGAGCAAGCAGGAGGAAAGTCATCAAGCAGGTGGCTGGCAACCTTGGGGTGGTTAACAGGTCACTTGGGAGGGACAAGAGCTGCCCAAGGGCAAGCCCACTTGCTTGTCACATGCTAGGTTGGAAGAAAAAGCTTCCAACCTTGGCATTAATGGCAAGTCTCTCAATTCTGGTTTTGCTTGGCCCAAATAGCCATGAATGCTGATTAAAATAAATATGGAAATGATATGCAACAAAATCTGGAATTAAATCAAAAACACCAAAAATCTGCAGAAAAATCGCAGACTTCGCAGTGCGAAGGGAGCTTCGCAGTGCGAAGTCCTCAATTTTGAAATGTTGACTTTTCTGTTGACTTTTGTTGACTTTGACTTTTTCTCCCTCTTTGATTTTTTTTGATTTTTTTGTTTTAAAAGGCTTAGGACAAAATTGGGGTACTACAGCTGCCCCTACTTAATTGTGTCTTCGCATAGAGTGCGTGAGTGCCGGGGGCATCTCATGAACTCTTTGCGAAGATCAATTAAGTAAAAGAAGGACCCGAATTTTGTCCTTCGTGGAATGGAAAAAATTTGCAGTAAAAGTAAAATATGCACATGCAATGATTTTGAAAAGGTCGATCGTATCCAGCCGCTAACACTGGAGGTAGATCCACTGGGGATGAAGGTAATCGTATCCAGCCGCTTACACTGGAGGTAGATTCCTAAAGGGGAAGTGATCTTATTCAGCCGCTAACACTGAAGGTCGAACACTGATGGAGGTGATCTTATTCAGCCGCTTACACTGAAGGTCGAACACTGAGGGAGGTGATCTTATCTAGCCGCTTACACTAGAGGTCGATACCTAAGGATAGGCAATCTTATTCAGCCGCTTACACTGAAGGTCGATTCCTAAACAGGGGAGTGATCTTATTCAGCCGCTTACACTGAAGGTCGAACACTGAGGGAGGTGATCTTATCTAGCCGCTTACACTAGAGGTCGATACCTAAGGATATGCAATCTTATTCAGCCGCTTACACTGAAGGTCGATTCCTAAACAGGGGAGTGATCTTATTCAGCCGCTTACACTGAAGGTCGAACACTGATGGAGGTGATCTTATCTAGCCGCTTACACTAGAGGTCGATACCTAAGGATAGGCAATCTTATTCAGCCGCTTACACTGAAGGTCGATTCCTAAACAGGGGAGTGATCTTATTCAGCCGCTTACACTGAAGGTCGAACACTGATGGAGGTGATCTTATCTAGCCGGTTACACTAGAGGTCGATACCTAAGGATAAGCAATCTTATTCAGCCGCTTACACTGAAGGTCGATTCCTAAACAGGGGAGTGATCTTATTCAGCCGCTTACACTGAAGGTCGAACACTGATGGAGGTGATCTTATCTAGCCGCTTACACTAGAGGTCGATACCTAAGGTGAAATGGTCTTACCCTAAATAGGTGCCCCTGGTTGAACCGGAGAACATGATTGTATGATGCATGTTATGCAGTATGATATGCAGTGATATGCAATGCAATATGATATGAGATAGACTCAAACAAAGATTCCTTCTGGGGAATTGGTGACAGTTGGTGAAGGAGGTTCACTGGGGAACGCTTACTTAACTGTTGATGGATGTTGGTGAATATGTGATGCTCACTGGAGAATCCTTGTTGAGGATGCATGACATGATTTATGAAATGCAGGTGTACGAATGATTTGTATATGCATGCATGAATGATATTGACATGATGCATGAATTATGTTATGCATGATATGTGGGATGCTGGTTGGGTGCCGAGCAAGGTCGGTCTTGGTTGTGGTTGCGCCAATGATGATTGGGCTTTTTTTTGTTTGTTTGGTTTGGAAGGACAAAGTCCTTTGCCTACATACCCAAATGGGATCAAAACCGGTGTAGTTCGGGCTTGCCCTGGGGATTTGTGTTTGTCCGCCAATGATGATTGGACTTTTGTTTGGGGTTGAGACTCCTTGGGGAATGTCAATGAGGTTTGGCTCATGGGGATATAATGATCTTTTTGGAAGCATGATCGATATCTAGCCTTGTTTGGTGTTTGGATGTTCAGGGTGCTTACTGGGGAATTTTGCTCCTCTTAACCCTTGGGGCTTTTGCGCTCTGCGTGTCGTGAGCTACGCACTTGCCTTTGCTGAAGAGCATAAGTCTTTTGGTGCAATATTTGGTGGGGATTACCGCAATTCCTTCGAAATTTACACAAATTCAAATAAAACAACGCTTGTTTGCTTTTTCCTTTTTTGGAAGAAATTTCTTTTGTTTATTTCCCATGTTTTAATGCATTTTTATCATGAATAAAAACAAAATTTTATGCGCTACTGAGAACACAAAATAACAAAAGGAAATTTATTCAATGCAGATTGACTTCTTGAATGGGTAAAAAAAATACACAAAGTGAGAAGCGAGATAGAGAAAGACAAGAAAAAAGCAAAAAGAAAATTTGGTTTTGGCACAACACATGCTATTTCCTTATGACTTCGAGATTTTTGTTTTTTTCGGAAGATGCTGACGAGACCGATTCTTCTCCTCTTGAATCTGGTCCGGAGCTTGGATGCTGCAGTCATTGCCTTTCTTCTTTTGTTAACCCCTAACTTTTGCCTGGACTGCTCTTTCGAGTTTTCAATCCACCGGGGTATATTTCCTTTTTTGGTGTCCTTAATTTTTGCCTAGACCGCCTTTTCAGGTTTTCGATCTAGCAGGACGCTCTCTATTGCATAAACCGCCCTTTCAGGTTTTCGATTTAGCGAGCTTCTCTTTTTTTTTTCTTTTAGGCATAATACCTCTTGACTGCATCGGAATTTATTGAGAGTGGGAACTCTTCTCCGTCCATAGTGGTGATGATCAGGGCTCCGCCTGAGAAAGCTTTCTTTACCACGTACGACCCATCATAGCTAGGAGTCCACTTCCCGCGGGGATCTTTATGGATAGGTAATATCTTCTTGAGCACTAGGTCTCCTTCTTTGAATTCTCGAGGTCGGACCTTCTTGTCGAATGCCCTCTTGAGTCTCCTTTGATAGAGTTGTCCGTGGCATATTGCCGTCAGGCGCTTTTCCTCTATGAGATTCAGTTGGTCGAACCTTGTTTGGACCCATTCAGCTTCCTCTAGCTTGGTTTCCATCAAGACCCTTAACGAAGGAATTTCCACCTCTACGGGAAGAACAGCTTCCATACCGTATACTAAGGAGAAAGGAGTTGCCCCAGTTGAAGTGCGAATAGCTGTTCTGTAGCCATGTAGCGCAAAGGGAAGCATCTCATGCCAATCCTTATATGTTGTTACCATCTTTTGGATGATCTTCTTTATGTTCTTATTGGCTGCTTCTACCGCACCATTCATCTTTGGTCGGTAAGGGGAGGAATTATGGTGCTCAATCTTGAAATCTTTGCACAACTCCTTCATTGTCTTGTTGTTCAGGTTTGCCCCATTATCGGCGATGATTTTGTGGGGAGTGCCGTAACGACAAATGATTTCCTTCTTGATGAATCGGGCTACCACTTGTTTGGTTACGTTTGCATACGAAGCTGCTTCTACCCATTTGGTGAAGTAGTCGATGGCAACGAGGATGAAGCGATGTCCATTTGACGCTTTGGGCTCGATCATTCCAATCATGTCTATGCCCCACATAGAGAATGGCCAAGGTGAAGTCATGACGTTCAGTGGAGTTGGTGGCACATGCACCTTGTCGGCGTAAATCTGGCACTTGTGACAAGTCTTGGCGTAGTGGAAACAGTCAGCTTCCATGGTTAACCAATAATAGCCCGCCCTTAAGATTTTCTTTGCCATTGCATGCCCATTGGCATGGGTTCCAAAAGATCCCTCGTGGATTTCTTTGATGAGCATGTCCGCTTCATGTTTATCCACACATCTGAGCAGGACCATGTCATAGTTTCTTTTGTAGAGGGTATTTCCACTGAGGAAGAACTGGGATGCCAATCTTCTGAGGGTCCTCTTGTCGGTGTGTGAGACATTTTCTGGATACTCTTGCTCTTCGAGGTATCGCTTGATGTCGTAGAACCAAGGTTTGTCGTCAAGTCCCTCTTCGACTGATGCACATACAACTGGTTTGTCTCTACGATCCATCCTTATGATTGGTGCTTCGTTGTAGGAATTTACTTGGTACATTGATGATAATGTAGCCAAAGCATCTGCCACCTGGTTTTCTTCTCGAGGTATGTGATGGAAGTTGATTTCATCAAAATGCTTAATCAACTCTACAACCCGGGCTCGGTAGGGAATTAAATTGGGATGTTTTGTTTCCCATTCTCCTTTGACTTGATAGATGACTAAGGCTGAGTCACCGTATACTTCAAGGTTTTTGATCCTTAGATCAATTGCTGCTTCGAGGCCTAGGATACATGCTTCATATTCTGCCATGTTATTGGTGCAGTCAAAGCATAACCTTGCTGTGAATGGTTGATATCCATTTCTTGGGGAGATTAAAACTGCTCCGATCCCGTGCCCCATGGCATTTGAGGCGCCGTCGAAAGCGAGCTTCCATCGAGCTTTCGGTTCTGGCCCTTCGTCATCGCTTGTGACCTTTTCGTCATTCAAAGCTACGACATCTTCGTCCGGGAAGTCGAATTGTATGGGCTGATAATCCTCCAATGGTTGGTGAGCAAGGTGCTCGGATAAAATACTCCCTTTGATGGCTTTTTGAGCAACATATTGGATGTCGTACTCAGACAGCAGCATTTGCCAACGGGCTATCTTCCCTGTGATGGCAGGTTTTTCGAAGATGTACTTGATGGGATCCATCTTCGATATCAACCAAGTTGTATGGGTCAACATGTATTGCCTTAGGCGTCGAGCAGCCCATGCTAAAGCACAGCAAGTCTTTTCAAGTGAATTATACCTTGTTTCACCGTCGGTAAACTTCTTGCTTAGGTAGTAGATTGCGTGCTCTTTTCTTCCCGTTTCATCTTGTTGTCCTAACACACAACCCATTGATCCTTCAAGTACGGTTAGGTATAAGATGAGGGGTTTACCCGGAACCGGAGGTACTAAAATTGGTGGTTCTTGCAGGTATTGTTTGATCTTGTCAAACGCCTCTTGGCAATCCTCATTCCAATGAACGGCTTGGTTTTTCCTTAGCAGCTTGAAGATTGGTTCGCAGGTAGCTGTCATGTGTGAGATGAACCTAGCGATGTAGTTCAATCTTCCTAAGAAACCCCAGACTTCTTTCTCGGTATTTGGCGCTGGCATTTCTTGGATGGCCTTTACCTTATCGGGATCCACTTCGATACCTCTTTGGCTGACGATGAAGCCCAATAACTTCCCGGATCTAACGCCAAATGTGCACTTGTTAGGATTTAAGCGCAGCTTGAATTTTCTTAGGCGTTCGAAAAGCTTTTGTAGATGGACTAGATGATCCTCCTCCGTTTGGGATTTGGCAATCATGTCGTCGACGTAGACCTCTATTTCCTTATGGATCATGTCATGGAAAAGAGTCACCATTGCTCTTTGGTATGTTGCCCCGACATTTGTTAATCCGAAAGGCATTACCCTATAGCAGAAAGTCCCCCATGGAGTGATGAATGTAGTTTTCTCCATGTCCTCTGGAGCCATCTTGATTTGGTTATATCCCGAGAAGCCATCCATAAAGGAAAAGACTGAGAATTGGGCTGTGTTGTCCACCAATATGTCGATGTGTGGTAGCGGGAAATCATCCTTTGGGCTTGCTCTATTCAAGTCCCGATAATCCACACACATTCTCACCTTGCCATCCTTCTTCGGAACTGGCACAATGTTGGCAACCCATGTTGGATACTTGGTTACGGCTAAGAAGCCGGCATCAGATTGCTTTTTGACCTCTTCTCTGATCTTGAGAGCCATATCGGGTTGAGTTCTTCTCAATTTCTGCTTCACTCGCGGGCATTCCGGCTTGAGTGGCAGCTTGTGTACAACGATGTTAGGGTCTAAACCCGGCATATCTTGGTATGACCAAGCAAATACGTCCACGTACTCTTGCAGAAGCTTAATCAACTTTCCTTTCACATCCTCGTGCAGGGAGGCTCCTATCTTGACCTCTTTCTTATCCTCTTCGGTCCCCAAGTTGACCTTTTCAACTGATTCTTGGTGAGGTTGTATTACCCTATCCCCTTGATTTGCAAGTCTGGACAGTTCTTTAGGCGGTTCATAATCGTCCTCTTCATCATCTTCCGTTTGATTAATCGGGAAATCGAAGTCATAAGGGATTAAGGCAGTGTTGTTTTTGGAGGGTGGATTTGTAGATCTGCATGAGTATGATTTTTTTTAGGCTTTTTGTAAAAAAAATTTTTAAAACAAATGCAAAAAGGAAAAAAAAGACTCAAATGAACATAAAAGAGTGCTTTTATTCATGATTGTAAATAACTTTTAAAACATGGGGGCCCCACACGACTAATCATTTTCCTTGGGCAGAGCTAAATGATTTTTTTTTTAAAAAAAGTAAAAATAAACAAACATGGTCTATTACTTGATCCTGGTAACGATCTCGGGAATTGCGATAGCCCTCCAATTGTTCAAAGCTTCATCCGAAGCGCAACGGTACACCAAATCAGGCACGTCTTCATCTACGTCTTCAAGTAGAGCCACTTGATCTTCATTGATAAACCCCGCACTGATGAATGTTTCCGAAATAGGGAGGATCCCTTGCTTTGGAGGCTTTGAGAAAGTTTTGGCTGATGGATGATACCCCAACCCGAAGCGATTCTTCTTCTCCGGTATGTCTACTAACTTGCCCCATCCGGTAGGTCGGCTTTCTTCTAGGGCCTCTCTTATTGCCCTCCACGATGACATGGCTGTCCTAGCCTCTTCCTTGGGCTTCGAGCTCAAAGTCACGACATTCGCCACTTCCAAAGACTGGAATGGGACATCCACAGCTTCTTCATCCGTTTCTATATAACGGAAAGATGAGAGATGGCTTACCATCATGTCCTCTTGCCCGGAAACTACAATCATTTGGTTATCAATGATGAACTTCAGTTTCTGGTGCAGAGTAGAGGTAATGGCTCCGGCCGCATGGATCCATGGTCGTCCGAGAAGACAACTGTATGTTGGATTAATATCCATGACTTGGAAGGTTATGGTGAAAACCTTAGGCCCGATTTGGACTGGTAAGTCGATCTCCCCTATGACGGCTCTTCTTGACCCATCGAAAGCTTTTACGACCAAGGCCCTGGGCTTCATTACTGTCCCTTCACATGATAGCTTGAGGAGGGTAGTCTTGGGCATGACATTCAATGATGACCCCGTGTCCACTAACACTCGAGAGAGGATGTGGTCCATGCATTTCACGGAGATATGTAAGGCGCGGTTATGAATGTGCCCCTCGTCGGGTAGCTCATCGCCATTGAAACCCAAGTACCTACTTGAGGTAATATTTCCGACTATCCCGTCGAATTGGTCCACAGGAATGTCCTTGGTGACATGTGCCTCACTGAGGATCCGCAGCAGTGCTTCTCGGTGTGCTTCCGAGCTTAGTAGTAAGGATAGCATGGAGATCTTGGAGGGAGTTTGACCTAGCTGGTCAATGATTTTATACTCGCTCTTTTGGATTATCCTTAGGAACTCTTCGGCCTCTTTTTGTGGGGTTGTCTTTTGAGAAGGCCCCGCTTGGTTCCCTTCTTCCTCTACGCTCTTTTCTTTGAGCGGCTCTTTTGGTAGTACGGCTGGCGTCTTCCCGAGTTCTTTCGGAGCGAAGACTCTACCACTTCTGGTTATTCCTCCAACACCGGTAATGTTAGTGATGCTGGGCTCAATCTTGGCTAGTGGTTTTCCTTCCACATAGGCCACAGGTTGGTAATTCCATGGTACCCTCTTCGTGCTTTCAAAAGAGAAGGGTGCAGGTACGTGGAATGTTATGGTTTGTATAGGCATTGGTACCTCTCTCCTTTGGTATGGGATTTCGAGAGGTTTTGGGCCGTTAGACTCTAAGGTAGCAACATCCGTGCCATCCTTTATATAGCCAATTTGGATCCAACCTTGGTCCATTAGCTCTTGAAGACAACTCTTTAACTTTTCGCACTCGTTCGGGTCGACTTTGCAGGCTTCACAGTTGGCGTGCATTTCCTCGAACAAACCAAAACCGCATTTACAGAGGGACCCGCATGCCCTGGTAATGGGTTATTTTTTACATTGGGGTTTTCCTCTTTGAAGGACAACAACTTCTTGTCAATAAGGTCCTGAACCTTGTGTTTGAAGACTCTACAGTTCTCGACATTGTGCCCCACGGTTCCTGCGTGGTAGTCACATTTGGCATTTGTGTCGTACCAATGTGGATATGGTGGCGACATTGGTGGTAGTAGTCTTGGCTCGACCATACCCTTTTGGATTAGATATGGCAAGATTTGACCATAAGGCATAGGTACCAGATCAAACTGCCTATTATAATAACTGTTCCTCGGGCCCGCTTGATTCCTTGATGGGTACCCGCCTTGTTGTTGTTGCTGATTTTGAGGCAACACTACCGGTTGTCGAGGTGGAGTTGCGGGAATCACTTGAGGTGAGTAACGCCCTTGAGCCGTTGCTGCTGCCACATAAGGATAGTGGTAGTGAGGCATTTGATTTGGTGGTGGGCAAGATGGTCCCACTAGAACAGCATTTGTCTCCCCCTCTTTCTTTTTGTGAAAGTTGCTGGGGGGTTTTCTAGCTCCACTTTGAGCTTCTAGAGAGCCTTGGATTTTTCCCCTTTTTACTCCGTCCTCTATTCTTTCACCAACCATGACTAGATCGGAGAAACCGGCAGACGTGCTTCCAATCATCTTGTCGTAATATGGGCCTTGAAGTGTGCCCATAAAGGTGTCGACAAGCTCCCTTTCCAATAATGGTGGTTGTACACGAGAAGCTAGTTCTCTCCACCGGTGCGCGTGCTCCTTGAAGGACTCGTTGCTTCTTTGTAGGAGGTTTTGTAGTTGCATCCCATTTGGAGCCATGTCCAAATTATATTTGTATTGCTTTAGGAAGGCATCGGCTAGATCCTTCCAAGTTTGGACATGGGTACGCTCGAGCTGCATGTACCAATCCAAGGACGCTCCGCTTAAACTATCTTGAAACACATGCACCATGAGTTTCTCGTTCATTGCGTAAGCTGCCATCTTCCTACAGAACATCCGTAGATGGTTCCGAGGGCATTGAATTCCTTTGTACTTCTCGAAGTCCGGTGCTTTGAACTTCGGAGGGATTACCACCTCGGGCACTAGGCACATATCCAAAGCGTTGTGGGCGCCGTATGAACTGAATCCTTCGACAGCTTTCAACCTTTCTTCCAAAACTCGATACATTTGGGTGGTATCATTGTCTTGGTGGGTGGTGTCGGGAGCAGATTGTCTTAGCTGATTATTTTCCACATCATGGGGAATCACCTCATGCTGAGTAGTGGAAGCTCTTTGAGGACGACGCTCTTCATTCCTTACGGGGATTGTGAGCGGTGGTGGAGGTGGTCCTTGGCCCTCATTTTCGAATGGTGGGGTATAATCCACAGGTAAACCGTAAAGAGGCCATTGCACATTGGCCGCCTCCGTTGTTGGGCGAGGGTTACTTTCTCGTGCTGATAGAGCTTGCATTAACTCTAGCATTTGATCCATCTTCCCCTTCATTCCATCAACCTCTTCTCTCAAAGCCGCTTGAGTTTGTTCCAAATTGTCCATGATCCTTTGTTTGTTAGCTCGTGTTCCGTACGAGTGTTGGAGATCTGGTTCTTGGACCGAGGACTTTCGGGGTTTTCGGGCTATGATTGCTTTGAACTGTTTTTAGGGAAATGAATGAGTTGTTTTTTTTTTAAAATAATGCATGAAGATGCATGTGGATGTATGTATGCGATGAGTATGCAAAATATGCGTTTGTTTTTTTTTATTTTGCTTTATGGAGGAGTTTAAAGGTGCACAATTAATATTAGCAATTTGAAATATTAAAGACCGGGAAATTGATTATGCTTCAAAATATATTTGATTAAATAACATTTGTTTACAAAGCGTAACTAATGCTATTACAAATCAAATAGCCGCTCGTTTCTCGGCTTTGTTCATCTATGGTGTCCTTGCAGAACTTCATAAACTTCTGGATCTCCAAAGGGATGACAAAGTAGGGCATAACCATCTCGGCCTCCGCTAGCCTCTTTGGAAGTTGGGTGATTACCAAATTTGAGAATGCAACCAATTTAGTGAAATCCTCACTTAATCGGGTGGCGTCTTGCCATACATACTCAATCACTTCCTTGCGCTGGTCTAGCTTGACCCTTGCACTTCTAATTTCATCATGTAGTTGTGCAATGTGGTCCTCGTGAGCTCTTGCAATCTTGTCGAAGTACTCTTCGAATTTCTTGATGTCTTCTTCGAGACGATTGCACTTTAGCCTCCCTTGATGAGAAAGACTCTCATGTCTTTGCCGTTGGACGCGTTCGGCTTGAAGCTGCTCTTTGTAGTCTTTAACTGCTTCTTGGAGCTGTTGATTTTTCTCTTGAAATTTCAACCTCCATTTCCGTTGAGCTTCGATGGCTAGTTCGCCGAATTTCTTGAGCTCTTGGTTGGAATGTAAGATTCTTTCCAATTCTTCGTCCTTGGCCACAAGGTTGGCATCCGCACTAACCAAGCCCCCTCCTATCCAATCTCTCTTCCCTTCGGAGATTCTTAGCCGTTTTTGGCACACTAGGAGAGAATTTGATATTTCATCACGGTCTCTCTTCGTCCTAGTGACTTCTCCTAAAGCTTGGAGGTGCTTTAATTCTAAGTCTCCATTTTTGTTTTGGAGTTCTTGAATTTTAGCTTTGAGTTCCTCCACTTCTTTGTTGGGAATGGTTGCAATAGGTTTAAGTGTAGGAGATTTTGGAGGGCTTATGACCACAAAGGGTAGCTTGATTGCTTTGACCCTCTCCTTCACCCACTGAGTATAAAGGGGTTTGGCGACACAGTTTCTCTTGCCGACCCTTCCTTTGCGCACTTGGCTCCATGCCCCCCGGATTCTCTCTAGCAATGCCGGGTCTTGATCGCCTTCCCTTAAGTAGAAAGCTTCCAACAAAAGGTCATTAGGTTTATCCTCCATTGAGAAACCTAGTTGTCGGAGAGAGAGGACCGGATTGTAATTAATACATCCCTTAGTACCAATGAGGGGTACGTTAGGGAAGTCCCCGCAACTGAGGATAATTTCTGGGTCCTCTAAGTTTGGTGAAAACCAATGGATGTCCTTCTCGGCGAGGGTTGTCATCCGTTGCGACCATTTAAGCTTGGCCCGGTTTTCCACAAAGTCTCGGTTTCTTGGCAAGTGGGACATCATCCAAATTTGCACCACGGGAGTGCAACAAGTAATTTTGCGTCCCCTTGCTTGTTCATGCCTAGAGTAGAGGGTATGATAAAAATCCGCCAAGATTGTGGGAACCGGATTTTTAGTCATAAATACCTCTAGAGCCGGAAGTCTACGAAATCATCCATGTTGGGGAATAAAACAATTCCGTAGACTAAGAGGGCTAAGATGGCATTGAATGTCCTTCCCTCTTTGTTGGCTAACATTTCCCGAGCTTTGGCTTCCAAAAACTTTCTTGAAAATCCCTTAAGGTTCCCTCCAACTTCCAAGTTAGATGCCATTTCTTGGGTGTCGAGGTATAAGGATTCGGCGATGGCTTCAAATGTGGGATCCTTTCCCGGACCGAGATAGAGTTCATGACCCTTCATGCTACAACCCAAAATCTTCTCAAACTCTTCCAAAGTTGGCGCTAGTTGGAAGTCTTGAAATGTGAAGCACCGTAGAGGTGGGTCGAAGAATTGCGCCAAAGTGGTTAAGGCCGTTGAATCTATTCTCACGGGTAGGAGATCAAGGATTAGCCCATAGCTTGCCTCGAAAATGTTCTTGTTGACCGAAGAGAGCCTCTTGCTTAGAGCTAATAAACTTTCCACCCTAGGAGCTTTAATTTTGAAGGCGAGCGTATTTTTGTTCCCGGAATCCATATTTCTTTTTGCTAATATTTGTTTGTTCTTTTTAAACTCCTATAAAGCAAAATGATGCGAAAATTACTTTCATGAATGCAAATGATATGCAAGGGTATGGTTTATGAAGGTTCGGAACTTCCCCCCATCCTCACATGTAGGCTCTAAATGGTGAAATCCCCTAAGAAGAGGTCCTTAGATTCATAGACCTCACATGGAATTAGGGTTGTCTATGGACATACGTCGACATGACTTCAATTAATTCCACGTGAAAATCTCATCTAAGCGGGGTTGGGCATCCTACCTCACGGACATACGTCAACGCGGGCTTCCGCACACAACCTCCTTCTAACTTAGTTTTTTTCTCAAGCTCGGGTAGAGAGCCTCACACGTCCGGCATTAACCCAAACAATGTGGAGTAACATCACTCAAGTAACCCCCACATTTGATATATATATGATATGAATATAAAGCAAAATAAAGCAAATATAAACATAAAGCATAAATATGACATGTATGAATAAAATAATAAGCATGGCGCGCGAAGAAAATAAAAACAATTGGCTTAAAAGCCAAATAGGTTAGGCTTGACTCGCTAGTGGGAAAAGGGTCCCCAGTGAAGTCGCCAGCTGTGCGCACCTCGTTTTTTTCCTGAGAAATAGACGCGCAAATCCTCCGAGGTCGTTCGTAAACGCTCGGAGGGCCTTTGTGAAGCCGCCACCAAAGTTTTTGTGTAAAGGGAACGTTGATAAACCCTTAAGTTTTTTTTTTATGTTTAAAGGGAAACGATAATAAAACCCTTTGACGATGAGGAAAGGATGGTCATCGCAACCATTGTAGGGTTCGGGAGTCGATTACGCAAGGGGAAGGTATTAGCACCCCTCACGTCCGTTGTACTCAACGGGAACCTTCTATTTGGCTAAAGCTTGAATTGTTTTTAAATGTTTTGCGCGCATGCTTATCCATGTCAAAAGAAAATATACTAAAAGGGGGGGAAAGAGATAAAAACAAACGAAAGAAAAGAAAAAAAAGTTTTTATTATTGCGCTTGACAAGATGTCGATCTTGCTCCTACGTATCTCCCGGTAGTCGGAGAATTCAAAGCGTACGTAGTTCTTTGGTAGAAAAACGTACATGTGTTGGTTAATTTTAAATGGACAATGTTTTAACCGAATTCTTGCGATTAAAACGTAGCTTGTATGCTCGCGCTTGGGAGACTTATTAAGCGTTTGTTCACGAATCGCACTAGAATTGTTAAAAGGTACGTCCGTTAGGGTAAAAGGGTTCGAATTGGTCGCTATGGGACCAAGAGAGGTGCAATGGACTCAAACGAGTCAATCATTGACCGAGTGGACTCCAACGAGTCGAGGGATTGTTCGATTGATCCACTGAGATCAAGAACGGGTACAATGGACTCGGACGAGTCGAACATTGACCGAGTGACTCAAACGAGTCGAGGGATCGAATCTAGTGGCCACGGGGGACCAAAAGGTTCGGATTGACCACAAGGGGCCAAGATTTGGTTTGGTTATGGTTGGATACATTTGAAAAAAGGGAATGACGATTGTTCGAACGACGAGACATACGTCACGCATTTGTACAATCGGGGCGATGGAGAGACATACGTCACACCATCCCTTTTTCATTCAAGTTTTTGGGTAGAATTCTTTTAGAAATCCCAAGGTATATCAAAACATTTGGTTTGAAAACCCAAAATGGGAAGATTTAGCAATTTTGCTAGAAAACGCACAAGTTCGGCTCGTTTGCGAATTGTTTTGAAAAACGAACGCATTTGGCGTATGTTCATGTTTGAGTTTTGAACATCATGAACAATATTTATTGTTCAAGTTTTGATTGAAATGATGAACATAGCTTGTTTGTTCATGTTGTTTTGAAAGTTTAGGAACATAACTTGTTTTGCAAGTTATCCACAAAAGGTCATACGAACTTGTGAATTTGCCAAGATTGTGCAAAATCCTTGTCATGGTTTGAAAAACATGGGTTTAAAAACTCTTAGGTTCTGAGCTCTTGGGCTAGAACCTCAAAAATGGGCCATTTGGACACCTAAACTCAGATTCTGAGTTCTGTCATGGTCGCTCTGCGACCATGACTTCGCACTGCGAAGTATGCGAAAAATTGAGTTCAGAAGCTGTTTCTGAACTTTTGTTCAGAAACAACTTCTGAACACATTCAGGACCTTTTAGGTGGGTGAAAAACTTTGAGTTTTTGGGATGAAAAAGGCTGGACAAAACAGTTTTGATGTTTTGAAAACCTTGGGATTTCTTTGAAATTCAAAAGGGGTTTTTTAGAACCAAGAGGTTTTGAACCAAAATTGCTATGCAAACACAATTGTAAATGCAAGATAAAAGCTTGGAAACTTACAGAGATCCTTAGCAAAGCTCCAGCTGCAATGGATTTGAATTGATTGAGGGTTCTTGCAAAAGGTTTTGAATGTTGGTAATGGTTTTGAACTTTGTAATGCTTTGTGTTTGATTGGTTTTTTTCTGGTTGTTTGTGAGTGTTTGTAAGCTGGAATGAGTAGTGTATAATGCTCTTGAATGCTGTTATGTGTTTTTTCTTTACCTTGGGCATTGCCTTCAATTTATAGGCCAAAACCAAATCTATTTCATCATTAGAAAATCCCAAAATCCAGCTGATTGTGGGCTACGATCAGGCTGAATCCCTTTGCATTAAATGCTAATGGATAGATGCAACCTTGCCTTGTGCCAAGGGGCAAGACCCAGCCTAATTTCAGCCACAAATTCAAAGGTTTTAGGATAATAATGATGATGAAATAGGGCTGAATTGCAATTGGCCAAGCTTGGGGATCAATCCTTGCAATCTCAATGGTTGATCAATAAAAACGTGCACTGTGATGTGCAGAGATTGGGGGATGTAAAAGGCTACAATTGGCTGGTGTGAGAGGGTGAAAAGCTGCTGCAAAACAGAGTAGGCACTCATGGCTTTTTCAAGTGAAAAATCCAGCTGGTTTGACTGGTTTTGGGGGGAGCAAGCAGGAGGAAAGTCATCAAGCAGGTGGCTGGCAACCTTGTGGTGGTTAACAGGTCACTTGGGAGGGACAAGAGCTGCCCAAGGGCAAGCCCACTTGCTTGTCACATGCTAGGTTGGAAGAAAAAACTTCCAACCTTGGCATTAATGGCAAGTCTCTCAATTCTGGTTTTGCTTGGCCCAAATAGCCATGAATGCTGATTAAAATAAATATGGAAATGATATGCAACAAAATCTGGAATTAAATCAAAAACACCAAAAATCTGCAGAAAAATCGCAGACTTCGCAGTGCGAAGTCCTCAATTTTGAAATGTTGACTTTTCTGTTGACTTTTGTTGACTTTGACTTTTTCTCCCTCTTTGATTTTTTTTGATTTTTTTGTTTTAAAAGGCTTAGGACAAAATTGGGGTACTACAGAAAGTACTTGACTATAGGTTTTCTTCCTTTCCACAATTCATACAAAGTAGAAGTAGTTCCCTATTTTAGAGTAACTCTATTGTGAATATAGCAAGCAGTATTCATAGCTTCTGCCCAGAACATATAAGGTAGCTTCTTAGCATGTAACATAACTCTAGCTGATTCTGCTAAGGTTTTGTTCTTCCTCTCAACTATACCATTTTGCTGAGGTGTTATAGGTGCTGAAAACTCATGCTTAATCCCTTCAGATGCACAGAACTCAGAAAACTTCTTGTTCTCAAATTCCTTCCCATGATCACTTCTGATTCTGATGATGACACAGTCCTTCTCTCTTTGTAACTGAGTGCACATGTCTCTAAATACCTCAAAAGTATCTGATTTTTCTCTAACAAAGCTTACCCAAGTAAATCTTGAAAAATCATCAACCACCACAAAAGCATACCTTTTTCCTCCAATGCTCTCAACATGCATAGGTCCCATTAAATCCATATGTAACAGTTCAAGAACTTTAGTTGTTACATGGTGTTCTAATTTGGGATGAGACTTTCTTGTTTGTTTTCCAATTTGACATTCACCACAAACACTGTCCTCATTAATCTTCAGATTAGGTAGACCTCTGATAGCTTCAGTATTCAAGATTTTCTTCATGCCTTTCAGATGCAAGTGACCCAATTTCTGGTGCCAGAGTCTGACTTCTTCTTCTGAGCTTATGAGACAGGTGGACAAGCTTCTTTCTTCATCAGACACCCACAAATAACAGTTGTCCTTTGATCTGCAGCCCCTCATCAGAACCTCACCTTCTTTTCCAGTTACCAAACATTTTTCCTTGTTGAAATTCACTTTCAAGTCTTGATCACACACCTGGCTTATACTGATCAGATTTCAAGTCAACCCTTTCACTAATAGAACATTATCTAGTCTTGGTAATCCATCACTGATTAAGTCTCCAATACCCAGAATCTCTCCTTTTGCCCCATCTCCAAAAGTTACATAGCTGCTGGAATATGGCTTCAAATTACTCAAAAGCTTCTTCACACCAGTCATGTGTCTGGAACAACCACTATCAAAGTACCAATCTTCCTTAGAGGTGGCTCTCAAAGATGTATGAGCTATGAGGCCAACAGTATTACCTTTGGGTTTCCACACCTTCTGAACATTGATTCTGGTTGCAGCAGGTTCCACTTTTCTGTACTGAAAATGCTCAGGATAACCATATAACTTGAAGCATAATGGTTTAATGTGCCCCTTCCTTCCACAATGATGAGAAACCCATGGATGATTTCTCTTCTTTCTGTTAAACTTTTGAGGTTGCTTTCAAGGTTTCATCTTAGATGTGCCTATCATAGGATCATAAGTTTCAGCAGCAGGAACAAACCTTTTAGCAGGATTCTTTTGTTTGAGGTTCAGACTCTCATCTACAAATCCAATGCCATTCTGTTTCCCTTGTTTCTGATTCTCCAATATCTCCTCTAGCACATCAGTAGCAGTATTCATTATTCTGACCTGCTTTTTCATGTTCTAAAGCTGGGAATTTAGTTGGCTCACTTCATCTTTGAGATTAGAATTTTGTACTAAGAGCTCACTCTTCTCATCCTGCAGTTGGCTGATTCTCTTCTTCTGATCCACAAGTTGCTTGCAAACTTCTACACTTTTGATGTATAGGCTTCTGTAGTTGTTAGCCAGTTCTTCATATGATGATTTTTCAATTCTGGCTTCAGACACTGATGAAACTTCAGACTCTGAGTCAGACTCTGATAATGTCTCAGACTCTAAAAATGTTTCACATTTTGAAAGAGCTTCTGAGGCATTAACCTTAACATCAGACTTGTCTCTTCCAGTTAGGGCAAACACATACTTAGCAGATTCACTCTCTACTTCTTTTTCTGAGTCTTCATCTGACCAGGAAACAACTAAGCTCTTCTTCTGCTTCTTAAGATATGTAGGACATTCTGACTTGATATGTCCATAACCTTCACACTCAAATCACTGAACACCCTTTGCTTGATTGCTCTTCTCATCAGTCTTGGCCTTCTTCACATCACTTTGTTGCTTGCTGTTGTTAAATCTGAAGTTCTGACCTTTGGACTTGTATCTTCTGTCAACATGCTTCAGAATCTTATTAAACTGTCTCCCCAGCAACACAAGTGCTTCTGATAAGCCTTCATCATCCTCATCAATCTCTTGTTGATCCTCAACTTCAGTATTAACAGCAAAAGCAATTCATTTCCCTTTCTTCTCAGCCTGTTTACAGAAAGCTGTTTCAAAATCAGCAAGGATCCAATTAACTCCTCAACCTTCATAGTGGAGATGTCATGAGCTTCCTCAATAGCTGTTACTTTCATGTCAAATCTTCTAGGAAGTGACCTGAGTATTTTTCTAACAATCTTCTCATCAGACATCTTCTCTCCAAGAGATTCAAAAGAATTAGCCATATCCAGGACATTCATATAGAAATCTTGAATACTCTCATCCTCCAACATCTTCAAATTTTCAAATTTAGTGGTGAGTAATTGAAGTCTAGATAGCTTAACCTTTGAAGTTCCTTCATGAGTGGTCTTGAGTATCTCCCAGGCATCCTTGGCTATGATACACTGCTTGATCAGTCTGAACATGTTCTTGTCCACTCCATTGAATAATGCATTCAAGGCTTTGGAGTTTCCAAGAGCCAAATCATCTTCAGCCTTTGTCCATTCTTCCTCTGGTTTCAGCACTTCAGTCTTATTTCCATCTTTGTCCAACACAACTGGATGATCCCAACCTTTTAGCACAGCTTTCCAGGTCCTGCTGTCTATGGATTTCAGGAATGCACACATATGAGACTTCCAGTATTCATAATTGGTCTCGTCCAACAAAGGTGGCCTGTTAACATATCCTCCTTCCTTGTCCATTCTTGCCAGAAAAGTCTTCCCCGGAGCTCACGCAATAACAGGCAGGGTAACTGCTCTGATGCCAATTGAGATTCTGGCAGGTACTGATCAGGAACGAAAAATAGAGTATAATGAATGTAAAACAGAGCACAAACAAATAGGTTCAGAAGCAGCAATAAACAGTGCAGAAAGTAAAGAACACAAAGTATTTGTTAACCCAGTTCGGTGATAAACAACACCTACGTCTGGAGGATACCAATCTAGGAAGGAAATCCACTATGAGGAATTAACTCAAAGACTCAGACACAGACCCCCTATTCCCAGCCTTAGCAATCAATCTCCACTAATCTAGACTTCTAC
The DNA here is from genome assembly GCA_018208015.1 of Medicago ruthenica. NCBI lineage: Eukaryota > Viridiplantae > Streptophyta > Magnoliopsida > Fabales > Fabaceae > Medicago > Medicago ruthenica. Next base: position 33,810,997 of record CM031374.1, on the reverse strand, counting down.
TCAGGAACACCACCTAAGTATAAGACACTACTTACTTCCCAATTATGTAACCACAACCCAGTGATTAGCAACTTCTGAATAAAACCAAGTATGATGAAGACACTCTTCAACACAACACAGACATCATTCGTACTTAAAAGCTTAGAATGATTTACAACTCAAAAACAATCTAAACCAACTCAGATGAGTGGTGTACAATCAAAGCCTAAGCTTACAAACTCAAAAACTCTTAAAAACTCTAAGACTTAAATTTCTGGTTTTTAATTAACTGATCTTCAATGCAGCAGCATGTCTTCTTATATAGTCTTTAGGAGGCACACATAATTCTAAATCATATCTTCTTCAAAATACAATACTGAAATTCTTTGAAGCTCAAAAAGGAAACATATATTTCTGAATCATATAATGCAAAGATCCCTTTGAAATATATTCATTCATAAACACGAAGCCAATCTTCACCAAGATCTTCACCAAAATTATCAGCTTTCTAGAAAACAAATGCCTGGATAGTTCTTCAGTAAATCTTCAAAAGATACGCACATAATTAATGCAGAAAAAATCAGCTTCTGAAAATCAGCTTCTGAAGTTCAGCTTATGAAGGTCAACGCCAGTCAATGTTTGAACAGTGCGTCTGAAGCCCGGTCCTGCGTCTGATGAACAGTACCAGCGTCTGAAGGTCATTCCTGCGTCTAAAGGTCATTTCAGCTTCTGATACTTCTTAAAACCAATTTCCAGCTTCTGAAGACTTAAATTAACATCTGAGGACGCTTGCTTGCACACATTGATTTTACCAAACATGCAGCCAACACATAGATACTCAACAGTATATATACTATACAAAGAGATATGACAAAGTAGTCAACAGATATCAGAAAGTGATCATAGACTTCCCCTCAATCACTAAGTATAATATTATGTATATGATAAGTATATGATAAGAGACATATGGCGATCCTAGTCTTCCCTTGATCGCAAGTTATGTAGAGACTGACGGCGATCGTAGGTTTCCCGAGATTGCCAAGAGTTAGTGCATGGCGACCCTAGGTTTCCCTGAGGTTGCCAACAGTAGGTTGGGTGGAGCTCACTAAGACATTATGTCTCATCCCAATCCTTCTGGTGCAGGTTTACAGGTAAGCAAGAGGTTCGAGATGAAGTTCTTCATGGAGACGCTGGATGGAGTGCAGTTGCTCGTCATGTACAAGCTCAGAAGTTTATCGGCATATGTTTAAGTATTTGTAAATGGTATTTGGATAATTGTATAAACGAGCCAATTTGTACTCATTCAGTTGTAGTATTATTATTATTGAAAATTTTAATGTATCCAGTATCAGTATAATGTTCATGCTAATATTCTAGATAAAATTAGTATGGGTGTTACAATTGGTATCAGAGCAGGTCGATTCAGACCGTGCCTTGGGTCATTAAAGATTCAATAAATGTAGTGGGACCATTGGGTTCCGGATATTGTTCTAAATGTCACATCTAGTTGAGCCTGATCAACTCAATCTAGTATATGACAGTTAGGACAAATGTCTGAGATCTGAATGCGACCGTGGAGGAATGAAGTGTATGAAGGGCGAAGATTAAGGCGTCAGATTTTTTAAGACAGAATTGGCGAAGAAGTATTCAATGCCAAAGGGTGGCCATCAAACCGTAAAATAACTAAGCCCGTTAATGGCAAAGTTCCAGGAACATAAGAGATGTTTAAGAGTAAGGTGACGTACCTTAACCCAGTTGGACCCTTCGTGGAGCAATGCCTCATCTGTGGAAGGATAAGGAATTACGGAATGATTTGGAACTTTAACGGGAACCTTAGTTTGAATAGTTAAAGTGAGGTGTAAATTAAAGTAATGATTCCGGGTGCAGAGTTAAAGAATTTCAGTCCCAGAATTGAGAATTATGAAGAGAAGATGGTATGCAACCTAGGAACCAAAATGGATGAGTAAGTAGTAATGATAAGATCTGTTGCAGATCGAAGTGTGTTTTGGACGTGTTCTTATTGACAAGAATATTGGAAAGTAAGCTAAGCTCAACGGGAATTTTTACACAGAGAAAAAAAGAGTGGATCAGACTACCTTCCTTTATTTTGAGTCATCGAGATGTTTTGTATGAGAAATGCAAGCTTAGCGACAAGTGAAGGAGACCCCCAGAAAAGGGGAAAGAGATGATATGCAAATTTTCAACAGAATCGAGGAAAAAGGATAGTTTCCTTTTTGATACATATGCTCGATTCCGGTTTAATCCTTGATTCCAGTATGTTTTTATAGTTTTTAATGAGTCCCTGGTATGTTTCAAAGGTCACTGGAACGTTGGGTACCAAGATTTTGAAGTTAAAACACGATTTCAGGATTCTGAGTTCTGCTACGATCGCAGAGCGACCAGGACTTAGCTCTGCGAAGCTTCAGACTCAGAAAGTGCTTCTGACTTACTTCGCCTAGCCATTTCCAAGAGTTAGCTCTACGAAGCTTCGAACTCTGGTTTCGCAGAGCGAAGCTAAGGATCGCAAAGCGAAGTGATCCAGAGTGGCTTTTTATTAACAAACAATAGTACCGTGACAATGATCTTTGATATGCTTGGGATAGAGATAATCATAAACTTTCAAGGATTAGTCTAGGATAAACATATGTATCATACAAAGTGATGGGTAATTTTATCCACAGGATTTCAGGTACATATTTTGGATTGTTCGAACTATATGAAGAATTATTCAGAATAAGATCAGGATTTAAATTGTGAATACAGTAACAAGATACTGGAAGATTATTCAGATGTTAAGATCAGTTAGCCGAGTACTCGGAGAGATGTAACCTATGATTGAGTTTACAAAGGGACCAGTAAGAGCTTGAATTTGTTTTAGACGGTTTGTTCTTGAAGAAACTTGAAAAGTAACCTAATGGACATGATAGAGTCGTGGAGACCGAAGTTGTCTCGGGAAAGATTATGAGTATGAAATCCTTACGGATAAGAATAAAAGGGAATGTAAACGAGACACAAACCATCAGTGGGTTCAGTATATAAAGATGTGAATCTGGAAGGGTATTCAAGAAAATCAATTTACAAAACAAGTACATTGTTTACGTCTAAAGGAAAACACAAAGTCAGGAGATGACCAGTCAATAAGGTAAGTAGTTTTCGACGTGATGCATGGTATGAAGTTGACCCTTGTTATTAGTATAAGGACTTCGAAGAAGGATTACCACACCTGGATAAGCAGGTAGTCTAGGTCATAAGTGAAGCAACGAGCCGTAAAATGGTTCTTCTATGGTAACTACAAAGTATAATGCGTAAGATTGGTCAAGAGAATTTATATGATAATAGTGGTGTATTACTCCTATTCCAAAGTGAATTGTTTAAAATCAAAGTTGCACAGCGGAGAAGTAATTTAAGAATGAGTTAATGAACAAGTCTAAGCTGAAGTTTAGAGGACAAGGATGCTTGTGAGATCCTTGCCAGATGAATTGTAATAAAGGTATACAATACTCAGTTCTCAGAACACAGAATAACGATAAGCGGTGACGACTCGAACTTATTGTAAGTTTTAACTGGAAATCTTAAAGGTTAAGTTGAGGGATACTTCCAACCTCGAAGTTTATGAGGAATGGAATCAAAACTGTTTATGAATATGTGGTAAGAAATAAGAAGGATGTGTTTTATCACGTTAAGTCTTAAGCAATGGAAGTCACCACTAGTACGGTAACCTAGCTATTTTAGCTCAGTAACTTCAAGTGGACTTGAAGAGTAAGTTTAGCCAAAAGAGAATTAAGCATGAGACAACAGCAGTACATGTTGCACCTGCAAGATGATAATTTTGAATTTGAAGCATTGATCAGAAACGACAATACATTGACATGTAAGTTTATTCCACATTGTACCCATGTTATGTTAACATGTCGCATGTACCAGGTTATGTTTAGTAATGTATACTTATCAGGCAGTGTTTATGCTACTCAGACAGTAGTGTAACATTTTTTTTCAGTTATGAGACATGTATCAGTAACCGTTGTACGCGGTCAGTGATGTTTAAGTGGGAAGGTATTAATTAGAACAGGTTTGTTGATACCGAACACGTTTTAGCTAAAGAGTTCGGAAAATTTGAACACGATGTTCAGAAATGAGAAATAAGTTTATGATGCCGATGATATGTAACCATAATTTACGTTACGGTTTGATGTATACTCAAGGAATAAACATGAGTCAAGAATAAGAAGAAGAACTCCAACTGATGTGGTATTGTCTCAAATATGTTTAGATCAAGAATGATGTCCCGTTAGTCAGACAAGGATGATGTGACGTACTATGTACCCGATGGTAGTGTACACGTACTCGACCATATATGTAGATTAAGTGCTATGAATTGTATTATGTGATAATATGTGAGACGGCTTATACCACTCATCACTTGGACTAAACTCCTATGAGTTTTGGATTTATCGGTGTAGAAAATATTTACGCTACAGCTAGAATTCGAGATAAGATAGGTGACGTCGTGGACTAATTGAAGTGGAACACGAGTAATCTGTAAATTCCGCGAGCTCTTGAGAATTCCATAGTGGAAGTAATGATTATGATTGGGATAAGTAGCACATCGAGATGTCGAAAAGAAAGGAACAGGTGCTAGAGGTGAAACCTCCTGCTTATACTTGGAAAAACATATGAAGTTGGAATAGTCCTAGCATTGTATACGTATACACGACATCAGATGCTTTCCAGTGTAGAACAATTTGTTTTTATGGAGTATGAAATAATTACATATGAAAGATACCGTCATACGAGACGAAAAATAAGGATAAGAATTCATGGGAATTAGTGGTGGTGCATTAGACCTCTAAAGGAGTGGAAATGTTAAGGAAGATGAGATCGACCCAATGTCGTCAGAGTAAGATTACGCGGACTATGAAGGAAACTTATGAAGTTCAGTATGAGTGTCTAGGAATTAATAACTTCAAATTGAATTTGCAAGAAGCGCATGAACAAGAGGCATAGTCAAGTGAGTCGGGTAAATTGGTTCAGACAACCGCACACCCTGCTACGTAAGAATTATGTAATGTATATCAGGCCTTTCAATTGAGGGAAAGAGTGTCGAGTATTTTCGACTTATAGAATTGGAATTTCGATAAGCAAGTTAAGTGGAGAATTGGCTAGTAGAGAAAGAAATGTGAAAGGTATATCCATATATGTATATGATTTCAGGAGGATTCTAAATTTCGAGGACGAAATTTCTTTAAGGGGGGTAGATTGTAATATCCCGCTTAGACGTAACTTTTATCAGTATCAGAGGAATTAAGATTAAGTAAGGGCAAAATTGTAAATCGGGATGGAAAGGCTTTATATGGGAGAGGCCAAGATATTTTCATTTCATTTTTTCTCCTCTCCACTCTCTCACTATAAAGCTGACTTCTCTCCCTCCCTCTCTCTAAGTCTCATGCCCATCCTCATCTTTCCATCATCTATTAATTTTCATTCCAAAACTCTTGGAGCATAAGCAAGCTCTTTTGGGAAAAGTTAGAACAAGAGGAAGTTAAGGAGGAATCAAGGAAGGAAAGAAAGATTCAAGCTAGGGTTGGACAAGCTTGGCAAAGGATCAGAATCACAACAATTGCTAGGTGAGCTCTTTAGGGTTTTAGAACCCACTTTGAGTGAGTTGGGTGTGATTTATGATTTAAGCAAAGTTTAGAGATTTTGTGCCTTAATCCCTTTGCTTGCCAATTCCTTGTTAATTTATGTTTTAATCCGTTAATTTGCATTAGAAAATCATTCCTCATGCAGTTGGGAAGCTTGGGTAAGCTTGGATAAGTTAAAATGGTTGAAAAATCACGTTTTGAACCTTTTTCTGTCATGTCATGGTGGCTCTGCGAAGTTGGACTTTGCTCTGCGAAGTTGAGTCTAAACCACTTCGCTTAGACTTAGCTCTGCAAAGTAGACTTTGCTCTGCTAAGTTGACAACATTTGTTCTTTTGACTCTTTTATAAATGTACCAACTGCCTGAGTCACATGTACAGCATTGAAAACCATATTTTTCTCAAGGAACACTATTTTAACATATCCTAAAGGCTTCCAACAAATGAGAGTATAAGTAAACAAGGACTAGGCAAAGCATTAGGGGTACAAAGGGTAAAGGTAAGAGGAACAGGAAATTAAGTAAGTGGGATAGTCAGTCCCTAAGTACGACATATGATAACGATATGTCTAAATCCTTTGATAGGAAAGCAAGATTTAAGTGTACATAATTAAGTGTATGAAAGTACAAGGAATGTTTCAACATTCAAGCTTCAGATAAGCTTAAGGGTTTGGATTTCCAAACAAGTAAGTGGCTTATGAGAACGATAAGCCTAAAACCTTATCATAGGTTGAGTACTACATGATTAAATACTTGATGAATGCATTAGATATGCATAAGAATAGAGTTGTGTATCAGATATACATAAGAGTAATAAGTCAAGACTTATATAATAAAGTTTATACGTGTTCAGTAGACTTCGGATTATGCCGGATGGGATTTCTCCGAAAGGGCTATCCACACGTAAGTTCTTAAAAATAATAAGAACAAGTTAATTAAATGACTTTATGTGTCTCCAGTGTCCTCGCTAGTTAGAGCACGGGGGTTCCAGCAAGCTAGAACGGTGTAGTTACCATCCGTGAGGATAGCCACACATGAGAGTTAATTAAAGATTATATTGTGTCTCCAGTGTTCTCGCTAGTTAGAGCACGGGGGTTCCAGCAAGCTGGAACGGTGTAGTTACCATCCGCGAGGATAGCCGCACAAAAGTAAGAGGAGTCCGGTGTTAGCCTGATATGATAGGAATTTTCATCGGTAGCAGGGAGATGTATTCCGGGGTTACTCCACCTAGATGCACTCCATAAAATGAACCAAGATAATGTATTGTTTGTTCAACGCTAACTTCTAACTTTATGTTATAAGAAAGATGAATATGTATATATACTATATAAAGAGATATGACAAAGTAGTCAACAGATATCAGAAAGTGATTGTGCGCTCTTGTTAAAAAACGCAAAAATCCTCCGAGACGTGTACGAATGCTCGGAAGGATGTTGTGAAGTCGCCACCAAAGTTTTTGTTTAAAGGGAACGTTGATAAACCCTTAAGTTTTTATTTGAAGGGAAACGATAATAAAACCCTTGACGATGAGGAAAAGGACTGGTCATCGCAACCATTGTCGGGTTTGGGAGTCGATTACGCAAGGGGAAGGTATTAGCACCCCTCACGTCCGTTGTACTCAACGGGAACCTCCTATTTAGCTAAAGCTTAAAATGTTTTTAAATGTTTTGCGTGCATGCTTGTCTATGTAAAAGGGAAAAAGAAAATATGATGAAAGGGGAAAAATTTTGTTTTTTATTATTGTGCTTGACAAGATGACGATCTTGCTCCTACGTATCTCCCGGTAGTCGGAGAGTTCAAAGCGTACGTAGTTCTTTGGTAGAAAAACGTATATGTTGGTTATTTTTAATGAACGATGTTTTGACCGTATTCTTGCGATTAAACGTAGCTTGTATGCTCGCGCATGGGAGGCTTAAGCGTATAGCTTGTATGCTCGCGTATGGGAGACTTAAGCGTTTGTTTGAAATCGCGCTTAGAATAGATAAAACATGTCTGTTGGGTAAAAGGGTTCGAATTGGCCGCTATGGGACCAAAAGGATTAAAATGACTCAACCGAGTCGAAAAAGGCTCGAATGATCCAACGGGATCAAGAAAGGGTGCAATGGACTCGAACGAGTCGATCATTGACCAAAGTGACTCAAACGAGTCGAGGGGGGGTTCGATTGATCCAACGGGATCAAGAACGGGTAAAATGGACTCAACCGAGTCGAACATTGACCAAAGTGACTCTAACGAGTCGAGGGATTGAATCAAATGGCCACGGGGGACCAAAAGGTTCAAATTGACCACAAAGGGCCAAGAATTGGTTTGGTGTGGTCGGGTGCGTTGAAAATGGAATGACGATTGTCCGAACGACGAGACATACGTCACGCATTCGTTCAATCGGGGCAATGGAGAGACATACGTCAAACCATCCCTTTTTCATTCAAGTTTTGTTTGAATTTTTAGAAATCCCAAAGTTTATCAAAACACTTGGTTTGGAACCCAAAATGAAAAGGTTTTAACAAATTTGTGAAAAAACGCACAAGTTCGGCTCAAGTTTTTAAAAAAGGGTTTTGAAAAGTGAACAAGTTTGGCTTAAGTTCACGTTTGATTTGAAAATCATGAACAAGGTTTTTGTTCAAGTTTGGTTTTGAAAACGATAAACTTAGCTTATTGTTCAAGTTTGTTTTGAAAGTTTGTGAGCGTAACTTGTTTTGCAAGTTATCCAAAAAGTGTTGCTCGAACGTGTGAATCCCTCAAAATTATACAAAATCCTTGATATGGTTTGGATAAATGAATTTCCATCCTCTTAGGTTCTGAGTTCCTGGGCTAGAACCTCAAAAATTGGCTATTTGGGAGCCTAAACTCAGATTCTGAGTTCTGTCATGGTCGCACTGCGACCATGGCTTCGCACTGCGAACAATGCGAAATTTTGAGTTCAGAAGCTGCTTCTGAACAGTTGTTCAGAAACAACTTCTGAACAATCTCAGAACCTTTAGGGGAGTGAAAAGCTTTGAGATTTGGAAATAGAAAGAGCTGGACAAACCAGTTTAAATGTTTTGCAAACCTTGGGATTTCTTTGAAATTCAAAAGGGGTTTTTTAGAGCAAAAAAGGATTTGAACAAAATTAAAGATGCAAGCACAACTCTAAATGAAAGATAAGGACTCAGAACACTTACAGAGATTCTAGCAAAGCTCCTGCTGCAAGGAAATGAAATGACCTTGAATGGTTGGAAGTTTGCAAGGTTTGGATGTTGTTGAACAAAAGCAATGAACTTGTGTAATACTTTGTTGATTGAACTGTTTTTTGTTATGGGTTCAGTGCTGTTTCAAGTGCTCAATTGCTGGTTTTTTCTGGTTGTGGTGAGTGAGTGTAAGTGTGTTTTTTCTAAGTCTTTGAAACCTTATGCATTGCTTCCTATTTATAGGCCAAAACCAAATCAATTTTCATCATGAGAAATCCCCAAAATCCAGCTGATTTGTGGGCTAGGATCAGGCTAAATCACTTTGCATTTAATGCAAAAGTGAAGAGGTGACCTTGCCTTGCTGCAATGGTCAAGACTTAGCCAAATCCAGCCACTAATTTAATGGACTTTGGATAGAAATGATGATGAAAACAGGGCTGGTTTGCAATTAGTTGTCCCTTGGGATTGGTCCTTGCAATCTTGATGGTTAAGCAATAAAAACGTGCACTGTGATGTGCCGAGGTTGGGGGAACAAAAGGCAACATGTGGGCTGGTGTGAGGAGGAAGAAAAGCTGCTGAAAAACAGGGCAGCACTCATGGCTTTGGGCAAGTGAAAACCAGCTGGGTTTGACTGGTTTTGGGGGAGAAAGCAGGAAGAAAAATCCACAAGCTGGTGGCTAGCAACCTTAGGGTCAGTAGCAGGTCCACTGGGAGGGACAAGAGCTGCCCAAGGGCAAGCCAACTTGCTTGGCACATGCTAGGTTGGAAGAAAAAGCTTCTTTCCTTGGCTTTAATGGCAAATGCTCCAATTCTTGCTTTTCTGAGCTCAAACAGCCATGATTGGTGATAAAAACAAAAATAAAAATGATAGGTAACCAAAAATGGAATTAAATCAAAGAAATAAAAAATTCGCAGACTTCGCATTGCGAAGTGGACTTCGCACTGCGAAGTCACCATTTTTGAAATGTTGACTTTTTTAGTTGACTTTTGTTGACTTTGACTTTTCTCTTTTTTTTGATTCTTTTGAAAAATTGTTTTGAAAAGCTTGGGACAAAATTAGGGTACGACAGCTGCCCCTACTTAATTGTGTCTTTGCATAGAGTGTGTGAGTGCCAAGGGCATCTCGTAAACTCTTTGCGAAGAGCAATTAAGTAAAAGAAAGACCCGAATTTTGTCCTTCGCGGTACGAAAAGATTGGAGTAAATAGTAAAATAAGTAAATGCAGGACCTGGTTTGGCTACTGATGCATAAACTGATAAGGGTAAAAGATTGTCACTTAATCAGGTGATTTCAAACTGACAAGATCGTCACCTAAACAGGTGATTGGATCCCCGAGACGTGTATGAACGCTCGAAAGGTAAAAAGATTGTCACCTAATCAGGTGATTTCAATCTGAAAGGGAAAAGATCGTCACCTAAACAGGTGATTGGATCGGAAAAGTTTAAGGATCGTCACCTAAACAGGTGGCCTCGATCTGACAAAGATAAAGGATCGTCACCTAAACAGGTGGCCTCGATCTGACAAAGATAAAAGATCGTCACCTAAATAGGTGGCCTTGATCTGACAAAGATAAAGGATCGTCACCTAAACAGGTGGCCTCGATCTGACAAAGATAAAGGATCGTCACCTAAACAGGTGGCCTTAATCTGGCAAAGATAAAGATCGTCACCTAAAAAGGTGGCCTTAATCTGGTAAAGATAAAGGATCGTCACCTAAACAGGTGGCTTTCATCTGGCAAAGATAAAGGATTGTCACCTAAACAGGTGGCCTTAATCTGGAAAGATAAAGGATCGTCACCTAAACAGGTGGCCTTAATCTGGTAAAGATAAAGGATCGTCACCTAAACAGGTGGCCTTAATCTAGCAAAGATAAAGGATCGTCACCTAAACAGGTGGCCTTAATCTGGAAAGATAAAGGATCGTCACCTAAACAGGTGGCCTTAATCTGGTAAAGATAAAGGATCGTCACCTAAACAGGTGGCCTAGATCTGACAAAGATAAAGGATCGTCACCTAAACTGGTGGCCTAGATCTGACAAAGATAAAGGATCGTCACCTAAACAGGTGGCCTAGATCTGACAAAGATAAAGGATCGTCACCTAAACAGGTGGCCTTAATCTGGCAAAGATAAAGGATCGTCACCTAAACAGGTGGCCTTGATCTAGAAAGATAAAGGATTGTCACCTAATCAGGTGGCCTCGATCTAGAAAGATAAAGGATTGTCACCTAATCAGGTGGCCTTAATCTGACAAGTCGTCGCCTGAATAGGTGCTTAGACTTGACTGGGGAAATAGAACATACCGTTGTGGGGATAATGTAATCGTCTCTAGGCGGGGCTAGTACTTAGATTGTTGAAAAGGAAAACATGATTGTATGATGCATGATATACTTCATGTTGTTTTATGCAATATGTTATGCAATATGGTATGATATGAGGTAGACTTAAATCTGAAATTTTGTTTGGGAAAACTCAGCTGGGGCATCTTAATGGCTGTGAGCAGGTCTCTTTGGGGATGTGATAAATTGGGAAGAAAACCGCTGGGGTTATTCTAGAAGAACTTACTGGGGAAGCTCTGGAATGGGTCCACTGCGGAACATTAGAGATGATTGATGGATGTTGGTGAATATGTGATATTCACTGGAGAATATTGGTTGAGGATGCATGACATGAATATGAGATGCATGTTGTCGCGGTGATTTTCGGAGATCAAACTATTGATTAGCGTTGACTCACTAATTTTATTTCACGACTGAACTTTTAATTTTTTAAATGAAAAGTGGAAAAAAGTTCTAAATTACCACATTTTAAAAGATTAGGGTTCGGGGGTTAGTTACGTTTAGGGAAGGTGTTAGCACCCTAAACGTTCGCAGTACTCTACGAGAACCTCTTGATTTTATTTATTTATTTTGGCTATAACTTGCTTATTTTTTTTTTAAAAGAAAAGAATGAATTAGAAAAGTGAGAAAAAAAAATAAAAATGTTTTTTATGATTTGGAAGGACAAGGTCCTCTGCCTACGTACCCGTGAGGGATCAAAACCTCGTAGTTCGGGGTAGAAAATGACGTTTGATTTGTTTGATGTTTTTTATTAGTTTTTTTAAAAAAGGTTTTAAAGATAAAATAAAAAGCCAAGTGGCTAAATAAGATTGATTTGTGTTTTTTAATTTTGAAAAGAATTAAAGTATGATTAAAGTGGATTAATGATTATTTAAAGAAAATAAAAGGAAAAAACGGACACTTGATTGAAAATCAAGGTTTATTAAGAAAAGATTTTTTTTGATTTTTGATTATTTGAATGTTTTTGTTATTTTTGAATATGGACTAAGACTAAAAAATATAAACGCGAGGAATTTCCGTGGTGACGTTGGATCACCACGAAATCCTTTGAAAATTAAACTAACCTAATATTTTTGTATTTTTTCTTTATATAAAGCGAGATAAATAAAAAAACGTAAAGCAAAATAAATAATAAAAGAAAAAAAGTGCGAGTGTCAGTGCGAATTCTCATTAATATTGTTACATTGATCCTAAGTACATTCTAATAGGATGAAGACGGAATGATAAACAAAAATAAAATTGCACAATGCAATGAAATAAACATGCTAAAATGAACAAAGAGATAAAAATGCATGAACTAAAAAAAATGAATAAAAAGGGAAAAATGCATGAACTACTACAAGATAAATGGCATAAAATAAAATGCATGAAAATAAAACAAGGAACCTAAAAATGAAATGCAAGAAATGATAAGAGAAAAATAAAATAAAAAAAATATAAAAGGGAACAGGGGGGTGCTGAAGAGGATCAGGGGGTGGGAGGAAGCAATCAGCAAGAGCTGATGAACAAGAAGTTTGGGCCGCAGGGAATTGGGCCAGGCTTGGTGGTTGTTTAAAAGCTTGTTTCAGAAATCTGGCTTCATTTTTCTACTCTTCCATCTCTCTCTAACTTTCATCTTCTCTCTTTCTCTCTCAACATTCTCTCAAGCCTTGCCGGAAACAACAAACTGAGGCGCGGCGGCCGGCCAGCCCTAGGGGCGGCGCCACCGCGCCGGAAGAACAAAACCACCCTTTTTTATAAAAAAAAAACAGATTTTAAACTCTCCTTTCTCTCCTCTCTTCGGATCCGCAAATGATTTTCTCAAACTCTTTTTAAAAAAACAGAGATCTAAGTTTTTTTAAGAAAAGAAAACTACCTCTTAAAACCCTTTTTGCATTCGGTTTGGTGGTTTGGGTAGGTTAGGTTTTACTGACTGTTTGAGTCTTGGTTTTGTTTTGGGGCGTATGTGCGTTGGCTTGTGAGGGAGGCTGATTTGCGAGCTTGGTATTGTGTGTGACAGGAGGTGGAGAGTGACGTGTTTGGGAGAGGGTTTAATGGCTGTGTATTTTGATGTTGTTGTTGAATTTTTTGGTGGAGGGAGAGCCGTGGGTTTTGGTGAGTGGGAGTATGTGTTGAGTGTGTTTGTGGGTTGTGGTGTTGCGGCTATGTGTGTTGGTATATGGTGGGGGCGTGAGTGATTATGGGTGGTGAGGGAGGAAGGCTGCGTGGTTAATGGTGAGGAGGAGGGCCGGTTGTACGGGTGAGGGGAATGTGTTGTGGGTAGTGAGAATGAGTGAAGGTTGTTAGTTTCTTGTGTGCTGGAACAATGAGTTCTGTGTTGTAACTGATGAATTCGGTCCCTTGGTTTTTTAGTGTTGTGTCCTTTTTGTTACTGATGAAATCCTTTTAATCAACCATGCAGTAAAATCACAATCAAGACAAATGATGACAATAAATCAGCTTAGTCAAACCAGAATCAAATAAACCAAACATTAAAATGCTATTAGAACCCATTAAAACAAAATCAGTCAACTCTAAATAAATTAAAGAAAAGAAAAGTGTATAAAAAAAACGAAAATAAAAATAAAAATAAAATAAAAGAAAAAGATAAAGATAATAAAAAAGATAATAAAATGAGAAAGGAAATAAATAAAAAAGAATAAAAATAAAAATAAAAATTAACACAATAATAAATAAAAAGGAAAAGACCGTCGCCTTCGGAACCCAAAAAAATGAGGTATTTTAAAATACCTCTCTGTCAAAATTTTGTCTGAAACGACGAACAAATTCCGAACTAAAAGACGAGTGAAAAAGAAATTTTAGGTCAAAAATTGGGGTATGACAGATGCCCCTATTTAAGTCTCTTCGCCCGGAGATCTGAAGAAAAAATCTTGGATTCGACGGGTCGAAGGGCTTAAATACAGAGTACGCCAATTTTGGACCTAACAAAAAAAAGGATGGGGAATGCTCGTGATGCAAAGGTGAATGCAAGACGGCGAGGATGACCTGACTGGGGATAAAACCAAACAAAAGGATACCCGAGTTTGTTAGAGCAAGGGATCCGACTCCACTGGGGAATAACATAGTTTCACTGGGGAAGGGATCAACTATCGTATTGACAGCTGAGAAAGGAAATATGATATGGGAAAAGACACCGACCACAAACTGCCCGTTTGTAGGGCTTGCCATTTGAGGTAAAGACCGGTATAAAAGTAACACGCCACTGACGACAAGGAATAAAGGTGAATGTCAACTGTTCGGGTTGTTGCCGAACTGCCATTGACGACAAAAAAACAAAGGGTAAATGCCAACTGTTCGGATTGTTGCCGAACTGCCATTGACGACAAGGGATAAAGGTAGATGTCAACTGTTCGGGTTGTTGCCGAACTGCCATTGACGACAAAGAATAAAGGTAGATGTCAACTGTTCGGGTTGTTGCCGAACTGCCATTGACGACAAGGAATAAAGGTAGATGTCAACTGTTCGGGTTGTTGCTGAACTGCCATTGACGACAAGAAATAAAGGGTAAATGCCAACTGTTCGGGTTGTTGCCGAACTGCCATTGACGACAAGGAATAAAGGTAGATGTCAACTGTTCGGGTTGTTGCCGAACTGCCATTGACGACAAAGAATAAAGGTAGATGCCAACTGTTCGGGTTGTTGCCGAACTGCCATTGACGACAAAGAATAAAGGTAGATGCCAACTGTTCGGGTTGTTGCCGAACTGCCATTGACGACAAGGAATAAAGGTAGATGTCAACTGTTCGGGTTGTTGCCGAACTGCCATTGACGACGAGAAATAAATGTTGATGTCAACTGTTCGGGTTGTTGCCGAACTGCCATTGACGACAAGAAGTAAAGGTAGATGTCAACTGTTCGGGTTGTTGCCGAACTGCCATTGACGGCAAGAAATAAAGGTAGATGTCAACTGTTCGGGTTGTTACCGAACTGCCATTGACGACAAAGGAATAAATGGTAGATGCCAACTGTTCGGGTTGTTGCCGAACTGCCATTGACGACAAGGAATAAAGGTAGATGTCAACTGTTCGGGTTGTTGCCGAACTGCCATTGACGACGAGAAATAAATGTTGATGTCAACTGTTCGGGTTGTTGCCGAACTGCCATTGACGACAAGAAGTAAAGGTAGATGTCAACTGTTCGGGTTGTTGCCGAACTGCCATTGACGGCAAGAAATAAAGGTAGATGTCAACTGTTCGGGTTGTTGCTGAACTGCCATTGACGACAAAGAATAAAGGTAGATGCCAACTGTTCGGGTTGTTGCCGAACTGCCATTGACGACAAGGAATAAAGGTAGATGTCAACTGTTCGGGTTGTTGCCGAACTGCCATTGACGACGAGAAATAAATGTTGATGTCAACTGTTCGGGTTGTTGCCGAACTGCCATTGACGACAAGAAGTAAAGGTAGATGTCAACTGTTCGGGTTGTTGCCGAACTGCCATTGACGGCAAGAAATAAAGGTAGATGTCAACTGTTCGGGTTGTTACCGAACTGCCATTGACGACAAAGGAATAAATGGTAGATGCCAACTGTTCGGGTTGTTGCCGAACTGCCATTGACGACAAGGAATAAAGGTAGATGTCAACTGTTCGGGTTGTTGCCGAACTGCCATTGACGACGAGAAATAAATGTTGATGTCAACTGTTCGGGTTGTTGCCGAACTGCCATTGACGACAAGAAGTAAAGGTAGATGTCAACTGTTCGGGTTGTTGCCGAACTGCCATTGACGGCAAGAAATAAAGGTAGATGTCAACTGTTCGGGTTGTTACCGAACTGCCATTGACGACAAAGGAATAAATGGTAGATGTCAACTGTTCGGGTTGTTGCCGAACTGCCATTGACGACAAGAAATAAAGGTAGGTGTCAACTGTTCGGATTGTTGCCGAACTGCCATTGACGACAAGATAAAAGGTAAATGCCAACTGTTCGGGTTGTTTCCGAACTGCCATTGACGACAAGGAATAAAAGGTACGCACAAGCTGTTCGTTAAAGAAACTGCCACTTGGCGAAAAGATGGTGACATCTTTGGACCAGACACACTGGGGATGACACTTGGGGAAACAAGGTCACAAATTGTTCATGACTGATTGGTATAAAAACAAGACTCAGGGTGGTTAATGCAACCATGTAGTAGATGATGTTGTTTGTATGTTGTATATGCATGAATGTGTATATGCATGAATGTATGAATGTATGTGTGACAATACGACTTGTATGACTGTATGGAGGATTGACTTGTGGGATAGTATAACTGAATGGACTTGTTGAGACAAGACTGGACAGGTAAGATGGAAAGTGGACCGACGACGCAGTACAAACACTCAGCAATCTTCATTGGGGATGGTGCCATTGGGGACATATCAAAACATTGACGGGGTAAGGCCCGATGTATGCAACAACTGGTGGGGAGTAAACACTTCCTGGGGGAATCATGCTAATCCATAGACCTGGCAGAAGAAATGGTGTCTATGTGGTCATGCTTTTCTTTTGTTTTTTCCTTTTTGAATCCCTAACTTTTGCGTGGACCGCCCTTTCGGGTTTTCAGTCCACCGGGAATATGTTCTTTTTTGTGTGCCCCTAATTTTTGCCTGGACCGCCCTTTCAGGTTTTCGATCCACCGGGACGCTCATTTTTGCCCAAGCCGCCCTTTCGGGTTTTCGACTTACCGAGCTCTTTTCTTTTTCTTCTTTCTTTTTCTCAAGCAATTGACCATGTTTAACCTGCTGAGTTTATTCGTTCTTAGGATAACCGTTGACGCATACTTCACTTATTCATGTGTTCAGAGAGAATGTGTTTGTTATTTATGTTTTCCAACAAAAAAGATTTATGATTTTTTTGAAAAATATTTTGCTTCAAGTACTACCATCAAAAATAGAAGAAATTTTATAAACAGATTAAATGGGAATTCCAAACAAAAAGCACAGGCTCAAATTTATTCAACAGAGTGGTGACCCGCCAATGGCGTGGCTCCACGGATCTCACAAAGTTTGGAAAATGGTAAATATATGGGGAAGGTACATTGAACACAAATAACCGCTATTCTCCCTAACAAACTTTGAATTCCACAGTTTAGATGCCTCGGATTCAGAGTCTCTTTGACTGCTAATGTGCCCCAAGTGAGTCATGGCCAACCTGATGCAGTTACTTTGTCTTTTGATCCTTAACTTTTGCATAGACCGCCCTTTCGGGTTTTCGATCTATCAGGATGATTATCTTCTGTTTCATGTCTCTAATTTTTGCCTGGACTGCCCTTTCGGGTTTTCAGTCCACCGAGACGCTCATTTTTGCCTAAGCCGCCCTTACGGGTTTTCGACTTACCGAGCTGTTCTTTTATTTTTTAGACAAAGTATTTCTTGACTGCATCGGCGTTCACAGGACGGGGGAGCTCATCACCATCCATAGTTGTAAGAGTCATTGCACCACCGGAGAACGCTCTTTTGACGACATATGGGCCTTCATAATTAGGCGTCCATTTGCCCCTGGAGTCCGGTTGAAAGGATAAAATCTTTTTGAGCACAAGGTCTCCTTCTTGAAATTCACGGGGACGAACCTTCTTGTCAAAGGCTTGTTTCATCCTCTTTTGATATAGTTGACCATGACACAAAGCAGCCAAGCGTTTTTCTTCAATCAAGTTCAGCTGATCATACCTACTCTGACACCATTCAGCCTCAGACAATTTGGCTTCCATCAGAACTCTCATCGACGGGATTTCGACCTCCACAGGGAGCACTGCTTCCATGCCGTAGACCAAAGAGAAAGGGGTTGCCCCTGTTGAAGTGCGCACTGAGGTACGGTACCCATGCAGAGCGAATGGTAACATCTCATGCCAGTCTTTGTAAGTGATGACCATCTTCTGGACAATCTTCTTGATGTTTTTATTTGCGGCTTCGACAGCACCATTCATCTGAGGTCTGTAAGGAGAAGAATTATGATGCTCGATCTTGAACTCTCTGCACAACTCCTTCATCATCTTGTTGTTCAAATTTGTTCCATTATCCGTGATGATTCTATTAGGCACACCGTAACGACAGATGATATGGTTCTTGATGAAACGGACTACAACTTGCTTGGTCACATTGGCATAAGATGCCGCTTCGACCCATTTGGTGAAGTAATCAATAGCCACTAGAATGAACCGATGTCCGTTTGAAGCCTTTGGTTCGATCCTTCCAATCATATCAATGCCCCACATAGAGAAAGGCCACGGAGAGGAAAGGACACTGAGGGTAGTTGGGGGAACATGAATCTTGTCGGCATAAATCTGACACTTGTGACATTTCCTGGCATGTTTATAACAATCAGATTCCATCGTCATCCAGTAGTAACCCGCTCTCAACAACTTTTTAGCCATTGCATGCCCATTGGAGTGAGTTCCGAAGGAGCCCTCATGTATCTCACTCATCAACCTCTCTGCTTCACGTTCGTCTACACATCTGAGTAATACCATGTCGAAGTTCCTCTTGTACAAAATATCTCCATTCAAAAAGAAATTACCAGACAATCTCCTCAAAGTCTTCTTGTCTTTACTGGAGGCTCCAGGTGGGTATTCTTGACTCTGGAGGAAACACTTAATATCATGAAACCACGGCTTATCGTCAATGACCTCTTCAACTGAAAACACATGTGCAGGCCTTTCAAGACGTTGGATTCTGACCGTTGGCAGGTCATTCTGATGGCTTACTTCATACATGGAAGACAAGGTAGCTAGGGCATCTGCCATCTGGTTCTCATCACGAGGAATGTGGTGCAGCTCAACCTTGTTGAAGAAGGTTAACAAACGCCTTGCATAATCTTTGTAAGGAATCAAGCCGGGGTGGCGAGTTTCCCATTCTCCTTTGATCTGATTGATAACGAGTGCTGAATCCCCGTAGATATCAAGGTTCTTGATTCTCAAGTCGATGGCTTCTTCGATGCCCAGGATACATGCTTCATACTCTGCCATATTGTTCGTGCAATCAAACTGTAACCTTGCAGCGAAAGGGAGATGATTACCTTCAGGAGTGATAATAACTGCCCCAATTCCATTACCGTAGACATTCACGGCCCCATCGAATATCAAACCCCATCTGGACTCGGGATCTGGACCCTCTCCAAGCAAAGGTTCATCACAATCTTTCATCTTCAAATACATAATCTCTTCATCGGGAAAGTCAAACTTGATAGGTTGGTAATCTTCAACCGGTTGGTGCGCCAAATGATCGGCCAGGACACTGCCTTTGATTGCTTTCTGGGTGCGGTATTCAATATCATACTCGGACAACAACATCTGCCAACGAGCAATTCTTCCTGTTAAGGCCGGCTTCTCAAAGATGTACTTGATTGGATCCATTTTGGATATCAACCAAGTGGTGTGGTTAATCATGTAATGGCGAAGGCGTTTGGCTGCCCAGGCTAGTGCACAACAAGTCTTCTCAAGTAGGGAGTATCGAGACTCACAATCTGTAAACTTCTTGCTCAGGTAATAAATAGCATGCTCCTTCCTTCCGGTTTCATCATGTTGTCCGAGCACACAACCCATAGAATCTTCTAACACAGTTAAATACATGATTAGTGGTCTTCCTTCGACTGGAGGGATAAGAATTGGAGGCTCTAATAGATACTCTTTGATGCTGTCAAAGGCTCTCTGGCAGTCTTCTGTCCAAACAATCCCCTGGTCTTTACGGAGTAACTTGAATATTGGCCCACAGGTGGCAGTCATGTGAGAGATGAATCTGGAAATGTAGTTCAGACGCCCCAGGAATCCTCTTACTTGTTTTTCTGTTTCTGGAGCAGGCATTTCTCTGATGGCTCTGACTTTATCGGGGTCTACTTCAATACCTTTCTGACTAACAATGAACCCCAAGAGTTTTCCAGATCTAACACCAAATGTACATTTGTTGGGATTCAGACGCAGTTGGTACTTTCTCAGCCGTTGAAACATCTTCAGCAGGTACTCAACATGTTCTTCTTCAGTGCCCGACTTAACAATCATATCATCCACGTACACTTCTATCTCTTTGTGCATCATGTCATGAAAGAGAGTGGTCATGCCTCTTTGATAGGTGGCGCCTGCATTTATCAAACCAAAAGGCATTACTTTGTAGCAGAAAGTGCCCCAAGGTGTGATAAAAGACGTCTTTTCTCTGTCTTCGGGTGCCATTTTGATTTGATTGTAACCGGAGAAACCGTCCATGAAGGAGAAAACTTTGGACTTAGCAGTGCTATCAACCAATACATCGATGTGAGGTAAAGGGAAATCATCTTTCGGACTGGCCCTATTCAGATCTTGGTAGTCGACGCACATTCTGACCTTACCATCTTTCTTTGGGACCGGCACTATGTTGGCCAACCACTGAGGATACTCAGATGTAATAAGGAAGCCCGCATCGATTTGCTTTTGCACTTCTTCTTTGATCTTGAGAGCCATATCGGGACGAGTTCTTCTCAACTTCTGCTTGATTGGTGGACATTCGGGTTTCAAGGGCAAACGGTGCTCCACAATACGGGGGTCTAAACCTGGCATATCTTGGTATGACCATGCGAACACATCAGTATATTCTCTGAGCAGTTCAATCACCCTCTGTTTGACAGTCTCTTCAAGCAAAGCCCCGATCTTGATTTCCTTCTTAACTTCCTCAGAACCCAAGTTGATCACCTCCACCGCTTCTTCATGAGGCTGAATGGCTTTCTTCTCATGTTCGAGTAACCGGGCAATCTCATGTGGAATTTCCTCGTCCTCCTCCTCTTCGGCTTCATAGACAGGGAACTCAAAGTTGGGAGAGAGCGTAGGGTTATCGTGTTCAACGGGCTCATTGATGTTTAGTCTGCATATATGATTCATGATTGATTTTAGAGAATGAGTGAAAAATGCAGACTTTTCGAAATTGATTAAAAAAGACAAAAAATATTTTTGGGTTTTTTGTGATACCATTTTCCAGAAAAAGCAATAGAAAGAGTTGGAGTAAACAACATTCTTCATTAATGGTGAAAGTACTTGAAGCAAAATAGCCCTACATGATTACACTTTCGCTCGGGCAAGCCGAAAGGATTTTATTGAAAAAAAACAAAAACAAGAAACACATTACTTTGACACGTGAACGACTAAAGGCACGTCAACAGCATCCCAATTACGAACAAACCCTCCAGGTGTCACAAAAGTAGGTATCATCTCTTCAGACCCATTCAAGATAGCATTGACTTCGGGTAGGGTATTGATGGACCTGGTGCTATGAAAGGTACCACTAACAGAGTCCACGCTAACACCGTACTCAGAGCCGTTTGCAGAGGAAGCAAAACCCAGTCCCTCGCGATTCTTGTTTTTTGGCAACTGCACAACCTTCCCCCATCCTACACCTGTTCCTTCCTGCATAACTTTCTGTGCGCTCTTCCAAGTACGAAAAGACACTTCATTCTTCTCGGGCACCTTATCTTCCACAGTCAGGCCTTGGAAAGGGGTCCCTTCAGTTTCATCAGCACCAATAAAGGAAAAGGCTGACAAGTGGCTTATCAACATGGCTTCTTCACCGCTTACAGTTATTAGCTTCCCGTTCTTTACGAACTTCAACTTTTGATGCAGTGTAGACGTCACCGCTCCGGCTTCATGGATCCATGGTCGGCCCAACAAACAACTGTATGCCGCTTGGATATCCATCACTTGAAAGGTAATCTGAAATTGGTGTGGTCCAATCGTTATAGGCAGGTCTACTTCTCCGATCACCGACTTCCTCGAACCATCAAAAGCTTTTACTATTACTCCGCTTCTCCTTACGGGTGTACCCTTGTAGGAAAGTTGATCAAGAGTTGATTTGGCCATCACATTCAGAGACGAACCGGTGTCCACAAGTACATTCGACAGTGCATCAGACTTGCAGTTCACCGATATATGCAATGCCAGGTTGTGATTCCTACCTTCTGCTGGGAGTTCTTCATCACTGAAACTCAGATTGTTACATGCGGTGATATTACCCACTATTCCACCAAACTGATCAATCGTCACATCATGATCCACAAAAGCTTGGTCCAAGACCTTCATCAGGGCATCTCTATGAGCGTCAGAATTCAATAATAAGGACATCATAGATATCTTTGACGGAGTTTGCATCAACTGATCAATCACTTTGTACTCGCTTTTCTTGATCAACTTTAAAAGTTCGTCTTGATCAGAGTCTCCACTGGCCCCACTAGACTGGCCCATCTCCTTGCTTCCACTACGACCAAATACTGGCAGTTGTTCAATCACCGGATCACTTACTTTCTTCGGGAGCGCTGCTGGGATGACACGCCCGTTCCTCAATATCTTGTTATCACTTGCAATGTTGTCGACAGAAGTTGGTAAGGGTACCTCTCGCTCATTTTCCAACATCGTGGCCTGGTATCTGTATGGGATGGCTTTTCGGGAAGTATACGGCACAGGTCCCGGCAAACAGATCACCAGAGGAGTAGTAGTTGACCTTTCACTGTTGTATGTTATCTCCACCCGTTTTGGGATGCTGAACTCAGGTGTAATGACGCACACCTCCTTCTCCTTCTTCGAGATGAGCAACTCCCTCCTGTCCATCAACCCTTGTATATCAACCTGCACTTTCTGACATCCTCTTGGGTCTACAAGGCACACTTCGCATGCTGTATGATCGTGACTAAACAAATTCACCTCGCACATCTTGATATGCATTGGAACCAGTGGGGTCTGAACGTGTTGGACATTAAGAATGATACTATCTTTGCAACAGTCTTGTACCATGTTAACAGACGGTCCATGATTCGGTAGAGGGTTCGCCTGAACATTTGGGTTCTGGTCTCGGAAGGACAAGATGTTGGCTTGGATCAATTTCTGCACTTCTCTCTTTAAAGCAAAGCAGTGTTCAATGTCGTGTCCTGGTGCCCCTTGGTGGAAGGCACACGTGTGGTCGGCTCGGTACCAAAAAGGTAGCCTTTCGGGTACTTGAGGTGGCGGCTTTGTTTGTACTAGGTTTTTCTCAAGCAAAGCTGGGAGCAACTCTGCGTACTTCATAGGGATAGGGTCAAATTGCTGGTTTCTTGGCATATGGTTTTGTGGATGGTGCTGTTGGGGAGCTTGAGGTCGGGGCGTTTGTTGGTAGTACGGTTGTTGGTGAGGCTGTTGATAATGTTGATGGGGCTGTTGGTAAGGTAGTTGAGGTTGTTGATAAGGCCTTTGTGGGGTTTGTAGTTTGTAGTTTGAATTTTGGGCAGTATTGGTGGATGGTGAAATGGCAGCAATGTGTTGGTAGGACGGGTATCTTTGTTGCGGCCTCCCGTGAGCAACCATACTGACCTCCTGTTCCTTCTTTCTTGGGAAGTGATTCCCGAACTTCTTCCCACTGTTGGCGGGGGTACTCTCTTTAATCAGACGTCCTTCCCGGACTCCTTCCTCCAGGCGCATACCCATGTTTACCATCTCAGTGAAGTCACTGGGTGCACTCGCAATCATCCGCTCGTAATAAAATGAACCAAGAGTATTCAGGAAAATCTTGGTCATTTCTTTCTCCTCCAAAGGCGGGTTGATTTGAGCAGCAATTTCCCTCCATCTTTGAGCATACTCTTTGAAAGTCTCCTTGTCCTTTTGAGCCATGGCCCGGAGTTGATCTCTGTCCGGGGCCATGTCCAGGTTGTACTTGTATTGGCGGACGAAGGCTTCTCCCAAATCATTGAAAGTTTGGATCTTGGTGCTGTCCAAACTCATGTACCATTTTAAAGCTGCGCTAGTTAAGCTGTCCTGGAAGTAGTGGATGAGCAATTGGTGGTTATCAGTCTGGGTGGACATCTTCCGAGCATACATCACCAAGTGGCTTTGAGGGCAAGTGTTCCCCTTATATTTTTCAAATTCAGGGACCTTAAATTTGGGCGGGATCTTAACATTTGGCACCAAACAGAGGTCGTGGGCATTTTTCCCAAACAGATCTTTTCCCCGGAGGGCTTTGATTTCTCGTTGTAACTCTTCAAACTTCTCTTGGAAATCATCCATTCGATCCTGGGCCCCTACACTTTCCGTGTGAAAGATGGGTTCATTGTCGTACGGGGTTGTATGAATCATTGGAGCTGAAAAGGTCATAGTAGCCTGAGGAAAAGTAACACCGGGTTGAGGAGCAGAAGTTGCAACAGGAATAGGGATGAAACCTTCTCCGGAGCTAAAAGGCATGCCCCATGGATATCTGTCAGGCATTGTGTATTGTGGAGCACTGGTGTGCGCTGTCGGAGCCGAAGTAGTTGCAGTTGTCGGCTGAGCTGAAGAGCTAGGGGAAGGAGGCGGTGGAGGAACTTGTGCGGCTGCCAGCAGCTTTACCAACTCTGTCAATTCTTCCATCTTGGTCCGCATGGATGTCATTTCCTCCCGAAGTACCTGATTCTCTTGTTCCAAATGTTCCATTCTTTTGCTCTGATATGCCCTAGTGTTGTACGTGTAAGTTGGTTCCTGCTGAGGACGTCGGGCCACTTTCTTGGACTAGGCAGATGGACCTTTTGGAAAAAACAAGACGTGAGACTCGGCTTGAGAAACTATGAATGCAATATGATGCATGATTATGCTTATGCAAAAAAGAAAGATATTTTATCGAAGGACTTTGTTGAAGTAATTGTAAACATCATGGTTTGAACATTCCGTTTAAGCATTAAGATATTACAAAATAGTTCTTTTTGACAGATTACAAGATTTTGGAAACTAGAATCTAAACATAAAACTCTAAAGACTTCAACTTAAGCTCCTGGAGTAGATGAATCCTCGGAATCTGAATGTGCACCAAAGAACGAATCCGTAAACCTTCGCTTCCTTTTAGAATCCCGGCTGAGCAAAGCATCTTTTTGCTGAAGCAAATCATCCTTCTCGATCATCCGTTGGTTCTGAATGAAAAGCTCGTGATTCTTCTGTACTAACTTCCCTTTCAAGGTTTCATGCTCACGTTCAAGTTCCTGGTACCTTCTCTTCCAAGTTTCCTTCTCTTGTTTTTCCTTGGTTAGCTGTTCCTGAAACTCTTCCTTGGTGTCAAAAGGGATAGGCAGGGATGATGGTGGGATGGTGGAGGATAGGTATCTAGGTAGGTGGTAAGGTAAGCCAAAACTCATGGTCCTATCAATAACCCACTGAGTGTAAGATTCATGCACATAATCTGATTTCTTCCCCAACTGACTTCTGCTGAGTCTGCGGATAGCGCTCCAAGCTTGCGCGAATCTCTCTCTTTTGTTTAAGGGGTCTCCATGGTTAAGATAGAACTCATTAGTCAAGGTAAGGTTGTTTGGTTTTGACTTCATTGGGTACCCAAATTGTCGTCGAGCGAGAGATGGGTTGTAGCTAATTCCGCCACGCATACCCAAAAGAGGTACGTTGGGGTATTCACCACAACTCACAATAACCTCTCCAACGTCACTAGCTGCCTGGTACCAAACAATGTCTGATGGGTCGAGGGTCATGATTCGGTGAGGCCAAGAAAGTTTGTCAACATTGGTCTTGAAGGCACGGGATTGAGGTAAGTGGAAGGTAAACCATTGATAGAGTAGAGGTGCACAGCAAGAGATGGTTCCACGGCCAGCTTGGGTACGGTCATGGATGGAGTGGTAAGTATCGGCAAGTAGAGTGGGTACAGGGTTCTTGGTAAGGAAGATTTTGATGGCATTGATATCGACGAAGTTGTCAATGTTTGGGAAGAGTACAAGGCCATATATAAGGAGGGCTAGGATGGAATGGAAGGCATATGTGCTAGCTGCTTCAGCAAATATGGAGGCTTGTTGGTAGAGGAAGAGGGTGGGAAGACCTTGGAGGCCTCCTTTAGAGGTAAGGTTTGTTTGGATAAGGGAAGTTTCGAGGTGAAGGGCAGCTGCAATATCGGAGGGTCTAGGTACAGGTTCAAGACCGTGGAATGGTATCTTGTCAGGTACGGGTAAACCAACTAGGTATGAATATTCCTCAAGTGTAGGGACGAGCTGGTAGTCAGGAAACGTGAAGCAATGATAAAGAGGGTCGTAGAATTGGACCAAGGTTTCCAGACATCCTTCCTCAACATCTACTCTAAGAATTCTGAGCAACTTCCCATTATGAGCTTGAAAATCAACTGGATCACTTACTAAAGATGCTAGCTCCCTTAATCTCGACAAGTCTGTTTTTTTGAAAAGGTACTTCTTAGTGCTTCTCTTTGGAATGTCCATATCTACGATGTTTACGAAAAACTTTGTTTTAGTCCTTCGATAAATTGGATGAAAAAAAAGAGTTTATGCATGGATGCATGATTATGCCAAAGTACGGAGAAAACATGGTGAGGTTAAGTCCAAAACGTTGGAGTCAAAGGGTAAACACGCCATTTGGTAAGGACTATGGTTTCATATGTACCTGTATCACGGGTTCTACCAAGTTCCCAAAGTCATCGACCACTTCCGAATATCGTCGGATTTCGGGACTGACTCCCGGTCCAACGACGTTCGTAGGAAAGTCTCGTTTGAGTGTAGTATCGCGTATCAACCAATTCAAGACTACTCTTGATTAGCCACCGCACTACGCCCTAAAAGGCCAAGATGGGTTAAAGGTAACTAAAGGTTCTCAACTTCATAGGTCACTTGAAAATATCAATGCCGAACACGACTACTCATGCCAACATAGTGATACTTCCAAGATTCCTCCATTGAGTGGGGTTATCACATGTGCCACATCCGAAACTCACTCTCGGAAAGACACTTTGATTATACCACCATCCTATCTTATGTTTCCCTCAAGTCCGGGTGTAGGACTTATCTCACCACTCACGTAAAAGAAAAAAAACACATATTCACATATTTACACTTCTTATTTTTATTTTAAGCAAGTTATAGCGCAAAATATTTAAATAAATCCAAGTTAGGCTCAACCCTCGATGTTATTCCCCAGTGAAGTCGCCATTTCTGTCGCGGTGATTTTCGGAGATCAAACTATTGATTAGCGTTGACTCACTAATTTTATTTCACGACTGAACTTTTAATTTTTTAAATGAAAAGTGGAAAAAAGTTCTAAATTACCACATTTTAAAAGATTAGGGTTCGGGGGTTAGTTACGTTTAGGGAAGGTGTTAGCACCCTAAACGTTCGCAGTACTCTACGAGAACCTCTTGATTTTATTTATTTATTTTGGCTATAACTTGCTTATTTTTTTTTTAAAAGAAAAGAATGAATTAGAAAAGTGAGAAAAAAAAAATAAAAATGTTTTTTATGATTTGGAAGGACAAGGTCCTCTGCCTACGTACCCGTGAGGGATCAAAACCTCGTAGTTCGGGGTAGAAAATGACGTTTGATTTGTTTGATGTTTTTTATTAGTTTTTTTAAAAAAGGTTTTAAAGATAAAATAAAAAGCCAAGTGGCTAAATAAGATTGATTTGTGTTTTTTAATTTTGAAAAGAATTAAAGTATGATTAAAGTGGATTAATGATTATTTAAAGAAAATAAAAGGAAAAAACGGACACTTGATTGAAAATCAAGGTTTATTAAGAAAAGATTTTTTTTGATTTTTGATTATTTGAATGTTTTTGTTATTTTTGAATATGGACTAAGACTAAAAAATATAAACGCGAGGAATTTCCGTGGTGACGTTGGATCACCACGAAATCCTTTGAAAATTAAACTAACCTAATATTTTTGTATTTTTTCTTTATATAAAGCGAGATAAATAAAAAAACGTAAAGCAAAATAAATAATAAAAGAAAAAAAGTGCGAGTGTCAGTGCGAATTCTCATTAATATTGTTACATTGATCCTAAGTACATTCTAATAGGATGAAGACGGAATGATAAACAAAAATAAAATTGCACAATGCAATGAAATAAACATGCTAAAATGAACAAAGAGATAAAAATGCATGAACTAAAAAAAATGAATAAAAAGGGAAAAATGCATGAACTACTACAAGATAAATGGCATAAAATAAAATGCATGAAAATAAAACAAGGAACCTAAAAATGAAATGCAAGAAATGATAAGAGAAAAATAAAATAAAAAAAATATAAAAGGGAACAGGGGGGTGCTGAAGAGGATCAGGGGGTGGGAGGAAGCAATCAGCAAGAGCTGATGAACAAGAAGTTTGGGCCGCAGGGAATTGGGCCAGGCTTGGTGGTTGTTTAAAAGCTTGTTTCAGAAATCTGGCTTCATTTTTCTACTCTTCCATCTCTCTCTAACTTTCATCTTCTCTCTTTCTCTCTCAACATTCTCTCAAGCCTCGCCGGAAACAACAAACTGAGGCGCGGCGGCCGGCCAGCCCTAGGGGCGGCGCCACCGCGCCGGAAGAACAAAACCACCCTTTTTTATAAAAAAAAACAGATTTTAAACTCTCCTTTCTCTCCTCTCTTCGGATCCGCAAATGATTTTCTCAAACTCTTTTTAAAAAAACAGAGATCTAAGTTTTTTTAAGAAAAGAAAACTACCTCTTAAAACCCTTTTTGCATTCGGTTTGGTGGTTTGGGTAGGTTAGGTTTTACTGACTGTTTGAGTCTTGGTTTTGTTTTGGGGCGTATGTGCGTTGGCTTGTGAGGGAGGCTGATTTGCGAGCTTGGTATTGTGTGTGACAGGAGGTGGAGAGTGACGTGTTTGGGAGAGGGTTTAATGGCTGTGTATTTTGATGTTGTTGTTGAATTTTTTGGTGGAGGGAGAGCCGTGGGTTTTGGTGAGTGGGAGTATGTGTTGAGTGTGTTTGTGGGTTGTGGTGTTGCGGCTATGTGTGTTGGTATATGGTGGGGGCGTGAGTGATTATGGGTGGTGAGGGAGGAAGGCTGCGTGGTTAATGGTGAGGAGGAGGGCCGGTTGTACGGGTGAGGGGAATGTGTTGTGGGTAGTGAGAATGAGTGAAGGTTGTTAGTTTCTTGTGTGCTGGAACAATGAGTTCTGTGTTGTAACTGATGAATTCGGTCCCTTGGTTTTTTAGTGTTGTGTCCTTTTTGTTACTGATGAAATCCTTTTAATCAACCATGCAGTAAAATCACAATCAAGACAAATGATGACAATAAATCAGCTTAGTCAAACCAGAATCAAATAAACCAAACATTAAAATGCTATTAGAACCCATTAAAACAAAATCAGTCAACTCTAAATAAATTAAAGAAAAGAAAAGTGTATAAAAAAAACGAAAATAAAAATAAAAATAAAATAAAAGAAAAAGATAAAGATAATAAAAAAGATAATAAAATGAGAAAGGAAATAAATAAAAAAGAATAAAAATAAAAATAAAAATTAACACAATAATAAATAAAAAGGAAAAGACCGTCGCCTTCGGAACCCAAAAAAATGAGGTATTTTAAAATACCTCTCTGTCAAAATTTTGTCTGAAACGACGAACAAATTCCGAACTAAAAGACGAGTGAAAAAGAAATTTTAGGTCAAAAATTGGGGTATGACACATGTATTATGAATGATTTGGATATGCATGTATGAATGAGTTTGATATGCATGTATTATGAATGGATGCCGAGCAAAGTCGGGCTTTGGGTGGAATTGTATTTGGATGTGAGTAGATGCCAAGCATGGTTGGGCTCTTGGGGATTTGTGTTTGTGAATGCCATTGATGATTGGGCTTTTGGGGTTGAGACTCCCTGGGGAATGTCAATAAAATTTGGGCTTTGTTGGATTGATGGGGACAAAAGGATCATTTTGGCAGCATGATCGATATTTAACCTTGGTTGATGAAAGAGATGTCTGGGGTGTGCTGACTGGGGAATTCTGTTCCTCCAACCCTTGGGATCTTTGCGCTTCACGTGCCGTGAGCTACGCACTTGCATTTGCTGAAGAGCATGAGTCTTAAGATGACTGGCTAAATCGTTCTCAGACTCTGAATCTTTTGGTGCCATATTGGGGATCACCGCAATCCTTTCGACATTTACGAGATTCAAGTAAAAACAACATTTGTTTTTGTAAGTTTTTGTTATTATTTTCCATGTTTCAATGCATTTTTATCATGAGTGAAAACAAAATTTTATGCGCTAATGAGAACACAAAATAATAAAAGGGTAAAAAAGAAATTTATTCAATGCAGATTTGATTTCTTGAATGGGTAAAAATACATGAAGTGAGAAGTGATTACTCCTCTGGGGAAAAATAGAGAAAGACAAGAAAAAACAAAAAGAAAACTGTTTGAGGGTTGTTTTGGGTACAACACATGCTATTTTCCTTATGACTTCGAAATTCTTTGAAAGATGATGATGAGACCGATTCCTCCCCTCTTGAATCTTGTCCGGAGCTTAAATGTTGCAGCCATTTGCCTTTCTTCTTTTGATCCCCCTAACTTTTGTCTGGACCGCTCTTTCGAGTTTTCAGTCCAACGGGGTGTATTTCCTTTTTTGATGTCCCTAATTTTTTGCCTAGACCGCCTTTTTAGGTTTTCGATCTACCAGGACGCTTTCTATTGCCTAAACCGCCCTTTCAGGTTTTCGATTTAGAGAGATTTTTTCTTTTCTTTTCTTTTAGGCATAGTACCTCTTGACTGCGTCGAAGTTTATTGAGAGTGGGAACTCTTCTCCGTCCATAGTGGTGATGATCAAGGCTCCGCCAGAGAAGGCTTTCTTTACCACGTATGGTCCATCATAGCTGGGAGTCCACTTCCCTCGGGGATCCTTGTGGATAGGTAATATCTTCTTGAGCACTAGATCTCTTTCTTTGAATTCTCGAGGACGGACCTTTTTGTCGAATGCCCTCTTGAGTCTCCTTTGATAGAGTTGTCCATGACATAACGCTGTTAGACGTTTTTCCTCTATGAGATTTAGTTGGTCGAACCTTGTTTAGACCCATTCAGCTTCTTCTAGCTTGGTTTCCATCAAGACCCGTAACGAAGGGATTTCCACCTCAATGGGAAGCACGGCTTGCATACCATATACTAAGGAGAAAGGGGTTGCCCCGGTTGAAGTGCGAATGGCTGTTCTGTAGCAATGTAGCGCAAAGGGAAGCATCTCATGCCAATCCTTATATGTTTTCACCATCTTTTGGATGATTTTCTTTATGTTCTTATTGGCTGCTTCTACCGCACCGTTCATCTTTGGCCGGTATGGTGAGGAATTATGGTGCTCGATCTTGAAGTCTTTGCACAACTCCTTCATTGTCTTCTTGTTCAGATTTGCCCTGTTGTCGGTGATGATTCTATGGGGAGTGCCGTAACGGCAAATGATTTCCTTTTTGATGAAACAGGCTACCACTTGTTTGGTTACGTTTGCATACGAAGCTGCTTCGACCCATTTGGTGAAATAGTCGATGGCAACGACTATGAAGCGATGTCCATTTGATGCTTTGGGCTCGATCATTCCAATCATGTCTATGCCCCACATAGAGAATGGCCAGGGTGAGGTCATGACATTCAGGGGAGTTGGTGGTACATGCACCTTGTCGGCGTAAATTTGGCACTTATGACAAGTCTTGGCATAGCGGAAACAGTCCGCTTCCATGGTTAGCCAGTAATAGCCCGCCCTTAGGATTTTCTTTGCCATTGCATGCCCATTGGCATGGGTTCCAAAAGATCCCTCGTGGATTTCTTTGATGAGCATGTTCGCTTCATGTTTGTCCACACATCTGAGCAAGACCATGTCATAGTTTCTTTTGTAGAGGGTGTTTCCGCTGAGGAAAAACTGGGATGCCAATCTCCTGAGGGTTCTCTTGTCCGTTCGTGAGACATTTTCTGCATACTCTTGTTCTTCGAGGTATCGCTTGATGTCGTAGAACCAGGGTTTGTTGTCAAGTCTTTCTTCGACTGCTGCACATACAACCGGTTTGTCTCTACGATCCATCTTTATTATTGGCGCCTCATTGTGGAAATTTACTTGGTACATTGATGATAATGTAGCCAAAGCATCTGCCACCTGATTCTCTTCTCTAGGTATGTGATGGAAGGTGATCTCATCAAAATGCTCAATCAACTCTACAACCCGGGCTCGGTAGGGAATCAAATTGGGATGTTTTGTTTCCCATTCTCCTTTGACTTGATAGATGACTAAGGCTGAGTCACCGTATACTTCAAGGTTTTTGATCCTTAGATCAATTGCTGCTTCGAGGCCTAGGATGCATGCTTCATATTCTGCCATGTTATTGGTGCAGTCAAAGCATAACCTTGCTGTGAAAGGCTGGTATCCATTTCTTGGGGAGATTAAAACTGCCCCGATCCCGTGCCCCATGGCATTTGAGGCGCCGTCGAAAGCGAGCTTCCATCGAGCTCTTGGTTTTGGTCCTTCATCGTCGTTTATGACCTTTTCGTCATTCAAAGCTACAACGTCTTCATCAGGGAAGTCGAATTGTATGGGTTGATAATCCTCCAATGGTTGGTGAGCAAGGTGCTCGGATAAAACACTCCCTTTGATAGCCTTTTGAGTGACATATTGGATGTCGTACTCAGACAACAGCATTTGCCAACGGGCTATCTTTCCTGTGAGGGCAGGCTTTTCAAAGATGTACTTGATGGGATCCATCTTGGATATCAACCACGTTGTATGGGTCAACATGTATTGCCTCAATCGTCGAGCAGCCCATGCTAAAGCGCAGCAAGTCTTTTCAATTGAAGTATACCTTGATTCACAGTCGGTGAACTTCTTGCTTAGGTAATAGATTGCGTGCTCTTTTCTTCCCATTTCATCTTGTTGTCCTAACACACAACCCATTGATCCTTCAAGTACGGTTAGGTATAAGATGAGGGGTTTAACCGGAACCGGAGTGTTGAGTCTTTTGGTGTTGGCTGCATGTTTTGGCAAAACCAAAGTGTTGTTTAGAAGCATCTCCTTATTTAGAACAAATCTTCAGTTCCAAGTAATTTGATTTGAAGCTGTTCAGAAGCTCAAAATGACTTCAGAAGCTGAATGCTTCATCAGAAGCATTGTAGCAGTTCAGAAGCTGATTCAGGTTCTGATGCCCGCGTTGACTATTGTTGAATTCATCAGAAGCTGCATAATTTCATGTTATTTCTGTGCGAATCTTTGCAAGATTTATTGAGGATTTATCCACGCATATTGCTTCTAGAATGCTGGTTGATTTGAAGAAGATTTAATGAAGATTTGGTTTGGATTTATGCAAATTCGTATTTTGCTGAAGAATCTTTCTAAAGATACTATGCAGTTTTATTTCTTTCCTTATTGGACCAATCATAATTCAGAAACAAATCAATTTTAGAAGATTGGCTACAGAATTAAGAAGAGCCACTGATTTCTATAAAAGGAGGTTGCTGCTATGTTTTGAAGACTTACGTTTTAGAGTTATAATCCAGAAAATAGAGTCTGTGTTAGTTGTAAGCTGTTAGCTTTGTTTTGTGCACCACTCATATGTTTTGAGTTGGTTTAGGATTGTTATTGAGTTGTAATTCATTCTAAGCCTTTAGGTACGAATGAAGTTTTGTTATTGAAGTTTTGTTCAAAAACAGGGTATTGTTAAGGGTTGTTCAAGTGGCTGGGTTTAGTTACTTGAATAGGAAGTTAGAGGTTTTCTAATACTCAAGAGTTGGGTAGAAATCAGACTAGGAGGAGTTTCATTGCTTAGGCTGGGAACTGGGAGTCAGTGTCTTGAGTCTTAAGGGTTAAATCCTATAGTGGATTTCCTTCTTGGATTGGTATCCCCCAGAGTAGGAGGTGTTTACTCTGAACTGGGTTAACAAACCTCTGTGCCTTTTTACTTTCCTGCACTTTATTTTCTTGCTTTGCATTGTGTTTGTGTGTGCTCTGTTTTAGCAAGTAGTTGTGCCCTGCATATTGTTCAGAACCTGTTTGGTTCAGAACCTGGTAACTCTGTTTATTGCCTGGCCAGAATTTCAATTGGCATCAGAGTAGGCACCCTGCCTGTGTTTTGGGGGAGATCCAGAGGACTTAATATCTGGCAAGCATGGATAGAGAAGGAGGCTATGTCTTTTGGTGTTGGCTGCATGTTTTGGCAAAACCAAAGTGTTGTTTAGAAGCATCTACTTATTTAGAACAAATCTTCAGTTGCGAGTAATTTGATTTGAAACTGTTCAAAAGCTCAAAATGACTTCAGAAGTTGAATGCTTCATCAGAAGCACTGTAGCAGTTCAGAAGCTGATTCAGGTTCTGATGCCCGCGTTGACTATTGTTGAATTCATCAGAAGCTGCATAATTTGATGTTATTTCCGTGCGAATCTTTGCAAGATTTATTGAGGATTTATCCACGCATATTGCTTCTAGAATGCTGGTTGATTTGAAGAAGATTTAATGAAGATTTGGTTTGGATTTATGCAAATTCGTATTTTGCTGAAGAATCTTTCTAAAGATACTATGCAGTTTTATTTCTTTCCTTATTGGACCAATCATAATTCAGAAACAAATCAATTTTAGAAGATTGGCTACAGAATTAAGAAGAGCTAGTGATTTCTATAAAAGGAGGTTACTGCTATGTTTTGAAGACTTATGTTTTAGAGTTATAATCCAGAAAATAGAGTATGTGTTAGTTGTAAGCTGTTAGCTTTGTTTTGTGCACCACTCATATGTTTTGAGTTGGTTTAGGATTGTTATTGAGTTGTAATTCATTCTAAGCCTTTAGGTACGAATGAAATTTTGTTATTGAAGTTTTGTTCAAAAACAGGGTATTGTTAAGGGTTGTTCAAGTGGCTGGGTTTAGTTACTTGAATAGGAAGTTAGAGGTTTTCTAATACTCAAGAGTTGGGTAGAAATCAGACTAGGAGGAGTTTAATTGCTTAGGCTGGGAACTGGGAATCAGTGTCTTGAGTCTTAAGGGTTAAATCCTATAGTGGATTTCCTTCCTGGATTGGTATCCCCCAGAGTAGGAGGTGTTTACTCCGAACTGGGTTAACAAACCTCTGTGCCTTTTTACTTTCCTGCACTTTATTTTCTTGCTTTGCATTGTGTTTGTGTGTGCTCTGTTTTAGCAAGTAGTTGTGCCCTGCATATTGTTCAGAACCTGTTTGGTTCAGAACCTGGTAACTCTGTTTATTGCCTGGCCAGAATTTCACGGAGGTATTAAAATTGGTGGTTCTTGTAGGTATTGTTTGATCTTGTCAAACGCCTCTTGGCAATTCTCGTTCCAATGGACGGCTTGGTTTTTCCTTAGCAGTTTGAAGATTGGTTCGCGGGTAGCTGTCATGTGTGAGATGAACCTAGCGATGTAATTCAATCTTCCTAAGAAACCCCGGACCTCCTTCTCGGTATTTGGCGCTGGCATATCTTGGATGGCCTTTACCTTGTCAGGATCCACTTCAATACCCCTTTGGCTGACGATGAAACCCAATAACTTTCCGGATCTAACACCAAATGTGCACTTGTTAGGATTTAAGCCCAGCTTGAACTTTCTCAGGCGTTCGAAAAGCTTTTGTAAATGGACTAGATGATCCTCCTCCGTTTGGGATTTGGCAATCATGTCATCGACGTAGACCTCTATTTCCTTATGGATCATATCATGGAGAAGAGTCACCATTGCTCTTTGGTATGTTGCCCCGGCATTTGTTAATCCGAAAGGCATTACCTTATAACAGAAAGTTCCCCATAGGGTGATGAATGTGGTTTTCTCCATATCTTCTAGAGCCATTTTGATTTGGTTATATCCTGAGAAGCCGTCCATAAAGGAGAAGACTGAGAATTGGGCAGTGTTGTCTACCAATATGTCAATATGTGGTAGCGGGAAATCATCCTTTGGGCTTGCTTTATTCAAGTCCCGGTAATCCACACACATTCTAACTTTGCCATCCTTCTTTGGGACTGGCACAATGTTGGCAACCCACGTCGGATACTTGGTTACGGCTAAAAAGCCGGGATCAAACTGTTTTTTGACCTCCTCTCTAATCTTCAGAGCCATGTCGGGTCGGGTTCTCCTCAATTTCTGCTTTACTGGTGGGCATTCTGGCTTGAGTGGCAGTTTATGTACGACGATGTTAGGGTCTAAACCTGGCATGTCTTGATACGACCAAGCGAATACATCCACATACTCTTGTAGAAGCTTAACCAACTTTTCCTTCACATCCTCTTGCAGGGAGGCTCCTATTTTGACCTCTTTCTTATCCTCTTCGATCCCCAAGTTGATCTTTTCAACTGATTCTTGGTGGGGTTGTATTACCCTATCCCCTTGATTTGCAAGCCTGGACAATTCTTCAGGCGGCTCATAATCGTCCTCTTCATTATCTTCCGTTTGATTAATCGGGAAATCGAAGTCATAAGGGATTAAGGCAGTGTTGTTTTTGGAGGGTGGATTTGTAGATCTGCATGAGTATGATTTGTTTAGGTTTTTTGTAGCAAAAATTTTTTTTAACAAATGCAAAAAGAAAAAAAAAACTCAATTGGACATAAAATGCGATTTTATTCATGATTGAAAATAACTTTAAAACATGGGGGCCCCACACAACTAATCATTTGCCTTGGGCAGAGCTAAATGATTTTTTTTTTAAAAGTAAAAACAAAAATGGTTTATTACTTGAGCTTGGTAATGATCTCGGGAATTGCGATAGCCCTCCAATTGTTCAAAGCTTCATCCGAAGCACATCGGTACACCAAATCAGGCACGTCTTCATCCACATCTTCCAGCAGAGCCACTTGATCTTCATTGATAAAACCCGCACTGACAAATGTTTCCAAAATGGGGAGGATCCCTTGCTTTGGAGGTTTTGAGGAGGTTTCGGCTGATGGATGATATCCTAAACCGAAGCGATTCTTCTTCTCCGGTATGTCAATTAATTTGCCCCATCCCGTGGGTCTGCTCTCTTCTAGAGCTTCTCTTATTGCCCTCCATGATGACATGGCTGACCTAGCCTCTTTCTTGGGCTTTCAGCTCAAAGTCACGTCATTCGCCACTTCCAAAGATTGGAAGGGAACATCCATAGCTTCTTCGTCCATTTCTATATAACGGAATGACGAAAGATGACTTACGATCATATCCTCTTGCCCGGAAACTACGATCATTTGGTTATCGACAATGAACTTAAGTTTCTGGTGTAGGGTAGAGGTGATGGCTCCGGCGATGTGAATCCATGGTCGTCCGAGAAGACAACTATAAGTTGGATTAATATCCATGACTTGGAAGGTTATGGAGAAAACCTTAGGCCCGATTTGGACTGGTAGGTCGATCTCCCCTACGACGGCTCTTCTTGACCCATCGAAAGCTTTTACCACCAAAGCGCTTGGCTTCATTACCGTTCCTTCACAAGATAGCTTTAGGAGGGTAGTCTTGGGCATGACATTCAATGATGACCCCGTGTCCACTAACACTCGAGAGAGGATGTGGTCCATGCATTTTACGGAGATATGTAAGGCGCGGTTATGAATATGCCCCTCGTCGGGTAGCTCGTCATCGTTGAAACCCAAGTACCTACTCGAGGTAATATTTGCGACTATCCCGTCGAATTGGTCCACAGGGATGTCCTTGGTGACATGTGCCTCACTGAGGATCCGCAGTAATGCTTCTCGGTGTGCCTCCGAGCTTAGTAGTAGTGATAACATGGAGATCTTGGAGGGAGTTTGACCCAACTGGTCAATGATCTTATATTCGCTCTTTTGGATTATTCTTAAGAACTCCTCGGCCTCCTTTTGTGGTGTTGCCTTTTGAGAGGGTCCCGCTTGGTTCTCATTTTCATCCACGCTCTTTTCTTTAAGCGGCTCTCTCGGTAGTACGGCTGGGGTCTTCCCGAGTTCTTTCGGAGCGAAGACTCTACCACTTCTGGTCATTCCTCCAACACCGGTAATGTTAGTGATGCTGGATTCGATTCTTGGTAGTGGTTTTCCTTCCACATAGGCC
This sequence comes from Medicago ruthenica, assembly GCA_018208015.1. Classification (NCBI taxonomy): domain Eukaryota; kingdom Viridiplantae; phylum Streptophyta; class Magnoliopsida; order Fabales; family Fabaceae; genus Medicago; species Medicago ruthenica. The sequence goes on along the minus strand of CM031374.1, from coordinate 33,773,235 downwards.
ACAGGTTGGTAGTTATATGGTATCCTCTTTGTGCTTTCAAAAGAGAAAGGTGCAGGCACATGGAACGTTATGGGCTGTATAGGTATTGGTACCCTCTCTCCTTTGGTATAGGATTTCGAGAGGTTTTGGGTCATGAGACTCCAAGGTAGCAACATCCGTACTATCCCTTATATAGCCCATTTGAATCCAACCTTGGTCCATTAGCTCTTGAAGACAACTCTTCAATTTTCTGCACTTGTCCGGATTGATTTTGCAGGCTTCGCAGTCGGCGTGCATCTCCTTAAACAAACCAAAACTGGTTAATCGCTCCCTTATGATTGACATGGGAGTCTTTACGTTGGCTACTTCCTTGATTGGGCCAAAATCCTCTTGTTCTTCCACCGCGTTTACAGAGGGAACCGCATGCCCCGGTAATGGGTTGCTCTTCACATTGGGATTCTCCTCCTTGAAGGATAACAGCTTCCGGTCAATGAGACTCTGGACCTTGTATTTGAGTTCTTTACAACCCTCAATGTTGTGCCCCGGGGACCCCGCGTGGTATTCGCATCTTGCGTTTGCATCATACCAAGGTGGATATGGTGGCACCAAAGTTGGTAGTGGTTTTATCTCAACCATTCCCTTTTGGATTAAATACGGCAAGATCTGACCGTATGGCATGGGTACAGGATCAAACTGTACATTGCGATAGTTATTCCTCGGGTCCGTTTGGTTTCTTGGTGGGTACCCGCCTTGTTGTTGCTATTGATTTTGTTGAGGCAACACTGCTGGTTGTCGAGGTGGAGTTGTGGGAATTACTTGAGGTGAGTAATGCCCTTGAGCTGCTGCTGCCGCCACATATGGATAATTGTAGTGAGGCATTTGATTTGATGGTGGGCAAGATGGTCCCACTAAAACAACACTCGTCTCCCCCTCTTTCTTTTTATGAAAGTTGCTGGAAGGTCTCCTAGCTCCACTTTGAGTTTCTGGAGGGCCTCGGATCTTTCCCCTCTTTACTCCGTCCTCTATTCTTTCACCAATTATGACTAGATCGGAAAATCCGGAAGATGTGCTTCCAATCATTTTGTCATAATATGGGCCTTGTAGTGCGCCCATAAAGGTATCGACAAGCTCCCTTTCCAACAATGGTGGTTGTACGCGAGAAACTAGTTCCCTCCACCTTTGAGTGTACTCTTTAAAGGACTCGTTGCTTCTTTGCACGAGGTTCTGCAACTGCATCCTATTTGGAGCCATGTCCAAATTGTATTTGTACTGCTTTAAGAAAGCATCGGCTAAGTCCTTCCAAGTTTAGACGTGGGTACGCTCAAGTTGCATGTACCAATCCAACGACGCTCTGCTCAAACTATCTTGAAACACATGAACCATGAGTTTCTCGTTCGCTGCGTAAGCCGCCATCTTCCTACAGAACATCCGTAGATGGTTCCTAGGGCATTGAATTCCCTTGTACCTCTCGAAGTCCGGTACTTTGAATTTTGGAGGGATTACCACATCGGGCACTAAGCACATGTCCAAAGCATTGTGGGCACCGTAAGAGCTGGATCCTTCGACAGCTTTTAACCTTTCTTCCAAAACGCGATACATTTGGGAGGTATCGTTGTCTTGGTGGGTGGTGTCGGGAGCAGAATGTCGTGGCTGATTGTTTCCACATTAGCAGAAAGTGAGCAGAATGTTTTGGCCAATTCATTTTCAAGCACCCTTCACCAATTCATTTTCATTCTCCCTCCCACAATTTCATTCTCCCTCCCACAGCTCCAAACCCTAAACCACATTTTATTCTCCACCAAATTTCAATCTCACTTTCCCCCAAACTGAAACCTAATTCTCCACATTCTCACCCACAATCTCACTTTCCCCCAAAAAAGAAGAACAATTATGTTCCTCTCTCTCGTGATCCACCATCTCTTCGAATTGGCCACTGTCTCTCTCTGATTGCCCAACTGTCACCTTCTCTTCTTCGATCGCCCACCGTCTCCCTCTCTCTCTTTATAGATTCTCGTGAGGAAGGGGTTCTTGTGAGAAAGGAGGTTCTCGTGAAAAAGGGCTCGTGATTCTCCGTTTTCGATTTTGGTAAGTCCTCTCACCTTCTTCATCACTAATTACAGATACATATTCCATGCATGTATATTTGTGGTTATTAGGGTTTAGATTTTCATTTGATTGTGTTTTTCAATTGATTGTGATTGTGGCTTATTGTGGTTCAAATTGTTCAATGTGATTGTGTCTGATTCAAATTGTTCAATGTGATTGTCGTTGAAATTATTAGTTCAATGTTCTGTTGATTCAAATTTTTCTTGTATATAAGTCCTTATCATGACAAACACTTATCTTTGTTTCTATAAGAACAAATTAAATATAGGTAAATTGTTTTTGTATAAGCTATAATTTGTTTTAATATTGGGTGGGATCAATTTCTTACCATTTTCCTAAATTTGAAAAAAAAAACATAATAGAAGTTAGTGGCGTTGAAGAGAATAGGAAAGTGGTTCAAAATAGATGAAGCACTTTGTCCTTGTTTTCAGTTCTTTATGTGTCCATTGTGCAGGCTGATGCTCTAGAGGATGTTGTTAAGGCATCTCAGATTGAAGTCATTGAGCCGCAACACATTGTGAATGAATTAAGGTACTTGAATTAGAATCAATTGCATAGTTGTTTGTTATTTGTCTAACTTTGGAGTTTGATAAGTGAAAGTATTCTCCGCATTGCTCACTGAAGAACTTACATATTTGCAGTATCTAGTTGTGATGACATCATGACTTTTTTTCTTTGCATATTGCTCAATTGCATCAAGGGAAGAGTTGGGTTTACTTAAGCAGCACATAGAATCTCAAGCCAAAAAAATCACCCATAGAATGCATCAGGTAGAGGAACTTGAGGAGAAAGAGTGGAAAATGAAATGTAAGCTTAATCATGTTTGATATAAGTTTAGTTTGATCCCTTAATTGTGAAGCTTTTGTCGACTATTTTATTTTGTAGAATGTTGGTTTTGTTATTTAGCTCTAGGTTATGGGTAATTTGTGAGAGGCATTTGATGTAAATACATTTCTATCTCTTATAATCAATTGGCTTATTTGTCATGCAGATTGAGGGGCTAATGATGGACATTGAAGCTGCTGAAGAAGAAATTAATAAATGGAAAGTGGCAGCAGAGCAAGAAGTTGCTGCGAAAACAAGTGTTGAACAAGAATTTGTGGCACAAGTAATGGACTGCTTTCAGTTAGGCTAACCTATATCTTGCATGCTTACTTTTGTGTATCTTGTTACTTTCTAGCTTAGTATCTTAGTTATGTTCCCGTTGCATGTTAGTATCCCTCAAAGTCATTCCTTGATTATTATTTCTTAGCAATTGTTGTGTTGTTGCTAGTAGCAAAGATTTTAGAGGAATCAAAGTTTGTTACTCTTAGATGAGAATCATGAACCATTAGTCATGAATATGCTTTCGTTTATTTTCAGATGCATAATATCGTGTAATTGGTAATAAGAATAAAAAAGAAAGTTGATAATTAGATATTGATTCTTCTCTGTTTATTTTTTATTTAATTTCGTTAATTTTACTTTATTATTTTGTAATTCAGAACTGAAAAGTTGTTCTCATAGTGTGAGGTGATTTTGCTAGATTTAAAGTTTTGCTCATGAAATTTTAGGTGAAATTGTTGGTTTTAATTAGATTAAGGTTTTTGTTAAAATATTTGTAATTGAGAACTGAAAATAATTGAAGTTATAAGAATGTATTTGAACTTGTTTATTGTGTCGTAAGGGTATTTTTTTAATATGTGATTGACTTGGGTAAAGTTTTATTTTATGACTAAATTTTGCTAGTTGAAAGCTTTTGAATATGATGCAATTTTAGTTCAAACTGTGCTGGTTTGAGGTCCTGCTTGGATATACAGCTTATATGCAATAATAGTTTAGTGTTATGTATAAGCTATTTCTATAGCAAAGGGTGAATGTTGATTTGAGTGTTTTTTATGTTGATTTTAGTTCAAATTGCGCTGATTTTAGTTTTTTCAGTTGAGTGCAATTTGGTTTCCCCAATGGGTTTCACCGTGGTTCACACTTCGCTCCTACTTCACTTTCTCAAGGTAAAGACTTTGTTTTCCTTTAACCTTTATTCACGTGAAATTTGATTGATCTGTTATGTGCACATTGTGTCGCTTTGCCATCTGCTCTGTTTATGCCTACTTCCTTTTGTTTTGCCCTCTGCTCTGTACGCTTAGGTTCCAATTCCATTGACATCGACAAGTTTGAATAGAGGTAAAAGTTGTGTTCTGCATTCAACACATGTTGTGTTCTGCGTTTTGCATTATGCGTTTTGCAATCTGGGTTTTACATTTTAAGTTGTGTTTTACGTTATTTCTCTATTTCTTTGTGCATTTGATAGAGCAAAGATAACTATTGTAAAGTAAAGCAATGATATTTGCTATAATTTTGCTTATAATTATTTTCTATAATATTTTCAATTTTAGGATTAGATCTGTCAAGTCTGGAATCTATTGAAGTTAATATCATGTGTGAATAGGGTAAACATTGTTGTTGTGTGAATTATTTTAATACTCTATTATTCTATTCTTGCGATAGTTATGAGTTTGTGTTCATGTTAATCTTATAACCTTTCATCTGACAAGAATTGCTTATGTCGTATAATGAAGGAGCTACCTGTGCGCACCTCGTTTAAAAAACGCGCAATCCTCCGAGGACGTCTGCGAACGCTCGGAGGGCCTTGTAAAGTCGCCACCAAAGTTTTTTGTGTAAAGGGAACGTTGATAAACCCTTATGTTTTTTTTTGAAAGGGAAACGATAATAAAACCCTTGACGATGAGGAAAAGGAATGGCCATCGCAACCATTGTCGGGTTCGGGAGTCGATTACGCAAGGGGAAGGTATTAGCACCCCTCACGTCCGTTGTACTCAACGGGAACCTTCTATTTGGCTAAAGCTTGAATTGTTTTTAAATGTTTTGCGCGCATGCTTATCTATGTCAAAGAGAAATATACTAAAAGGGGGGGAAAGAGATGAAAACAAACGAAAGAGAAAAAAAAAAGTTTTTTTTATTGCGCTTGACAAGATGTCGATCTTGCTCCTACGTATCTCCCGGTAGTCGGAGAATTCAAAGCGTACGTAGTTCTTTGGTAGAAAAACGTACATGTGTTGGTTAATTTTAAATGGACAATGTTTTAACCGAATTCTTGCGATTAAAACGTAGCTTGTATGCTCGCGCTCGGGAGACTTATTAAGCGTCTTTCTTGTATGCTCGCGCTTGGGAGACTTATTAAGCGTTTGTTCACGAATCGCGCTAGAATGGGCAAAACATGTCCGTTGGGTAAAAGGGGTTGAGTTGGTCGCTATGGGACCAAAAGAGGTGCAATGGACTCAATCGAGTCAATCATTGACCGAGGGGACTCCAACGAGTCGGGGGATTGTTCGATTGATCCACTGGGATCAAGAACGGGTACAATGGACTCGGACGAGTCGAACATTGACCGAGTGACTCAAACGAGTCGAGGGTTTGGATTGACCACAAGGGGCCAAGATTTGGTTTGGTTATGGTTGAATACGTTGAAAATGGAATGACGATTGTCCGAACGACGAGACATACGTCACGCATCCGTACAATCGGGGCAATGGAGAGACATACGTCACACCATCCCTTTT